>CM047805.1:1069385-1493867 GCA_026214975.1 Gentiana macrophylla
ATTGATTTAACCATTGATCTCTTTGACCTACCCTACGGCAGATCGAGATGCAAGGTTAAAACCTTGAATGGTAGAGTAGACTTAATTTTTAGTTTACAATTCCTAAAATTTAATATAGTAGTGTTAAACTTGAATTAATTTATGTCATTTTATTTACAAGATTATCCCTTACTAAATTGCTTACAATTGACTAGTATTGACTTCGTTAAAAGTGAAAGTAACTAGGGCGTTGAACTAGTTAATCGATAATGCAATTATTTCTCGGAAGAGATATTTTCTCTTAAGCCTTTTAAAACCGTGAGTGACATATGTGTATGTCACTAGTGTCATTCGTGTCAAACGAGAGACAAACTTAGTTTGATCAAAGGTGATTACGGACTTTGAAAATTCTTCTAGTGAATTTTCGATTGTGTAAGGATTACACACGTAATCGTCTAATTGAAAAATCGAAAAATCATAAATCTGCTGCTAGTTAGACGATATTTGGAATCGATGAACTAGTGGGAGTTTTATGATTTGTATTTTTCTCGAAACATTAGAATGTGTAAGTGTTTACACGAGAGATTTTCAAATTGAAAATTGGAAAATCATAACATAAAGCATTGCCGGTTAGACGGTATTTGGAACCGATAAACTAGTGGGAGCTTTAATCTTATGATTTGTTGTTTTTCTAGTATATTAGAAAATCCGACAAAACCGACAAGTAACACTCAAAATAGACATCCCACGGTTCAAGAGTAGTGTCTACTCACACGAATCGCTAGTTCAAAATCAAGTTTCCATTTACGGAAAGTCAAGAATGGGAGAGTATGTCTAAGAGTGTTAGTCATCTAAAATCGAGTTGATTTTAAGGCTAAACCGAAAATTAATAAACCGAAAATCATAGGATAAGGATAGTGATTTCGATCACCAACCTATGAATCCTTGGCGATTTTCTTGAGCTAAGTTCTTTGGAAGAACAAAGCGTGAAGGCATTTAACGATTAAAAGAATAAACAACGGGCGCTTAATTTTAGCTAGAATAGTGGGAGTGATATAAGGAAATGAATCTCGATTCAATCCTTGGATATCGCGGAAAATTATTTTCCGCTTAAAATTGCTGAACGAAAGGATTTACCTTCTATTCGATAATTTGTTTGTCGATGAAAGTGAATATACCATTTGTAAAATGAATCCAAGACTCGACTTTTGTTTGATAAAGTCAAAACCACTTACAATCATTTGAAATATGTATATAACACATCTTAAGAACTATTAAAAGCAATTGGCTTCGATATTTAGATAAACGCTTCTTCATAGTCCATAATTAGTGCATAGTCCTTAAAAGACAAGACCAAGAGACGGCTCTGTGGTGATTCCTTTCTCCCACCTTATATTGTCTCAAAGGTTCAATGACTAAGCTTCCTTTCAATCGAGAAAGGAAAATGGTTATAAAGAAGTAACATAGCTTGTTCATGATGACCTTCGGGTCTTATGAAAGATACAAGCTAGTGGGAGCTTATGAGTAGTGACTTCTAGTCCGACAACTACTCAAACACTCCGGTAAGTTTATCCAAAATATTCAAAGGTGTCTCTCGACTTTGTCGGAAATGGAGTATTCTATACTCGTAAATGGGCCATCACATAGTCCTGGGGACTGATGCTCGGTCCGCCTCATAAAGTGAAATGCTTTCACTAAGGAAGAAACCATTGAATTGCCTTTACTTAGTTGTAGATGTGCCACAATACAATCGCTTAACTCAATAAAGATATTGAAGTGAAATAACGGTTTACATTGAAGTGTAAACCGAGAAGTCTACCTAGAATGTGCTTTGGAATTAACGGATAATGAGTGGATTCGGTTCACCCAAATTCCGTCAATATAAGCATTTAGCACATGATGCTTGATGGTTTGACTGAATTTCACATACACGTTCGGTCAAGAACCAATCGTTATATATCTTGTAGCATTGAGAAAAGGTTCATTATCGATTCTTGACATCGGGAAGGGACGGTTATCTTTGTTGCACCCTTTCTCGATAGAGTCTATGAACAACAAACCTTGAACCTTAGAGTACGGTTACTCAAGGTAGTTACTTATCGATTAGATCAAACCACATCCAACATTGGTTGTTGGTGATGACACTAAATACTCTCGAACTAAATCGCAATTTCGATCCACCAAGAAAATAGTGGGTGTATGGTTTATCCATTACCCATTATGGGTTCTGCAGACTTTATGGTCTCGAGGATCGATTGATAACCTATGGCTCTTTTGTGAGCAGAGATAGTATTCTCGATAAATAGAGGTTGGTTTAATAGCCATAACCCCTGTGTGAATGGAGTTCGGTACTCCAATTGCTTCATGCTCTTGTAACCACCGAGCGCCTTAGGCCCAAATGGGAGTAATTGGATCTACACGGAAAAGAGTAGAATGAGTTCCGTATTGCATGATTTCGCTCAAAAGCGTAAAATAGGGGTGATTCCTCGAGACTTTCTTGCCAAACAAACGGAGTCTGGATTCATTCAAAAGCAGAAGGGTATTGACTTATGAACTTATGACAGGATGACTATCACAAGGCTTATGTCCTTTGTGGATAAAAAGCAAACCTCTCGGTCATTGGAAGTCATATATTTCTACAATATGTGGATTTGACCGTAATATTGATAAGTCTTTTGTAGACTGGATATCAATTTTAGTACAATGAGTGAATATATAAATTAGTGTTTGTGAAGGATAACACCGCACTCAGTTGGAATCAACATGGGTGTGTTACCCAAGTCGAATCCGACAATACCACAATTCTCTCGCAATGTAGTTTTGGACAACATTCTTTAGAGTTTGACTCGGTCGAATTCATTAGAATCATCCACCGGTTTCCCATCCATCTTATTGGTTAAGATGATGCATCCGTATGCAACATTCGACGAGGAAGTTCTACCCTATGCCTCGGGAATGACTCTCAAATCTTCGGATCAAGAGAAATGGGATAGATTCTCTTTCTAGTAAGAGATGGTCGTGTTATTGAACGTCAACTTTGATCGAATCTTAGATTCGGCGGTTAACAAAGCAAGTTTAGTATGTCCTTTAGTATCTTGAAGAGAACGAGGAACAATATGCGGACATATTCATGTGTGAACTTGGATATGTGTGATACACCGATTTTGACTTTAAGTCGATTGAGGATGATCGTTAAGTCGATCTCGGCCTCAGTGTTTACTCAGCACCACATGATTTGATGGACCGTAACGCTTTGATTCTACGGATCGCCCTCGAGCCGACAACCCGACTAATCATTAAGACCCATGACATTTAGATGTAGGTGCTCCCCCGAGTCACCGACCTATCCTACGACGGCATACTCGGAGTGTACTTTGGAATCAAAATGGTTATGACATGCTTAGTGGGTACTAGAATACGGGATGAGTCTCCATTGCTTTAGAGCAAGTGGGAGATGTAGTTTGTTGTATTTTAAATAATAGGTGTGCTCTAAAACAATTAATCACATGCTTTCGCAAGTGGGAGATTGTTAGGTGTGATGCCCGAAAGACAATTTTTGTAATTGTTTTATTTAATAAATGAATTGACGTTATTATTCATATTTATTATTCTCATAATCACCGATGTGACAATAGTATTTACACTACGTAAAACCCTAAGTATATCGTTTATGTAATCATTTAACTCGGTGTATGGTATATACACGGGAGGATTGAGTTAGTGAAGATGTACTTAAAATACAATTAGCCCGTAGTAAAGTTAATTGAGAGTATCGGGTCTCTCCTTTAACGTGCTATTAATGCGCCTAACACAATAAAAGTGATTGTCTTATCCGGACTTTCGGTTAAGAGAACCTAATGGGGCATTTATATATGATAGATATATCATATAGGTCGGACCGATTTGATTAGAGTTCACGATATAATTCCGTGAATCGAAAGTCTTATCGAATCAATGGATGATCATATTTATGGATATATCTTAATCCCGAGGTGATCACGATCAACCGCTTGAATCGCATGTGAGTTTGACTTGACGGTTAAGATTACACCGAGTCTGCGTGGTCCGAATTACCCCATCTTGGCATTGTAATCGATTGAGTGAGTAGTCCGTGTTATCACAGATACGGAATCCATTCCTTCCATTTATGGAAGTAGATAGACAGCCTCCTTTATTTGTTAATCCTAAAACCGATCGATCGCTGCGAGTTCATATCACACCGATTGATCACCAGTGAGTTGTATGAATTAATTGATCACTAGGGGTTAATGGTAAATAAGGATAAGAGGTTCTAAAAGGGTTAACGGTAACTTCCGATTTAGAATGAATAATCATGGAGGATTAATCCATATGTAATGATTATATCAATGGACGCTTATTATTATTCTCGTGATGAGATAAATATAATCTTATAATCGGAGGAGTGCAATACACGGATTATGGTGGCATATTCCTCGTGATTGATTTATCGAATATAATTATTCTATAATTATTTATTTGATTTATCTGAAGCACGATTATTAAATTAATTGCCCCCGACGCGCTTCCTAATATAAAGATAAATATTCTCTGACGTCGAATCTCGATAATATTAATTTAGTTCTTGTTTGACTTTATTAAAACGATATGTGAATTAATTGTTTAGTGAATTTATTAAATTAATTGCGCTAAATAATTAAATACACTTAAAAGACATTTTAAATGACTTACTACTAATTTGTGTGTTGACTTTTGGTCAAATATAGGAAAATATGCATGGACCTTATTTTTAAGAAAAGGTGCGCATGTTTTTTGTATGTATTTTATATTATTTAATTATTAAGGAATTTGTTTTCTTAGATAATTATTTAATGTGTGATTTATCTTTTATTAGTTAAATGATAAATCATGAAATATTGATAATATATTTATTTATCCTAATTTGTTTGGGATAATTATTTTATTTATCTTTTATTTGGAAAAAGGATTAATGTAATAATTATCTCTTAATTATTTAATCTTGGAGACAAGGATTACTTCCTATATAAAGAGAGCTTCTCCTGCCTCTTTAACACACATTGTATAAATTCGACTTCTCCTCTTAGAGAGAAGAAGTGTAAAATTCGCCAAGGGTGAGTTGAGGGAAAATCTTGGAGATTTTTCCCAGAAGATATCGGAAGGATTCGAGACGAGAATTTCCTTCCACCGGAGTTGCTTGATCACACGTGACGGAAGATCGCTGGTGCTCTTCACACCAACCTTCATCCTATCCATTGCGGTTCTTCAACTTGGATTTTGAGATCCAAGAGGTATGTTCTACAACCCCTCAGTAGAGTAGATCTAGTTATTTTATTACGCCAGTAGTTTATGAGATCTGTATCCATAAATCGCTTCACGCGCATGATATTACTAACAAAGTGGTATCGAGAGACAGGTGATCTATATTTATACGTATAAAATATTAGATCTAGGAGTGGAAAAACATGTAGCTTTTATTGTCCATTTTTTTTTAATTTGGTCAATGCATGTTTATATATATTTTTATGTTGTTGCGATTGTTGTGGTTGAAGAGATGGATTGGGGTTGGCGATTGTTTACCCGTTAGATCTATTGTACACTCATATGAATGATGAAAATTCGTTAATATGAGATAGTGAAATTATGTAATTTATCTTTATTGCAAGTTTAATTTCCAGCAAATAGATCTAGTTAGTAGCTGTTTAGTATTTTTGCTTTTCCCGTTGATCGAACCGTTGAAACGAAGATCCCTCCGGTCAGAATAAATATTAGAAGATGGTGATAAACTCCACAAATTTTGGAGTCGATCAGAATCCGTTTCGATATCCGTTTGATGCTGCGAAGAGGCTGCTGTAACAGAAAAACGCAGGATTCACAGATACACTATCTGTGACTTCCTCGATTTTCTGGGAGAGTTTGGACCGTTGAAACGCAAATCCGACCGTTCAGATTTATAAAATTGGAGTTTTGGACGTACCATAAAAATTTCAGGTCGATCGGAATTCATCTCGATTCCCGATCTGCCTCAGGAAGTCCTTGATGCAGTGCAGTCAAAGTCAGATTCAGCAGCAAGTTTGGCGGTTTACTGGAAAAATTTGGTAAGTCAAAGCACCGATCCAACCGTCCATATTGAAGTTCGAGGAGTGAAGATAAGATCTGGAAAGTTTCGTCCCGATCCGAGTTCGTTTGGTATGCCGATCGTCGAAGAGTTCGAACAGCTGCAGATTTAGTTAGAAAGTAGTAAACCCTAGTTAGGGTTTTGTTTTTTATTTTCTAATAGATTAGATACGGGGGTGCCAACGATCCATCTCGGTGTTTAAATTTTCCGCATTTATTTTTTATGTGTTTGATCATAAAATAGATATAAAACCGGAATTGCCATGACATGCATCATATCATAAATCCACTCCATGCATACATGTAGAATTTTAATTTTGGTAATTAAAATAGGCATGTATACAAACTCGCGTAATTAGTTGAAATTTTATTAATACGTGGTAATTAATTTAATTTAGTAACTAATTAAAGATCCGAGGACGGGTTATGAAATCGTTAGCCTTTCGGTGTGTGTTCCCGTGAACCGCCTTAAAGTCGAAACGAGATCACGCTTTCAATTCGTAGTGTCTACGAGATTGAATGATGGTAAAAGAACAATAAATCTTGGATAAAACGGTTCGCCTTTAGGTTGGGTGGTCAATCGAGCTTCGCTCAAACGACTTAACCCTCCTAGTGTGATGTATGCACGGGGTCCGCAAGACTAAGCCAAACCGAGAGCGGAGGGGTGATTCCTTCTAATCTCAATAGGGCTCTCTTGACCCGATTTCGTCCGATCACACATATGTTCCAACGAATAGGACGGGTAGGCTTGCCTACGTTACGACACCATTCGAATCCTTGATTTGATGTGCTTTTATGTTAACATCAAAAGACGTGGTTAGTTAACCCACCACCACTTCCAAAATATTGAGTGGGAGCGGGAGGCGACAATACCAACCCCACGGCCTCTACTATAGATGCAAGTAAGTGAGAGAAGGGTGACGCCTCGCGGCGCTTTGATTTCGCCCCCTACGGATGGTGTTCACCCCTATCAACATTCATGGCTTGGTCTCCAAAAGGATAGGATTTCTGGTACTCGCCGGGTCACCGACCTATCCTACGACGGCACACTCGGGCGCACTAAGAGATCCGATATGGTAGGTCACACTCATCAAGGGTATCTTTTGATAAATACCTAGGCTAAAAAAAGGAAGGTAGTCAATGAATAAAGGGATTTTCGATTCTCGTGGGATGTCTGATTCTCACAAGTTATTCATTGATTTAACCATTGATCTCTTTGACCTACCCTACGGCGGCACTGAGATGCAAGGTTAAAACCTTGGAATGGTAGAGTAGACTTAATTTTTAGTTTACAATTCCTAAAATTTAATATAGTAGTGTTAAACTTGAATTAATTTATGTCATTTTATTTACAAAGATTATCCCTTACTAAATTGCTTACAATTGACTAGTATTGACTTCGTTAAAAAGTGGAAAGTAACTAGGACGTTGAACTAGTTAATCGATAATGCAATTATTTCTCGGAAGAGATATTTTCTCTTAAGCCTTTTAAAACCAGAGTGACATATGTGTATGTCACTAGTGTCATTCGTGTCAAACGAGAGACAAACTTAGTTTGATCAAAGGTGATTACGGACTTTGAAAATTCTTCTAGTGAATTTTCGCAGGTAAAGTGATTACACACGTAATCGTTCTAATTGAAAAATCGAAAAATCATAAACTCATTGCTAGTTAGACGATATTTGGAATCGATGAACTAGTGGGAGTTTTATGATTTGTATTTTTCTGGAAACATTAGAACTGTGTAAGTGTTTACACGAGAGATTTTCAAATTGAAAAATTGGAAAATCATAACATAAAGCATTGCTGGTTAGACGGTATTTGGAACCGATAAACTAGTGGGAGCTTTAATCTTATGATTTGTTGTTTTTCTAGTATATTAGAAAATCCGACAAGTTCGACAAGTAACACTCGAAATAGACATCCCACGGTTCAAGAGTAGTGTCTACTCACACGAATCGCTAGTTCAAAATCAAGTTTCCATTTACGGAAAGTCAAGAATGGGAGAGTATGTCTAAGAGTGTTAGTCATCTAAAATCGAGTTGATTTTAAGGCTAAACCGAAAATTAATAAATCAAAATCATAGGATAAGGATAGTGATTTCGGATCACCAACCTATGAATCCTTGGCGATTTTCTTGAGCTAAGTTCTTTGGAAGAACAAGGCAAAGCGGAGGCATTTAACGATTAAAAGAATAAACAACGGGCGCTTAATTTTAGCTAGAATAGTGGGAGTGATATAAGGAAATGAATCTCGATTCAATCTTGATATCGCGGAAAATTATTTTCCGCTTAAAATTGCGTTGAACGAAAGGATTTACCTTCTATTCGATAATTTGTTTGTCGATAGAAAGTGAATATACCATTTGTAGTACGAATCCAAGACTCGGACTTTTGTTTGATAAAGTCAAAACCACTTACAATCACAAATATGTATATAACACATCTTAAGAACTATTAAAAGCAATTGGCTTCGATATTTAGATAAACGCTTCTTCATAGTCCATAATTAGTGCATAGTCCTTAAAAGACAAGACTCAAGACCGCTCAGGGGTGATTCCTTTCTCCCACCCTGTTATATTGTCTCAAAGGTTCAATGACTAAGCTTCCTTTCAATCGTGAAAGGAAAATGGTTATAAAGAAGTAACATAGCTTGTTCATGATGACCTTCGGGGTCTTATGAAAGATACAAGCTAGTGGGAGCTTATGAGTAGTGACTTCTAGTCTGACAACTACTCAAACACTCCGGTAAGTTTATCCAAAATATTCAAAGGTGTCTCTCTCGACTTTGTCGGAAATGGAGTATTCTATACTCGTAAATGGGCCATCACATAGTCCTGTGGGATCGATGCTCGGTCTCGCCTTCATAGTGAAATGCTTTCACTAAGGAAGAAACCATTGAATTGCCTTTACTTAGTTGTAGATGTGCCACAATACAATCGCTTAACTCAATAAAGATATTGAAGTGAAATAACGGTTTACATTGAAGTGTAGAACCGAGAAGTCTACCTAGAATGTGCTTTGGAATTAACGGATAATGAGTGGATTCGTTCACCCAAATTCCGTCAATATAAGCATTTAGCACATGATGCTTGATGGTTTGACTGGGAATTTCACATACACGTTCGGTCAGTAACCAATCGTTATATATCTTGTAGCATTGAGAAAAAGGTTCGTTATCAGATTCTTGACATCGGGAAGGGACGGTTATGCTGTTGCACCCTTTCTGATAGAGTCTATGAACAACAAACCTTGAACCTTAGAGTACGGTTACTCAAGGTAGTTACTTACTGATTAGATCAAACCACATCCAACATTGGTTGTTGGTGATGACACTAAATACTACTGAACTAAATCAGAATTTCGATCCACCAAGAAAATAGTGGGTGTATGGTTTATCCATTACCCATTATGGGTTCTCTGAGACTTTATGGTCTCGAGGATCGATTGATAACCTATGGCTCTTTTGTGAGCAAGTATAGTATTCTCGATAAATAGAGGTTGGTTTAATAGCCATAACCCTCGTGAATGGAGTTCGGTACTCCACCCTTGCTCATGCTCTCAGTAGAACCACCGAGCGCCTTAGCCCAAAGTGGGAGTAATTGGATCTACACGGAAAAGAGTAGAATGAGTTCCGTATTGCATGATTTCGCTCAAAAGCGTAAAAATAGGGGTGATTCCTCGAGACTTTCTTGCCAAACAAACGGAGTCCTGATTCATTCAAAACAGTAGGGTATTGACTTATGAACTTATGACAGGATGACCACAAGGCTTATGTCCTTTGTGGATAAAAAGCAAACCTCTCGGTCATTGGAAGTCATATATTTCTACAATATGTGGATTTGACCGAGAATATTGATAAGTCTTTTGTAGACCGGATATCAATTTTAGTACAAGAGTGAATATATAAATTAGTGTTTGTGAAGGATAACACCGCACTACTTGGAATCAACATGGGTGTGTTACCCAAGTCGAATCGACAATACCACAATTCTCTGCAATGTAGTTTTGGACAACATTCTTTAGAGTTTGACTCGGTCGAATTCATTAGAATCAGTCACTGGTTTCCCATCCATCTTATTGGTTAAGATGATGCATCTGTGTATGCAACATTCGACGAGGAAGTTCTACCCTATGCCTCAGGAATGACTCTCTAAATCTTCGGATCAAGAGAAATGGGATAGATTCTCTTTCTAGTAAGAGATGGTCAGGTTATTGAACGTCAACTTTGATCGAATCTTAGATTCGGCGGTTAACAAAGCAAGTTTAGTATGTCCTTTAGTATCTTGAAGAGAACGAGGAACAATATGCGGACATATTCATGTGTGAACTTGGATATGTGTGATACACTGATTTTGACTTTAAGTCAGATTGAGGATGATCGTTAAGTCGATCTCGGCCTCGTGTTTACTCGATTACCACATGATTTGATGGACCGTAACGCTTTAGATTCTACGGATCGCCTCGAGCCGACAACCCGACTAATCATTAAGACCCATGACATTTAGATGTAGGTGCTCCCGAGTCACCGACCTATCCTACGACGGCATACTCGGAGTGTACTTTGGAATCAAATGGTTATGACATGCTTAGTGGGTACTAGAATACGGGATGAGTCTCCATTGCTTTAGAGCAAGTGGGAGATGTAGTTTGTTGTATTTTAAATAATAGGGTGTGCTCTAAAACAATTAATCACATGCTTTCGTGCAAGTGGGAGATTGTTAGGTGTGATGCCCGAAAGACAATTTTTGTAATTGTTTTATTTAATAAATGAATTGACGTTATTATTCATATTTATTATTCTCATAATCACCGATGTGACAATAGTATTTACACTACGTAAAAACCCTAAGTATATCGTTTATGTAATCACTTAACTCGCAGTATGGTATATACACGGGAGGATTGAGTTAGTGAAGATGTACTTAAAATACAATTAGCCCGTAGTAAAGTTAATTGAGAGTATCGGGTCTCTCCTTTAACGTGCTATTAATGCGCCTGCAACACAATAGGTGTGATTGTCTTATCCGGACTTTCGGTTAAGAGAACCTAATGGGGCATTTATATATGATAGATATATCATATAGAAATTTGGACCGATTTGATTAGAGTTCACGATATAATTCCGTGAATCGAAGTCTTATCGAATCAATGGATGATCATATTTATGGATATATCTTAATCCCGAGGTGATCACGCATCCAACCGCTTGAATCGGTATGAAGTTTGACTTGACGGTTAAGGATTACACCGAGTCTGTGGTCCGAATTACCCCATCTTGGCATTGTAATCGATTGAGTGAGTAGTCCGTGTTATCACAGATACGGAATCCATTCCTTCCATTTATGGAAGTAGATGTAACGCTTCCTTTATTTGTTAATCCTAAAAACCGATCGATCGCGCGAGTTCATATCACACCGATTGATCACCAAAGTGAGTTGTATGAATTAATTGATCACTGGGGTTAATGGTAAATAAGGATAAGAGGTTCTAAAAGGGTTAACGGTAACTTCCCGATTTAGAATGAATATCTATGGAGGATTAATCCATATGTAATGATTATATCAATGGGACGCTTATTATTATTCTCGTGAGAGATAAATATAATCTTATAATCGGAGGAGTGTGCGATCATGGATTATGGTGGCATATTCCTGTGATTGATTTATCGAATATAATTATTCTATAATTATTTATTTGATTTATCTGAATCACGATTATTAGTCCACTTGGCCCCGACGCGCTTCCTAATATAAAGATAAATATTCTCGACGTCGAATCCTCGATAATATTAATTTAGTTCTTGTTGGACTTTATTAAAACGATATGTGAATTAATTGTTTAGTGAATTATTAAATTAGTTAAATTAAATAATTAAATACACTTTTAAAAGACATTTTTAAATGACTCTACTTAATTTAGTGTGTTGACCTTTTTTGGTCAAATATAGGAAAATATGCATGGACCTTATTTTTAAGAAAAGGTGCGCATGTTTTTTGTATGTATTTTATATTATTTAATTATTAAGGAATTTGTTTTCTTAGATAATTATTTAATGCATGATTTATCTTTTATTAGTTAAATGATAAATCATGAAATATTGGATAATATATTTATTTATCCTAATTTGTTTGGGATAATTATTTTATTTATCTTTTATTTGGAAAAGGATTAATGTAATAATTATCTCTTAATTATTTAATCTTTTGGAGACAAGCGATTACTTCCTCCTATATAAAGAGAGTTCTCCTGCCTTTTAACACACATTGCATAATTCGACTTCTCCTCTTAGAGAGAAGAAGTGTAAAATTCGCCAAGGGTGAGTTGAGGGAAAATCTTGGATTTTTCCCAGAAGATATCTCGGAAGGATTCGAGATTTGAAATTTCCTTCCACCGGGAGTTGCTTGGATCACACGTGACGGAAGATCGTGGTGCTTTTTCACACCAACCTTCATCCTATCCATTGCGGTTCTTCAACTTGGATTTTGAGATCCAAGAGGTATGTTCTACAACCCCTCAGAAGTAGATCTGGCTTATTTTATTACGCTGTAGCTTTATGTATCTGATCCATAAATCGCTTCATTGCATGCATGATATTACTAACAAAATTAAGATGAAACAGAAAATGCCCTGATATAAGAGTCAGATTCCATATGTTATGACAACAAATATGAGGCAAAAAATATTACAATTTATTTATTTTATTTTATTTTCATTTAGAGAAAAATACAATGAACACATGGTCTATAATACCTTTATTATAGCATATTCCCTCATGAAAACAACTCAAAGGAGTATTGCTTCTCATGTGCACACAAGCTTGTATATGTAAAATCATCATTGTCCTATGTCCACCAACTTTTTCAATGGTACCAAATTAGACAGTCAATTGTTTTTTCCACTCACAATGCATGAATTTAAGACATTGCTTAATATCTCACATAATAGATACCGTAAATACTTGTAAATCTGGATCTTACAGATTCAAACACTTAAAATCTATAAGAAGAAAACACAATTGCATCGGATACTACATATTAAAGTACTACATCCCTTCCAAAATATAATTCCGTTTAGTATTTTAGATTTGTCCCAAAATGTAAATATATTTAGATAACCAATGAATCATTTATTACGTTTTTCTCCTTTCACCCCCTCATTTATTATATATTCACGCACTTTTTATTACTTTTAATTTATAACGGTCAAAGGTCATTTTAGTTTTTATCAAAATTAATGACATATAACCAATTTAATCAACTTTTTTAATCTGTATTTAAAACCTTAAATGGACATATATTTGGTGGCGTGGGTTGCATATGTCTTTTAAACTATGTTCTACTTCTATTGTATGAATAAGGATTCCCTTTCCCTACCGTTAACGTTGTAACTTGTAATAATTTTGGTATAGAATCTAACGGAGTTCATTCTATATGACCACTAGTTCTATATGAAGATTCTTCAAAATAAATAAACGTAGTGTTTGAATTTGTGATATAGTTTTTTTTATTATTAAGATTACCTTATGGAAATGCTTTAAAGGACCGTCAACTTTTTGAGTTTACCTTATGGAAATGTATGAAAATGTACATTCGACTCTAGAAAGATCCACATCGATATTTTTAACAAATTATCTACTTTAAAGTTTTAAACATATATTTTTCTAGTTTATAAATCTCTATAAAAGATGAAATACATCGATTCTATATTTTACATAATGATTAGACATAAAGTAAAATTTACGGAATCTGTAAGAATCTGATAGATGTAAATGAAATTTCTATTGAATCAGAATTTAAATAAAAGATAGAGTATTTGCGACTGTGCTATTTCGCCTGTTAAAATCTCTAAAATAGAGTTTTTAAAGTATCCACTGCAAATACTCTCAACAAAGTTGAATGTTGAGTTTACATTTGATTTTCAAGAAGATAAGGGCACTCCCAGCAGAAGCACCAAATTTTATCTCTAAAATAATATAAAATAATACATATCCCTATTTTACAACATCTCAATCCAAAAACCTCCACAACAGCATCCCTATCTTTATTCCTATAACATTTCAAATAATATTAAATAATACATATTCTACCTCACAACCATATTTATACACATTAAATATTTATTATTTCACTCCAGCAGCATCCCTATCCCTATTCTTATAATTTTTAATAATTAAATATGTTTAGGGCGTGAATAGTGCATCCCCACAAGTAGGAGTGATTTTATGGTGCAATGAGTTGTAGGAAGGTTGTGTGCAAAGTGGCATATTTTAGAGCCATTTCATTTTAACTCTCTTCACATAATACACTTTTGGCGTGTGTGAGAGGTTAGAAATGAAAGGTGGTAAAGATGTCACTTGATGACAACCTTCATACAACGATTCTGTACCATAAAAATTTTCCACAAGAGGATCTTGACTGCTCATATCCCTAAAAATAAATAGGGATAGAGACTCATGCATGGAAAATTATTTTGAGGTAAACTATTTTTATCTTCATTTTAGAGATGAGACACCATATAAGAACGCTTCACAGCGCGCAGGAGTGCCCTAACTATCGGTATGGTACACGAGAGTATATTCTTTATGGTACCAATAACAATTGCTTGAATCAAAGCTATAAATTATTTAAACAACTGAAAATTCTAGAGGAAAAAAAATCATCTTTAAATGTCTCATAATGAAAAGGAAAAAGGTTGCTGTGAAGGAAGAGGAATTTTTTATGCAACGGTAATAAGAAGATTGTACCAAAAAAATAATAAATAAAAATACAAATTTCCATCTATTATTAATCAGCAAAGAAATAAATAAACTTCTCTGCATATCTTGATTTATATAACATCCAAAAAGAAGATACAACATTTAGTTATTATACATATATATACAAACATGTTTGTGTTGGAATATATATTGCTATATAATAACTCCAACCCCAGAAGAAATGAGAAATTCTTACCCGGAGAGTTTTCATGTATACCGACCTATTAGAAGTTGACACGTGTACAAAAATAAAAAGAATAACTATGTCTTTGTAGACACGTATCGTATATCTAACGGGTCGTTACACAAACGGACAGACAGAAATACAGTGACAAAAAAGCCATCAAGAAATAACACAAGCATTTGGATTTTCTTCAATGCTGTGATGCATATGGTAATATGTCTGCTGCATAGGAGGGTAATATGGTCTATATGGCATTACTGTTCCAACAACAACAGGAGGATGTGGTTCTGTTACTGCTACTGCTTCAGTTTTCTTTTCTTCTTTTTTCGCGGGCTCGTTTTTCGCCCCGTCTTCCCCTTCTTTCTTGGGTGGTTCCTCTTTCTTTGGTTCGTCTTTCTTGGTTTCTTCTTTCTTCGGTTCTTCCTCTTTTTTGGGTTCTTCTTTTTTGGGTTCTTCTTTTTTCGGTTCTTCTTTCTTTTCGGGCTCTTTTGCAGGTCCAACTAAGAGTATGTTTGTTGGCCAGAATTTGCGTAATTTAAATGCACGGAGACAGGATCCACTGTGCCTATAACTATAAGTGTCTTGCCTTTCATGTCAATGGATATCTCATCAATGCCTACAAAGTCACACCCAATAAAACATAAGGTAAAACCGCGTACAATAGGTCTTAACCGGACCCCGCCTAAACGGGGAGGCATTTCCATGCACCATAATGATGACCGTTTTTTGTAAATGGAAAACCCGCACAACTCTGTAGAGTGTAGACACAACGATTATGATCATTGATCAACATGTGGGTCCCACCGACCAAAGGCTACAATGACGGTAGTGTAAAAGTTGTGTCTTGCGTACAATAGGTCTAAACCGGACCCCATACAGACGAACAGACGTTTCCATGCACCATAATGATGACCGTTTTTTCATGGAAAACACGCAATTCTCTTTTGGGAGGGGCGAGACACAACTGTAACGATCATTGATTAATAGGTGGGTTCCACTGACCAACGGCTACAGATGATGGTTGTGTCTATAAAATCTTGCTTCTTTCGTTCTTCGTTTTCTTTCTTGAAGAAACAAACTAAGACAGGGTCAAGATAGGCAATTTTAATAGGGTCTTGTTGGTTGATTGTGAAATAGAGGGGTCCAATTCCTAAATCAAGAATCATCAATTTTAATCTTTTCATAATCCAATTTGTACTAAAACAAACAAGGGAAATTGGAAAATCAGGTTCGGTCAAATCCCCCATTTGTGAAAAAAAAAAGTTAACTTTTTTCAAAAATGCGTTTTTACGTAATACGACAATAATATTGTCGTAAAAAATATTGGAGTTTAAACACTCTTACGACATGGAGTTAAACAGATTTTACGACAATATTATTGGAGTCAAACTTTTTACGACAATAATATTGTCATAGGAATATTTTTTACGACAATATTATTGTCGTATTATCTAAAAACGCATTTTTGAAAAAGGTAAACTTTTTTTTACAAATAGGAGGTCTGACCGAGCCTGATCTTCCAATTTCCCAACAAACAAGCTGCTGTAAGTATATTTGTACTTAAGCTCTAAACTCGAGACCTTTTGATCCTAGTACCTTAGATCTACGATTTGACGGCCCCACATCGCCTAATTCTAGTATTACCTCTGTTTTACAGATTCGAACATCACATTTCTGGATTTTACATATTCTCTTTTCAGACTGAAATGCATTAGAATCTCTACAACATATAATTTGAACGATATTGTGCCTTTCAATTAATGCAATATTTAGCGATCCTCTATTTAACTATTGAGGCACCACTTAAAAGTAGATTACTTAGGTCAAGAATCGACTTTCTGAATAATCGAACTTTTCATCGACTTTGCTGAGAATCGACCTTTTGAAAGTAAATTCTACCATAAAAATTGACTTTTCCGAAAGTTGATTAAATGGACAGATATTGCTATGTGTTGCCACAGTAAGTTGGGCGTGGCGCAGATAAAGACTCAACCAAAAAAACATGTGAAAAATGACATGTTTTTCACAATCAATGAAACTTTTCCAAATAGAAAGTAAAGCCAAGTACCAGAGAGAGAAGAAACAGTCTTTAAAGCCTTCCTCTTCTCTTTGTTGTCTTGCAATTCCAATCTTAGCACAAATTTCTGAAACATATAAACTCAAAACAAGTGAATCTAAAAGCATCTCATAAATATTCAAAGCATAAGCAAATTAAGTATCCCATTAATACTCTCGCCAAAGCACGTTTAACTCACCCTCGAGTTTTGACAAGATCCGGTGCATTATTATTAATATGATTGCACCCACTTACTATATAAATTCTTGATATTAATAATCATTAACAGAGTCAAACCAGCATGTTTTAATTAATCAACAAATCCAATGATTCTAGTGGAACATAATCAAAAAAGCCCAGAAGAAAAAAGGATAAAAAGATATGTTCTTTGACTTCAACATAGCAAAAAAGAGTGTAAAAACAGAATCCCATAAAGAATACACATAAAATTAAAAGATTTGAAGTAAAAAAATCAAACCTTCATCTGCAAATAATCTGAAGAACAAAGTTACTGGGATTTTGAGCAGATGATGATTGAAGAGAGTAAAGAATTTTGAGACGCTAAAAAGCTAAAAAAAAGTTGAAGAAAGATGGGAATGCTGAATAATAGTGATGATGTAGAAATTGAAAGGAGGAGAAAGAAACGGAATGATCATTTATTGAAAAGGAATTTTGATACATGACTTTTGATTTTGGGGACAGATAAAAGCAAATTTCTTATCAGAAATTTGCTAATGGATACAAAAATCGCAGAGTAGGAGAGAGAGAGGAGAAAATTGAGGCCACCACTATTTTTCTCTAGTGTCCTTGATTTTTTTTCTTATATATAATTTATTGGATTGCAGGGATTGCAAGTTTTTGTTTTTGTTTTTGTGTGTTTTTTTTATTGAGAATTATAGAACGGGAAATGGTATGTTAACTTATTCATAAATATAGGTCCAATAATGATCGATGATGAAAATATATGAAATGATAGTGTAATTTGAGAGTGAATGTATAACTTCATGTTCTTTGGAGTAAAAGACTTTAAACTTCGATTCGTAATGCTCTCCACCATTCAGCTTCAGGATCAATAGAAAGATATACATGAATTATATTTGGGAGTAGATATATCACTTCACGTGTTCTCTCTGGTGAAAAACAACTATTACTGGGCTTAATTAGGGTCAAAAACAACTATTATTAGGCTCAATCAATGTTCTCTCTCTAAAAGGCACGTTATCCCTTCCCCATATTGCCCTATCCGTGGTATGGAAGTAGAATTTGTTATGCACGCCATAAGAGATTGCACATAGGCATGTCAGATGTGGTGTAATGAGAACATTGGAGGAATTTTTTTGAGGCAAGATTGATGGACGATTGGATCAAGCTAAACTTAAGATGATACAACTCCTCTTATGTCTAGAATTCGGAATTGAAGTATATATGGAAACAAACCACCTATGGTATCTGGTTATGGAGAAATAGAATTCTACATAATGCTTAGAAGGATAGGCCCCCGACTTTTGTGTTTGTTTCCCAAACCGTGGAGCGATCAAAGAATCCGAGACTACCCTGTCAATACGAAAATTAGTTATTTTCTTCTTTACTCAATCTTATTTCTTTTTCGAGTAGTATCCTTGTGATATAGTCTATAATAATTTTTGTGTATATCTTATGGCTGCCAGTTTTTTTGCTATGAAATAAAACGTAAGTTTAAAAAAAGAGTGAGATAGCTCTATTCTTCATCATACACACACTTACTATGTCAAAGATGGTGAAATTATTTGGATATAATGTACGTAGCTTAATATTCGTTTCGCCCCTAAATATAAGTCATCGTTTAGTTTTCACAAGGTAAACAAAAATGGATTTTTTTTTGGAAAAGATAAAAGAAAATAATTGAATGTCATAAATATACGAGTTAAATGGGTAATACAACTTTAACTATAATAAATAGTTGTAAAGTACTACCTCCGTCGTTTTATGTATAATGATTTGTCCTTTAATATTAGTCTCTTTTTTTTTTTGATAAATAATATTAGTCTTTAGAATATCAATAAAGAATTTAATACATATTTCCTTTCTACTACCCTTAATTTATCATTCATTCAATAACTTTTCAAATTTTATATTCATTGCATTAATGTTATGCAAAGGGTAAATTAGATTTTATCATCTAAAATTATTACATTCATCCACTCCTTTAATATACATGATACATGAAAACTCCTAAAGTGACTATTATTTAGATACGAAGGTGGTAAATAAAAGTGTTAGATGAATATAAAGTAGGGTAAAATGAGGAAAAACGTTTGTCTTGTTATTATAAATGATTTACATTAAGAGAAAAAACAAAATTGCTAAAACGACTTGTATTCATAGACGGAAAAGGTATAATTTACTTGAATTGTCTTGTGATAAAAAAATTGCAATCAATAGTACAAACAATGAGCGCATTAGGTAGTAAGAAATGTCGTCAATGTAGCCTAACTCAAGTGAATAAGCTCTACGGCCATGAGGTTATGGGTTCGAGTCCCATCAAGTGCAATGTGAGTTATATATGTCCAGTATATGTGGTAATTTCGTGTTGGTGAATAAAAATGTCATCAATCCACTAGAAAAGAACATTTCCGGTCATTTAACGAAAGAAAAAAGTTACAACACAAGGAAAATAAATCACAAGGGTCGTTAATGCCCCGGATCAAAATTTCAACGCAAACCTTTCATCACAAAATCTTTGTCGGTACGAACACCCATACAAATGAAGGAGGAATTTGTGCGTTGCCCAACGCTCAAGAAAAAAAGGTCAATTGGTTCGGTGTAGCGTAGGGCTGCAAGTGAATTGAGCTACTCGTAAATTGCTCGTACTTGACTCGCTAGGAAGTTCATCCCGATTCGTTAATTTTGAGTTCGAGCTCAAATCGAGCTGCCTGAATAATTAACAAGCCGATCTCGAACTTCAAAATATAGTAAACGAGTATCTCACGAGTTAACCGAGCTATGTTAATAAATTATTAAAATAATCATATATAGAAAATTAACTATTAATAATATTTCATTTAAATCATTAATTGTTAGTCGAGTCGAGTAATATTAGACGCGAGTCAAGCTCGATCTTTTCACGCTTTATGAAACTTAAATGAATTCTATAAAAATAACCGAGCTAATGAGCCGAGTCAAGTTATATTGAATACTTAGTGAGTCATGTTCAATCTCATTTTTTATGGTTCGATCAAGCTCGAGCCCAGGTTTTTTAAGTGAATTCGAGTTTTAAAAAATATCAACTCGACTCGACTCGATTACACCCCTAATGTACGGTAATGATCTCATTGACATGCCTCTTACATGTGTGTTCACCTCCCCCAGCCCAAACCAAGAGGTGTAGATACACTCATTGGAGCAGGGGGCGACGTCCCCGGTGTCTATATATTTTAGTTAGATATATGCGATACTTAGTTTGATTGGTGAAAAATCAATGGATAAAAGATCTCGTCTTACAATCACTGTGGACTGTCACTAAAAGATCCGATAACTATCGCTTTCTTAACCATACTCAACTTATCGATTCACCACATAATTTGTATATCACATTAAATCGGTATTTGAAATTTCGATTATTGAGTTAAGAATCGGCTTTGAATATATCGATCTACATAATCTAACATTTGTAATGTCGGGTTTTTTCCTTTTTTGATTCTACCACCCTTTCGATCCACCTTGCACTTAAAACGCAATGTATGAACACACTTTTTATTTGCATCACATTCACATTAAATCAAATTTTGGATTATATCATACTGACATTCAACTTTGACCATTTTCAACTCATGTAAAATTAAATTTTATCTAAAGTATGATGACACAATAAATCCGATGTTGTGTCAATAACGTCAACACATGACTAAATAAGACAACACTAGCCAGGCGTACCGTGCGATGCACGGTGGGCCTTATATTTGTCAAATTTTACGAGTCTGTAATATAGGCCGGTTTATTTGTGATGCGATGTATGTGAAGCAGGTCTTTTAATTGTGCTACGTAAATCAATAAGGTCCTACTTAGATACTGAGCTATCAATGCTAGAAGAAAACAACCGGCCGTTGGGTGCATCTCTTGATCCAGAACGACACCAAACCAATGAAGACACCCTTGCCTCGGGATTCCCATATATAGTCTACAAAAAGAGCTCAACATTTTAATCATATACATAAAAATTCGAAAAAGAAAGTAATGAAGAAACAAAATTAGGAAAATGAATAGCATACAAAGCAACAAAGCCCGACCAACGGAGCCGTGGAGAGACGAGCCAAATCTCGAGGGTGCCATCTTCTAACAGCTTGCTACCGAGATTCATCGTCGCTTGTAGCTAATTACACCCGCCCACCGCTTTAGGCCGAATCGAAATAAATCCGAGGCAAAGTCCCACTATTTCATATTGGACCTTCAACATTAACAATAAGCAAGAAAGTCAAGGCGGAGAATCTATTCTAAATCAGAATTGAAATGACGATATTAAGCAGGAACGGTTTTACCTTTATTTGACGATGGCTGCAAATCATTGAGAATCAGGGCCTTAATGACTCGTATCAACACCAAAATGTCAGCACAATGGCAAAGATAGAGTCTTACTTGTCAACCCTTCCATAAACACAAAAAGGCACAAAATCAAAGGAGATTCAAAATCAAATCAGAGTAATAACTGATACGATATTAACCAAAAAAATAGGACCGAGACTTCCCTGAAATAACTACCAACTCAAAAGGTCAACCAATGATTTTAACATGTGCCGAGATAAACGAAACGACATACCATCAGAGAATAGTGGTTGCGAACCTCGTGAATTGAAGGTCGAATCAAGATCGATATTTCATGAAGACAAAGACTTTTTACATACTCTACCTTCAATAGAGGCGTGAAACACAAAATCAAGGCGATTCCATAGCATATTAGCTAATAAAAGATAGAAAATACGATGTTAAAAGGGAACGAGTGCACCTTATTGCGAATCAACTGAATCAAGCCCTCGTAACAGGCTACGTTGCTTGAAATCGTAAATACTTTTCCATATTTGACACATGCCGTTTTGGACTATGAATGTAAAAAAGATGAATAGATTAAGGGTAAGCGGGTCAAAATAAAACATTGAGGATAGAATCGCAAAAAAAACATTAAACAAAAGAGACAAAAAATGACATTATCCGTTTTTTTGAAAACTCTTAGGTGAATGTTATAGTAAAAGCATCCCTTACCATCTGTAAAGCACCATATTTACTTTCTCCTCCTACGCCACTCGAAATCAGATCAATGGTTGAAGATTCACTATAAGAGTTGGGAACATCTCGGCCCACGAGTTCTGTAAAATGCAAACGCCAATATAATTTCTGGGATCAGACATCATGAATTGTTAACTGCTGTCAAAGGTTGAAGTACATTGTGGAAAACTATGAATAATGAAGAAAACCACTAAAATTGTTTTCTTTTATGCGTTTTATCTCTTACCTGACCCTTTAACTTGTATTATGTACAGTTTGGTCCCTCCATATATCTTTAATACAAAAGACTAATACATAATATACTTCAAGAACTTACAGAATCCATCAGTATCTCAATTAGTTCCATGCTGCTAATATTAACGATTCCAGACGCCCGGGTTGATTCTGTCACAAGATCTGAGCCAGCCTAACAAGCTCACTCATTGCACTCATTGCAAGCTCAAATAACATGAGCTTGCCATCAACCGAAGATTCACCAACATTTATCATAGACATTGTACTCGGCGTAGCTAGGTGCAGTAAAGCACTTGTTACACCGATTCCCAATGGAAACGATGTGTTTAATCCTCTTCCAACTGCAAGTTCCCAAATCAGAGGTACATTGTGGGGACATAGGATTAGACAACGATCAGAGCGGTTTTCCGGTGAACTTTTTACCAAGGATTCATAATCGATTAAGCTCGTCTCTTAACCAAGAATTTTCAATCCTAAGATGATGCTCTCCATACATATCTCTCCCAGGTTGCCGCACCGCCACCATTGCCACAAACTGATTCCTCATTGATTCTTTAATCGCGATATTCTCGATTCGCAGATTATCATCATCTTGCCTCAGTATAGAATTCACATATCTTTCCATTTGAGTCTGAGTGTCAAGATAAACATTCAGATGCAAATGCAAAAAAACGAGAAACAAAAGGGACCAAAAGTGTGTTTCTCAAACGGAATTTTACCTTCATTTGAGTTTTCCTATTCTGAAACCAAAGCTTGTTTGGTTTTCAAACATAGCTTCCTACCAAGTTCCAACCTTGCCTTTTCATCACGATGAGATTCTCCTTAAAAGCGCTATAACGGGAAAAAACGACAAATTATTCCATTACTGTAATTTTCTAACATTTCTCGAATAATAATACAACGCACAAAATAAATCGAATCAAGAAATAGTAGATGCACAAAATTTTCAAGCTCTTGAATATGAGAACCAAAGATGTCTATGATATTTCTTTCTTTTCGACAATTTTTCACCCTGGTTATTGTGATCGTTGCCGCCGAGGACCTTCCATGTTCTCACCGCCTCTCACGCCCCTCCCTAGACTTTTCATTGAACCCCAAATGACTAACATCCTCAATTTTAGGCTTCTTCAAAATGATCGATACATTTGAATGAATCATATAATGTTAAAATATAGGTCTATATATGTCTACTTTATAGTTTAATATATCTTTTATCTATTTCCTAAGTGTCCTAATGGTGTTGTTAGGACCTTTTTCCCTTATTCCTGCTCGTTTTTTTACATTTACGCCTGAGAATACACTGCTCATAACCGTTGGAACAAAGGTATTCTAGCCGTTGGGGGTTTTCTTTATAATGTAATATTCCCTTATGTTCTCCATAAGGCTTTCATCATTAATAAACAAGTTTCCTCCTATCTTTCTACATGGTATCGAGCCTTGTGCCTGAGATCTTCATCTTCTTCTCAATCCCATTTTTTTCGAGTTTTTCCAAAATCACAAAAATGGCATCCATCATTGAATTCTCTCGATGTAACTCCAACTTCAACTGGAGTTTCACTCAATCAAGGGAGTAGCAATGATAACTCCCATCTTCTTACAAACCACAGATTCGATGGAAACAATTACCATCTGTGGTCCAGATCCCTGCTCATGTTCATTGCTGGAAAGAGCAGAGAAGGGTATTTAACTGGAGAAATCACTGAGCCTCCTGCTAATGATCCTCAACTAAGGCAATAGAAGGCTGAAAACAATGGATCCTTGGCAAATCTCCTCTACCTAGCCTCAAGTCTGCTTTTTCTGAAGTCAAACATGAGAAAAGTAGGAGAAATTTGATGCTGGGACCTCAACCTCCTCAACCTACTGTTCAACCTGATGTCTCTGCTTCTGCCCTTTTCTCAAAAGGTGGTCTATCTCAAAAATGCAAGAAGGAAAGGCCTTTCTGTGATCATTGCAAGAAAGTTGGCCATCTCAAAGAATCATGCTGGAAGCTGTATGGGAAACCTGCTGATTGGAAACCCAGAACTGGTACTAGGAAGGAGTCTCATGGCCTCTCATCTGCTCATATGAGTGAGGGTGATTCTAGGGCAGCACATGCCTTCTCTCAAGAACAGATGGAAGTCCTAAGAAGACTCATGCAATCTGCTCCCAACTCTGCTACTCCTTCAACCATATGACTGGGAATAGGAGGTTGTTTCACTCCCTTATTCCCTGTAAACAGGAAAGGTTTGTGAATATTGCAGATGGATCTATCTCCAAAGTTCATGGGGTAGGATCCATCAGTTTTTAAAGGAATATAATCCTTGATCAGGTGCTTTATGCCCCAAATCTGTCCTGTAATCTCTTGTCAGTGAATAAATTGACCAAGAGGCAAAACATCTCTGTCATCTTTCATAAAAACAAGTGTGTTTTACAGGAGACCAACTCTAGGAAGATGATTGGCAATGCTAGTGCTACTTCTGGCCTCTACATGCTACCTGTTATCTGTGGCTCTGAAAATAAACAAGACTCAGCTTGTGTGTCTAATTCTGTCATCACCCAAAATAGTGACCTAGTTGTTTTATGGCACTATAGATTGGGTCATCCTAACTTTCTGTATTTGAAGAGGCTTATGCCTCAATTGTTCATTAATAAAAATGTTTCTCAGTTTCAATGTGAAGTGTGTTGTATGGCTAAGAAATGTAGAACTGTGTTTCACACTAAGTCTCATGTTCCTTCTAAGCCCTTCCATCTTATACATAGTGATATTTGGGGACCTTCCAAGGCCAAGAATATCACTGGTACAAGATGGTTTATCACCTTCATTGATGATCACACCAGACTTTGCTGGGTATTCTTAATGAAGGAGAAGGCAGAAGCAGGTGCTATATTCATGAACTTTCACATAAAATCAATTTGACACAGATATCAAGATACTCAAATCTGATAATGGATTAGAATATCTTGAAAAGCAACTTGGAAATTTTTTCAGGGAGAAGGGAATCATTCACCTAACTTCCTGTGTTGACACACCCCAACAAAATGGGGTGACTGAAAGGAAAAATAGGCATCTACTTGATACTTCCAGGGCACTCATGTTTGCCATGCAAGTGCCAAAGCATTTCTGAGGAGAGGCAATCTTGACTGCTACTTATCTAATAAACAGAATGCCCTCTAGGGTATTGGGTTTTAAAACCCCCTGTTAATGTTCTGTCAGAAAGCATGACATCAAGGCACTTGATCCAAAACCTTCCTCCCAAGGTTTTTGGGTGTACTGTGTATGTCCACAATCATCACAAGACCAAACTTGAGCCTAAGGCTCTAAAGTGTGTTTTTATTGGGTACTCACCAAGACAAAAGGGGTACAAATGCTATTGTCCTCAAACCAGGAAGTTTTTCAACTCCTTGGATGTTACATTCTTTGAAGATAAACAATTCTTTGATCAAAAAATTATCAACCAAGACTATATATCCTCCTCTCAAGGATGGGATATGAGTCTTAATACCCCAAGTTCTGGATATGGGAAGTATAAATCATGAGAAGGTCATTACCCCTGATAATAATACTAAAACCCCATCAAATCTGAATCCTGAAAATGGATCTTTGTGTCCAAGACCTCCTGTACAATTGTTTTATTCTAGAAGAAACATGAATAATCTTGATGATCAAGAAGATCAAAATCATTCTGAGGAAGTGACTACCTCAGAATCCCTAGAAAGATCTGTTAGCACTGTAAACTATGATGATAGACCCATTGCTGTGAGAAAAGGAACTAGAGCTTGTACTCTGTACCCTCTGTACAATCTTTTGGCTATGAGAACATCTCTAGTTTTACCAAGTGCTTGTTCAAAACTTGGATAAGCATCACATTCCCATATCTATTCAGGAAGCCCTTGGATTTCCTAAGTGGAAAAAGGCAGTTCATGAGGAATTGAAAGCTCTGAATGAGAATCATACTTGGACCCTAACATCTCTTCCCAAAGGTAAGAAAACAGTTGGGTGCAAGTGGATTTTTTCACTAAAATATAACTCCAATGGCACCATAAGCAGGCATAAAGCCAGGTTGGTTGCTAGGGGTTAGACCCAGACACATGGAATAGACTACCAGGAGACCTTTGCACCAGTGGCAAAGTTAAACACCATAAGGGTGCTCATGTCTATTGCAGTGAACCTGGATTGGCCTTTGCACCAACTTGATGTAAAAATGCCTTCCTAAATGGTGAACTAAAGGAGGAAGTGTATTTGAAGTTGCCTCCGGGATTGACTATCCAGGGTAAGTCAAGGTGTGTAGATTACACAAAGCCCTCATGGATCAAAACAGCTCTCCTGTGAGCTTGGTTTGGTAGATTTACCAAAGTGATTAAAAACCTTGGGTTGTGCAAGGCCAATCTGATCATACTATGTTCACCAAGGTTTCACCTACTCAAAAAAGGGCATCCTCATTGTTTATGTTGATGATATTATCATAACTGGTGATGATACCCCTGAAATCTTGCTTCTAAAGAATTCTCTTGCAGATACTTCCTGGGTATGGAAGTAGCCAGGTCTCAGGAGGGGATTTTCATATCCCAAAGGAAATACATTATTGATCTCCTTACACATAGGGGTGTACACGGATATGGATTATCCAAAAACCGAACTGAACTGAGGTCATTTGGTTCAATTTGGTTCAATTAATAATACTTTCGGTTCGGTTTCGGTTAGTATTATAGAGAAACCGAAATTTTCGGTTCGGTTATGGATAACTCTATAAATTATCCGTAACCGAACCGAATAAAAAACCGAACAGTTAGCCGAAATGGAATAGAAAATTGTAACCGAAATGTCTATAATTAACTTTTATTACCAGTTTTCATAACCAAAATATTATATGCATTCATGAAAAATTGCATATAACCGAACTGATGTCCGAACAATTTTTTAACCGAATGAAAAGTTCGAATAAAAACTAAATTGTTTCTAACCAAATAGAATTGTTATTTTTATTTCAATTTTCGGTTAACCGAACCGAACCAAACCGTATATTTCGGTTCGGTTCAATTCGGTTACCTAGAACAAACGGTTCGGTTTCGGTATCGAATTTTAATTAACCGAAAATTTCGGTTCGGTTTCAGTAAGGCCATTAACCGTATCGAACCGAACCGTGTACACCCCTACTTACACAGACAGGGATGCTTGAATGCAAGCCTGCTTCCACTCCTATTGATCCAGGGGTGAAGTTGGAGAAGGATAGAAAATCTGCCCCTATGGATGTAGGACAATACCAAATAATGGTGGGAAAACTTATTTACTTGGCTCACACTGGAGACTCGACATTTGCTATCTTTGTAAGTCCGTTAGCCGCTTTATGCATCATCCTTGCCAAGAACACCTTGATATTGTGCACAGGATGCTGAGGTACCTAAAAGGAACTGTTGGTCAAGGTCTATTTTTCAAGAAGACTCAAGATAGAAAGATCCAAGTCTTCACAGATGCTGACTGGGCAGGATCTGTTATTGATAGAAGGTCTACTACTGGTTATTGCTCTTATTTTTTGGGGAATCTCACAACTTTGTAGAAGCAAGAAGCAACTTTGTTGTCTCTGGGAGCAAGTCATAAATGAATTGAGGCATTGGCCCTAGGAATCTGTGAAGGCTTGTGGCTCCAAAAGATTATGAATGATCTAAAAATCAAGAAAGAACATCCTATTCTCCTATCTTGTGATAATGTGTCTGCTATCAACATGTCTGAAAATCCCATTCATCATGATAGGTCCAAACATATAGATATTGATGCACACTTTATCAAGGAAAAGGTTGAAGATCAAGACATCACCATTGAGTTCATACCTTCTCAATATCGTGGTGACATCTTCACTTAAGAGATCTCGCTTCTACCTATATTAATCAAAGCGAGAAGCAAGCTAGGTTGTTACTCTATCCGCAACCAAGCTTGATGAGGGGTGTTAAAATATAGATCTATATGGTCTACTTTATAGTTTAATATATCTTTTATCTATTTCCTAAGTGTCCTAATGGTGTTGTTAGGACCTTTTTCCTTATTCCCGCTCGTTTTTTTTGTTGCCCGTAATACACTGCTCATAACCGTTGGAACAAAGTATTCTAGCCGTTGGGGGGTTTCTCTTTTATAATGTAATCTTCCCTTATGTTCTCCATAAGGCTTTCATCATTAATAAACAAGTTTCCTCCTATCTTTTCTACATATAATACTCAAATTATTTCGGATAAAGGCATTTTTAGTCCTTTTTGTTTTACAAAATTTGCACTTTCATCCTCAATGTTTCATTTTAGTGTTTTAACCTCTTATATGTACATATTTTTTTCATTTTCAATCCAAAATGCTACATGTCGATCAATAAACATAGAAGAGTAAAACACAACTATTCTATTTCAAACAAAAAATCCTCTTAGTCATCCCACTCACACCGTGAAATGAAATTATATTTACAAAGATGAAATCACAAATCCAGAAAGAGTGGTGGATCTACCACATGCAGACTTAGCATAGAGTAAAATTGATGAAGAGGAATGTCTTACCCACCGTTGAACAGAAGAAATACAGCTTATCGTTACTGGGTTTTCTATTTTAGAATGGAGAGCTGTAAATGTCAATGAGATGAAAAACAAGATCATCACTTGCAACCAACCCATTTAAATCTTCTATTATCAAGAAACATCAAATGAGAGGTGAAGTCGAAGAAAAAATAACTAACCATCATGTGAATAAATATAACTGCAATGACAGATTAAAAGATAATAATTGATGTTAGAAGAAAAGGGGAAAAAGAACCAGTCCGCAAACCCCATATTTTGATTTTGTTGATTTGGAAAAATCAAGAATGTTGATATGAGCCTTTGATCTTGAAGCTGCACAATCGGACCTTCAGCTTCACACTGAAGGATATCGTTCTGAGATTTGTCGATCAAGTCAATGGATATGCGTGAGTGAGGAATCGATGCACAAGAGAGGCGGACGACGATTCCTTGTCTCTCCGACCAACAACAAGCGTCTCCATCTGTAATTTCGCTTTTGGCCGGTTTGAAGAGCTTTCGTTCATCTATTTCATCTATTCCTCACGGAAGGAGGCGGAAGAAAACTCTCCTCTTTGTCTCGCGTTTGAAGTCGGAAGAAAATACGGTTCATCGGCGACCATCGATGTGTGAAGAGAAAGGAGCTGAGAAGAAGATCCATAACAAAATGGGCGAGAGGAGGAGAAGATCTGAAAATTAGGCGGTGAGGCTGGAAGAGTGTATATACAAATAGTATTTACGAGACAAACCCCTTTCAGTGTATGCACGATGTCGTTTCTTTTGCATATAGCAAAAAATAAAAATAAAAAAAATCGCAAGATGATAAAATTGTCGTCCAAGGGATTTGCATTTAATAGGTACTCCTATTTAAGATTATCAAAGTTATTTCATAAAAAATTAAAAAAATTTAAAAAGAAGGAAGAGTAAGGTTGTCCATATAGTAATTCTAAATTATGTTGTCAAGTCATTTGAGAATGGGGGATTTCGAGAAGAAATGAACCTTTGGCAGTGGGAGATTATTGTGTGGTGTCTCCACACGGTGCGGAGACACCGTGTGGCACACCACACACCATACATCTTCATTCTGTATTAAAACTGTGTGGTTCTGATCGTTTCACCCGTCACTTCACCACAAATTCTCTCACCACACAATAACTTCCCTTTGGCAGTGGCCAACAGTCAAAAGTATGGCAGTTGCGGGGAAACGAGAGATTGAGATTCAGGCTTGGTCTCCTTCCTCACTTGAAAATAAATTTGTATTTTTGACAAAATACATTTTCAGATAAAATGACGATAATAGCGTCGTAAAAAATATTGGAGGAGTTAAACTCTTTACGACAATAATAGTGTCGTAAAAAGATTTTTATGACAATAATAATGTCGTAAAATCAGTGATTATACGACATTATTATTGTCGTAAATTTTTTTACGACAATACTATTGTAGTGTTACCTAAAAACGCATTTTTAAAAAAGAACAACTTTTACACAAGTAGAGGGTCTCACAACACCTGAATCTCCAATTTCCCGGGGAACTGTAAGTCTGTAAGACTGTAACCATTATTTATCGCTTTCTTTAATCTCCCCGTTCCGTATTGAAAACTACTAGCATAAAAGAACCACCGTCTCGGCCACGTACGGCTGATCTCAGCCGACATAAACTACCGTCGAAACCAAACAATGTTATTGCTATAACGGTTATTATGACAGAAAGGAGTAATGATACGTGCACAATTGCTATAACACAACGGTTATCTGTAACGTTGATATTAGTTTATATTGACAATGATGTAAAATTATCATTATTAAAGGTGTAGATAATCATGAGGTAAAATCATCTGCAGGACATAGGTATACATAGACATGTGCACATGCGTTATGTTTCATATATCAAGGAGGGCTTTAGGATCTGCTTGTCACGATATACGCCACGATATACTAAGTATCATCATTCAAGAATTATGGGTTTGAAGAAGTGTGATGGGGACAATTTAGGGTTGTGCCTTGCAAGATGAGCCCTTGTTTTTGTTAGATATTTTTTCGTAAATTAAATATTTTATAATCGTTTGATACGAAATGCAGACAGATTATCGTTCTCCTCAGAACGAAAGGGGTTCAACTCGATATGAACTTTACTTTTCAGCAGTAGAGTAGACTTCACTTTATGTATGAGGTACCTTCGGCCTATAAAAGGCACAAACATGCAAACGAAATCATTTTAAAACTTAACAGCATCATCAGTAATTTCTGAGCGCCCTCGAGTTTGATTCAAACACCTTCATTGTATCCTGAGAGATTTTCGTTAGTTCCTTAAGTGACAATTGTGAGGGACAAAACATCTCTTTGAATACAACGCATATCTCGTGCCTTGGAGTTATTTTTTGTCTGTCACTTTCTTAAGTATTAATTTTTTTTCAACAGCTTTTACTCTAAATATGGACTGTGTTGAGAAATGGTGTGTTACATTATCAAATCAATGACTTGTTATTTATTGTAAGATATTATATCATGATTACTTCAAGTATTCATAAGTGCGACAGTACAATTTCCCTACAGTCACATGTGTTTGAATATTGCTTACAAACTCTCATAAAAAAATAATATTGCTTACAAAATATCTGAGAACTATCCATATCATGTTTTATAATATAATGCTATATTTTTATCTATGGAGTCTAAATGACTTTCAGAATGACACAAATCTTAATGTTTACTTTGCAAGTTATATCAATATACATGCATTACAATACTGATGAAAAATGTGCAGTGATACCTTGTGTAACATATATTCATAATATGTTACACTATATATATCTAGGACGCTCCGCCTAAATTTAGAATCTGCACAAATATTATTTTAGCGCTTTTTCCAGAAAAAAGAAAAAAAGTTATTGAAGCCCAAAGTAAAAATACAATACAATATACATATATGTTGTTGGGTCAAATATTAATGATGCCATTAAATTCATAGATTTTTGGGAGGGCATCATGGTACATGACCTTCTCGCTTGCCCCAAGGGGCCGCCTTGTATATCATCGTGGATTATATTGTTATACTATAACATGAAGACATTATTATTAATAGTTTATCATACTTAAGATGTCAACATGTGATACATTGTGTTATGTTACACAAACGAAACAATGTATCGCATATCATGCACTTAGTGATCCTTTTCAAATCGAATCGACTTATATTAGCTAAAAAGACTGAATCAAGCCGATCCGAACTTATCCTATTTAAATACATATAGAGGTGAGTCCATCGAGTGGTCAATTCTTCTTCATCAATTATTTATCACTAGTGGGAGGCAATCGGAGCAATGCACGGAGTTTGCCCTTGATATGAATTTGCCAAATGAAGATTGTTGTTTTGTTTCTTGCATGATCGATGCATAGTATCGGTCCATATCCACCGCCGGAAAATCCGAATTTTCCTCATAATTTGAATTCACGCTTGGAAAAAAAACACAGGAAGAACAATAGATTGCATCCATCAAATCAAACAACGGAAGAAGAAGAAGAAGAAAAAAAACAGAGAAAAAAGAAGTAAAAATAGATAATTAACGCTATGAAACGTTAATTATGGCAGTGTAAGAACGTTACTGATTCCTTAAGGTGATGAGGTCGGACATAAAGAAGAGTGAAACGTATAAGCCCTAAAGTTTGTTTTTATACTGTAATAGTAAGATTTAGATGATAAACGACGTCGTTTTCAGAACCATGTAAAGTTTTGGTCGTCCAGTTTATCCAACTTTCTATAAGCTTCCTATAATAATAAGATTAATGCACAACAATTATAGACGTCTATTGACACTCTCTAATTATTTCTGTCATCATATTTCTTGTATTTTTTTTTATGACAGTGCAAAATCATTCTCGCACAACACATGTAGGAACGCCACTGTCATCGACATTCATTTTGTAGAAGAAATATCAATGTCAATGACGTTATTCACCATTGACGTTTTATAAAAAAAAAAATTACACCAGTAGCAATAATATTTTTTCTTTCTTTCTTTTTTCGTAAAGAATAATCGTCGTTTTCCAATTTCTTCTTTTTGGAGTGCGCTGAGCACTCGCAGTGTAAGAGCGTCCACAGCAGGCCTCCATCCCCAACCTCTAAAATCCATTTCAGGGCTTTTTTTTTGACACAATGGTGTCTTGACACTACACCTGGAAATACAAATTCCTTTTACCTGCCACGAATAATCTGGTGGCAGGTAGGGGTTTGCAAGTTGCAACTTGTCGGTGGTTTTGATTCGCACCCAACAACAACAACAACAATAATAATAGTGAACCGTTTTTTTCTTGTAATGGTAACATAAATATACTATTTCGATAAAACATAAATATTTCAACTATGAAAAAAAACATGTTCTTTAGATGGAAGTAAACGAAATAATCAAAACATACGATTTTGTGTTATTTTTGTTAGCAAACACACTGTACATTGTTTTTTTTTCCTTTTCGAAGAAGAATCCATAATTTTTTAGTTTAAACATTTTATTCGATTGTGATACAAACATTTTTTTTTTGGGAGGTTGTATTGAGATTGTTTATTGGATTGAATTTTTTTGAATGTTAAAAAAATGTTACTGAAACGGAAAACGATATATTTAAAACGAGTAATTGGGGCCTACTCCACTCAAAGAAAAGAACACCCGCCTACTCCACTCAAAAAAAAGAACACCCGCATACAATAATCAAGGCCCAACTTTTAAGAGTCCAACCCGATCCAATAACAGCATAAATAAAGAAAGAAAAAAACGAAGAATCTACCGCGAAATTTCACTCGGTAAATTCTGGTTTTTTTTTTTTTTTTTCTGAAATGATCGTCACCCGATCTATGCAGCGACAGTTTCAAGAAACATCAAAACCAACAAATTCACCATTCAACGAATTTTGTGAGATCATGCTGTAAAAAAGCAATCTCGAAAATCAATTATCTTTGTATTTTCCAGATTCTCCATTTTTAACAATACATATTTCATTATATACTCGATTTTTTTGTTAGCAATTTGCACAATCACTTGGGATTAGTTAAAAGCTGCTTATTCCGCGCACTGTAGTAGCTGGGCGCCGATTATTTGACTGGTTGCTCACCGCCGGAGCTGAGTCGTGACTTATTTCGGTAAGCTTATTGGGCCAATTTTGGGTTTCAGTGATCTTCTAATTTACTTAGCTATGACGCATTTGGTTTTTGATCTTATATTTATGCTTGATTTGCTTATTGACTGAAAAGATTTGGTCTTGCAATTGGTGAAAACCCAGCTGTATTTAGCATTTTGTGAATGTATATCTAGCTTAATCCCTTATTCTTTTTCTTTTTTTTTTGATTGCTAATCCCTTATTCTTGTCTTGTGGAAATTGAATCTACAGTTATTTTATCTCCTAAATCTCTGTGTGTGTGTGTTATCTGTAGTTTCTGAAAGCCTATTTTGTTTATGGTGTGTTAAAGACATTGATATTTCCATAATATGCTGTTTACTGTGTCTGGTCCTCGAAAACTATAGATTTTCGAGCATTTCTGTCTAAGCTTTAGGAGTTCAAAGGAAGTCTAACAAAGTAATATTTAGGGAGCTTTTATTTGCAACACAACGGTTTTACCGGTGCACTACACACATCAGACACCATACCGGACAGAATCAACCTTTTGAAAGTTGATTCTAGAGCATAAAATACTTTTCGTAAGTCGATTCTCACAATACACCTGCGGGAAGTGCGGGAAGTTGGTTTTTGACTCAAGAATCGACTTTAAGAAAGCCGATTCTAGTGTGGTGCACAGATAGTGTGGTGTAAGGTAAATTCGTGTGGTGCAAATAAAGGCTCTAATATTTTCCTTTCTTAAACAACGTAGGACATTTTGTTTAGAAAGAAAAGAAAAGGAAAATATATTAGTATCTAGGTTTGTTAGTTGAGATAGATGAGAGAAAAAAGGGTTCTTAGAAGATGGTGTTGGAGTAGATTCTTATTCAAAGTGTTGTAAAAGTGTAATTGGAACACAAAAGAAGGTGGTTAGAGGGTGATACGGAGGCTTATTGTTGTGGTTTCTCAAACTTTTGTCCTTCCTAATGCCAAAATATAAACAATTTGTTGTTTGACTTTCCACATCGATCGTTTGTGGGAACCAGTAACCCTAGTGACCCAAATTTTGCTAAAAGGAAGCTCCGCCACGCCCTGCCGCTGCCGAGCCACTTTCTGAAGCCACCACAAAACTAGGTAATTTTCTCCTCTAGATCAACCAGCATTACCTTTGTTTCAAGGAATTGATTGGATTTGAAACTTCAATAGGTTCAGTGGCAATTACGTATATAATGAGCAAGTACTGCAACATTTTAATGCTGATGCCTTAGTACTTTTTTTCAACAAAGGATTAATTTATTAAAACCACCAGCATAAAATCTGTAAAGAAATTTAAAAACGAAGTCTGAATTTAAAACCACAATTGGTGTGAAACCAACACTACAAGAAAAATAGTCTATAGTGTCGAATTTCTGTCATGCAATGGAAAACCATCTATAGATACCCCTTTTGTTGCAATTTGATACTGAGTGCCACAAAAGGTGTTCTCCCAATAAACAACCGTGAAATTTTGGGTTTTGTAAGCATGTTACTGATTTTTGTTACTGATTTTTATTACCATTGTTATTGTGTCTTAAACGTGTGGTTTCAATAATGTAAGACATTGCCCTTCGGTTTCATGTACTTTGAACCAGATGAAAGAGGGTAGAGAAGGAACCAATACCGGTAGACTCCAGAAACCTCTGTCTGCTGATTCCTATCCACTTGTTCTGGATATAGAAGACTTTAAGGTAACTATTCAACGTTTAGAACATCTTATGCTTGCAACGTGTTCATCCTACTTGTTAAAAACCGGCTTTTAAAATCTTTCTTTAATCATGCAACACAGGGAGACTTTTCATTTGATGCGTTGTTCGGAAACTTAGTCGGAGAGCTGCTTCCTTCTTACCAAGAAGAAGATGTAGACCCATCTGAAGGCCTTGTTGGCAATGACATTCTTCCGAATGGGAACCATCGTCATCCATCTGATGCAGGAAAATTCACACAAGGACAAGCTAGCCCACTATTTCCTGAAGTCGATTCTCTCTTGTCTCTATTCAAGAACTCATGTACACAGTTGATTGATCTTAGAAAAGAGGTATTTAGGTTGCACGAGACGTTAATTTTGTTTATAGCGTATGTCAAGTAGTCTTTGTACTGATCATCCCTTTTCTTTATTCAAATCAAAGATTGATGGAAAACTCTATAACCTCAAGAAGGAAGTCTCTGTCCAAGACTCCAAGCATCGCAAAACACTTGCCGAGGTTTGTTTATCCACATTTGGTTAACTTCAGATATTAATGTGTCTTCCTCTCTATGGGGGTTTGCTTATTTTTGGGAATAGTCTTGAAGTATGCTTTGAGCAATGACAATAAGGGAATTCATTACAACACGCAAGAAGAAAAAGCAGGATATAATCTTTGTCTTTGAGGATCTGAGTCTGAAAAGCCTTTGATGTCTTAGAACTTATGGAAATGATGAAGACTTTGATTTAATGTTCTTGTTATTATGGAGTGGAATTTCTTTTCCTTTACTATGAACGTGTGTGTGTGTGACTGTTTTTATATTTTTCGCGCTTCTTCATCCACCTACCATTTTTAGATTGTGTTAGATTGACAGCTTAAATACACTGCATGGTTATGATGATCATGAGTAAATATATACATAGGGTTAACTTTGTATCACTGTACAGCTTGAGAAAGGTGTGGATGGCTTGTTCAGTAGCTTTGCCCGGTTGGATTCCCGCGATATCTAGTGTTGGCCAAACTGCTGCCAAAATCGGAGATCACTTACAGGTAAGGTCTCTATGCCCATATTTACTGCTCTTAACTTCTAAGGCATGGAGTTTTCTGGTGACTGATTGCTAGGAAGTTTATATTTTTTTCATTTCTATACAATGTTAATTGGATTAGTAGCTGGAGTAATGTCGTATTTGGATACAAGTTTTGATTTTGAGACAACTTTATATCAGAGTGCAGATGCACAGCGTGAAACCGCTAGTCAGACTATAGAGCTCATAAAGGTGACTATTCAGTTGATATTCTCAAAAGAAGTTTTTTTTTGTTCGTCTTTTCATATCCCATGTAACTTTGATAACAACTTGATAATGTTAGTGGATTTCATTCTGCAGTATCTGATGGAATTTAATAGTAGTCCTGGTGACTTGATGGAGCTTTCACCGCTTTTCTCTGATGATAGCCGTGTCGCCGAGGCTGCTTCAATCGCACAGAAATTGAGTAAGATAGCCTTTATTCTAAAACCTTAGTGCAGAATAGATGTCCAGAATTAGATTTATGTTTTGTTCTGTGACTTCTCAACCTCTCAATAAACCTCTTATGTTTTGTTCTGCGACTTCTTAACCTCTTAATGTAGCCTGAAATTTTGCATACGCAATTCTCTTACAATTAAAGCTCTTTGTTGTGAGGTCGAACGTAGTACTTGAAGCCAGAAATTATGAATCAAGCTGATTTCTAATGTTTTAATTGTTATGCACTCTCTCTTGTTTGATGGCTGATCTTTTTTGGCTGGTTGATTGAAGACAAATGACTTAATTATCCAGACAGACAAATTTAGTAGATATTAGAATGATACGGGTTCTAATGTGAATATCATGTGTCGATTTGATAAGGCAGATCTCCCATGGTAAACCATTTGTCCTTATTTTTCGTGAATTAGCTAAAATTGTATTAATATATACCACTGTAAGATTTTTAAAGGCAGATCTTCCATGGTAAACCGTCATCCATTTTTCCCGTGAACTAGCAGAAATTGCATTGATGTATAGCTCTATACGATTCTCCAAGTGGAAGATTGCAATTGGATCAAGTATCATCTACTGTGTAACTTTACCTGCTGTGACTTAGCTACACACTTCCTTTAAGTCATCAGTTCCAATTCATCTACCGTGTAACTTTACCTGCACTTCTCTTACCAAAGTTCCCCTCCCCCTTTGTTGAATCAACAGTCTTATGAACATATTCTGACATAATCTCCTGGGAGAGAAGCACTAAGAATATACATGATCCTGATTTCATTTGACCCACATGGCACACGCCTTCTTGAAATTACAATCCCCCATGTAAACTACCTATCAAGGATATTCAGCCATCTTCTACAAGCTCGCCACATAATGAGGGTAAAAGCCAAAAGTGTCAGTATGAGCTCCAAGTCTTGTTTTGGTAGAATCAGAACATACTTGCCGTAACAAAAAAAAGAAAAAAAAAAGGTGTCAGATGTCAAACCAAAGACTTGTAGCCTGACCAGTACAGATGTGTCAGTTGACTCGATTCTGATTTCATCCTGAAACAGAGGTGTTGAAGTTGTTAACCTTCTCTAAATCTAAAAATCCTTCTTTTTTGGCTATATGCTCCAAAACGACTCCCTTATAAGGATAGAATGCACCCTCCTGACTCATAAGGTTCTTTTTGTTAGCACCATTAATTCCGTATCAGTTTAATAAGTAGGTCATTATTCATTACATTCAGTGTGCATAACTCACTGCTCAACCGGACATCTAACTCACGAGGGAGCTCTAAGTCCAGCTTCCAAAATCTTATGCACCTCTTTCAAGGCCCGTTTAGGCAAAATTAAAATACTAGCCCAACAATTCGTTTTTCATTAGTTGAACTTAGGAGTTGTTGCTTCAGTTTTATGTCTTATATACATTTCCTTTCCTTTTGCTCCTTATCCAAATAACAATGTATCAAATTGTAATTTTTGTAACTGGAGACATTTTGTACCTCTATTTAACTGCCATGAAATTCACCTGTAGGTGCTGAGAGGCTGTTGAGTGAAAAAATAATTGTTGTCATTAGTAATTAGAAAGCCTTGTAAGTTCTTATGCCGCTTTCTAATTATGCATGCTATTTTGTTCTTTTGCTCAATGTTAGGTCGCTTGCTGAAGAAGACATTGGAAGACAAGGTGTTAATGTCTCATCTGTTACGGGGACGCCACCGCCAGCAGAGGATTGGAAGTTGCAGTTGCCAATCTTCAAGAATACTGTAACGGTATGCTCGCTTTTATCTGATACTTATATAGTCAACGTGTCTTTTTCAAACTTTCAGGACGCCAAGCAGATCTAGTTCTATTCATTAGTGGCGTGAATGTGATTCTCTTTAGTCCGAATGGGAATTGATAATTCAGATATACACCAAGTCCGAGTCAGCCATTCTGTTTGCCTGTTAATAACGTAATGAAAAAATGCAAATGGTTAAAGTAACCAACTCTCAGAAAGGCAGTGCGTGGACTTATTAATTCCATAATCCCATACAGTGAATTCTGGCGGTTTCTGTTTTTACGTGTCGGCATATACTACCAACATACAAGTGTCAAAATCTGTCTTTATTAAGTATCATCAATGGTTTAGTTGTTAGGGTTAACATACAGATAAGACTCGTTACTGCATTTTAGTACTTATCGAAACTTGAAAGGCAAGTCCAATAACCACTCTCTTGGTGAATGCGTTTCTAGAATTGGAGAATAGGTTATTGTCACGGTTTGATGCTGCCTCACAAAGAAGAGAATTGTCTACAATGGCTGAATGTGCCAAAATTTTGTCACAGGTGATTTAAAGTTTTGTTTTTTGCAAGTATACTATTTAACCATTATTTTTGTGTCACGTATTAGCTGATACTGGTGCATTTGATATCATACTACTTGAAAAAGCAGGGTACCTGGCTTTTTTTGGTGCTTTTTAGTATTTTTTTGCTGACTTTTGTACCTAAGGATTCTTTTTGGGTGTGGTTAGTGGCACCACACCGAAGCCGAACCTACTGATGTGGCACCATACTGAACCTATCAATGTTGCACCACAGTTACAATCTGACTTTTTCAAAGTCGATTCTACACAGTGGAAAGTTGATTCTAAGGTTTAGATTCGACTTATACAAAATGGTTTGTTTATGTGTGTGGTGCCACGGTAAAAACTCAGTGGTGCCACTAAAGGTGCCCTTCATTTTTTATGAAGGCATTGTATTTTTGAGTGGCATGGATTTCCAAATTAAAAAAGAGATAATAATATAATTCAATGCAGTTCAACAGGGGCACTAGTGCCATGCAACACTATGTCGGACTACGACCAATGTTTGATGTCGAGGTTATGAATGAAGACGCCAGAGTAATTCTTGGTGATCCGGGCTCACAACCGAGTCCCAGTAATGTTGCACGTGGCCTTTCTTCTCTATACAAGGAGATTACAGGTGGGATGACAAGGAGCATTTTGTGGAAAGCGATTTGGATTTTGGGTTAGATTCTTTTTTCATACACAAAAAATCTACATGCAGATACTGTGCGCAAGGAAGCAGCAACAATTACGGCAGTGTTCCCATCTCCTCATGATGTCATGTCGATATTGGTTCAGGTACTTCACTTCGTTCTCAGTATTTGTACAGCTCCCCCCTACTCCCCACTCCCCACTCCCCACTGCTATTTCTTATTTGCATGATGTGATTGATGAGTTTTTGATAACTCCTCCAAGGGTATCAAGCAACGCAGAATACGTCCAAGGATATCAAACTATGCAGAATACGTGTCCAAATCAATGCACACATTAACTAGTGTAGTCTCTGAACACATTGATAACTAGTACATGCTAGAAAAATGTTACCAGAGTTCACATTACAAAAACCGACAGGATCCGAATCAAATAAAGCAACCTCTTTTTTTTTTTTTTTGAGGGAAAAAGCAACCTCTTATTGGTTGGTAACCTTTTTGATCGCCTGAGACACCACTGTTCATTTCTTCCTGCTGAAAGCTCGACACAAGTGACATGTGTTTTGCTGAAAACTGCTTTTGCTATTGTCCCTTAACAGACCAACCGTCCTTATAATTATGAAACTGGCCACTAATTGCTGGCACTTATCAGTTGGAAGTTGAGCTTCTCTCTCTAAGCTCGACACAAGTGACATTCTTTAATTCTTTCGTTGATGGTATTTAGTTGGAGCTGCAAGTAGTACTAGGTTGAACAGTTCTAAATGCTTACTGTTTGGTACAGCGTGTATTAGAAGACCGGGTTCCTAAGCTTCTGGAAAAGCTTTTACTGAAGCCATCTCTTGTTAATCCACCTCCCATGGAAGAAGGCGGTCTTATTTTAGTGAGTTATTACATGCACTAAATCTCTCTTTTTGTTATGTCATTAACTTGTAGCTGGACTTCATATTGACAACTATTATTTTAATTGTTGGACTTTTCAGTATTTGAGAATGCTGGCAGTTGCGTATGAGAAAACATTGGATCTTGCTAAAGATTTGCATGGTGTAGGATGTGGTGACTTGGATGTTGAAGGTATGAGATTAGGCTATATATATATATATATATGTGCGCTACTCTTTCGAGAGCATTTTTATTGCATAGGCGTCACGGATGTCTTTTTGGATTCAAAGAATTTGGGTGGGGTATATTACCCTGATCATTGTTTTGTGTTTCTTGAAACTGAACCCCTGCATGTTGACACAAAAACACATTCTAAACTATTATGAGGGTTTGTTACCAGGGGAAAAAATCTGGTACGACGATTTGAAAATGTTTTGAAGCATCCCTTGCCTTCTGGCATTGATCTCTAGCCCACTCCACAAATAAACAGCCATCAGCCTCTTAATCTCCTTCAGGACTCTCTTCTAGGCACGGAAAAAACTCTAGCCTATAATTTGTATACGGATACGAGTACTAATTTAATCAACAATAATCAACATGCAAAAGATAATATAGTGTTTCTCCTTGACAAAATTACCTGATCTTGTCCACCGAAACTCCACATTGAGCAGCAGTTAGTTTTATGCATGTTTATTTTACTTATTAATTCTCAATGGTCTGACTTTCTGCGCTTTTGCTTCTTAGCGTATTTTTTTTGGATACAATCTGTCCCGGCCTGCTAGGTTATGATACAAATTTAAGGTTGTATTTGTAGTTATATGCATGTTGTTAAAACCGGTTGACACATGCAGTTTTAGCTAACACATAATATGATAGATTAACACAACAATGGAGTATGTACTTCTTTCGTATAGCAAACACATAATACTGCTCTGAAATGTACTCTTTTCGTATAGCTAAACGACCGGTTGATTTGACTCGGGCTTTTATTGTGCTTATTCGTGTCACTTTACTGTTTTCCCCCTTCCTTTTTCTAATTCCATGCTTCAGAAACTAAATTGTCTATTTTTACAGGTCTGACTGAGTCTCTTTTTCTTCCACACAAAGATATATATATCGAGTATGAACAAGCCTCTCTCAGACAACTCTACAAAGCTAAGGTTTGAACAGTGTGTGTATGACACTTGCTGTCATTTTCTCATTGGGGTAAAGGCACATTTGGTCCCTTTTGTTTCATGATTTTTGCACTTCTATCCTCAATGTTTCATCTTGGCACTTTTACCCCTCATCCATGCCTTTTTTTTAGTCCAAAGTGCCACATGTCCAACATCCATCAATGAAGGTACAATAGTCTCCGATGTGGCAAAAGTGGACTGAAAATGTAAAAACAAATGCATATATGAGGGGGTAAAAGTACCAGATGAAATTTTAGGGATAGAAATGCAAAAATCGTGAAACGAAAGAAAACGACTAATAGTGTCTTTATCCCTTTTCTCATTTGTAGAATATCCCTCATGTAACCTAAGTTAGACTTCCCAATTCGGGTTTAATCTGATGGATACTTTACAGAAATCTTATCTCTGTGATTTAGATGGATGAACTCCTTGCAGAAGGCCAGCTATCATCTGAATCGAGCGGGACAATAGGAAGATCTAAAGGAGCATCAGTAGCATCGTCTCACCAGCAGCAGATATCTGTTACTGTGGTGACAGAATTTGTGCGGTGGAATGAAGAAGCCATAGGAAGATGCACTTTATTTTCGTCGCAGGCATGTGTCTCTGTTGGAATTTTCACTTTTGTTGATGAAAATAAGCGATAAGCATATTGGCAGTTTGCTCTTTTACTGACTAAATAGATCACATCTTACTGCAATAACATCTATGGTGACCGCTGCAGGCATGTAAAGCTGGGTTCTTTGTTTTTCCTGAATGTTTTTCTTTGTACTTATTCTTTTCTGTGTGCTTATAGTGATAGCAATGGGTATAATGCACTTTAAAGCCGATTTCAAGATAAAAATGGTTATACCCTAACCATGTGGGCCCCCCACCCCGATCCCACAGAATGTGGGAGAGGTTAATCAGTGTAACCTAGAGCTTAGAGTCGGGGCTTGTTGGTTCCCCATCACTCAAGGGTGTTATTAATCGGAAATCAACCCCTTTACGGAATCGAACCACCGACCTCCACTTTAGGTCCGGTCCGTCATTATAACACCCCAGCTCCTCACCACTAGGCCATATCCAGGGGATAGCTGATTTCAAGATAATTTGTAAGGCAAGAGGGTCAAAAGCAAGTACTTAAAGTGACTAAGTAGATGCAAAGGTATAGCTATTTGTGTGTTAGTTAAGCCTACTCTTTTGATAACCCTGAAAAATAAAACAAAGAGATGTATTTAGCTGGTTGTTGCATTCAGTTGTGTTGGTAATTAATACTTAATGGTACCTATATACTAGGTTGCTATGCAAATATGAGATACGTGGTTGTGAGTTTTTTGAAAAGCATAGGATACACTTACGGAGGGGATATACATAACTATTAGAAGTATAGGAACAAGTTGTACACAATAAAAACTATAAGGACCAAATTATAAATATAAAAATCATAAAATAAAACAATTTTTAGGGTGCATTTTTATTTTATTTTTCATTTTTAGAAGTTTTCTTCTGTAGGGTTAGTTTTTCAATAAGTTTCTGATGGTTTTTTCTTCAATTTTCAATAGAGTTCTTCATTTTTGTATTCGAGTTATGACTATGCATATCCGGATCCTATATCCAACTTCTTAAACTATTCAATCCGAACCAGCGTATATCTTAGGTGTCCAAAGGCGTATCCATGTCGGATACGGGACACATTACCAAGTAGAAGTATCCGTGCGCCATAGCCTATATATTCCTCCCAATTCCGTAGCTACAAACCAGAATGCAGTTACTGTCTTTACTCGGTTGTTTAGATATTATGACGAGCAGCAAATGTTACACGGTATTCTCTGCTTGGAAGAATTTTTCTCGTCTTCCTCCATTCTCTTCGACTGGATTATGCTATCATGCTGTGAAGATTCCTCTACTGGTTGTTATACGCTTATAGTCGTTATCTCTAGCTTTTACTTATTCCATTTCCTTTTGTCCTTTATCTTCAACAGTTTACTTTTATTTTCTTTTGACAAAAGAATGGCAGATAGCTTTAACTATTGTGCTTTGGGACTTCATTAAATTAACAATTATAATTTGTTGTCTTGCAGCCTGCTGCACTCGCGTCGAATGTTCGGACCGTATTTACAAGCCTTCTTGACCAAGTTTGTTCCCTGATCTCTACTTAGTGTTTTTTGATATATGGTATTTTAGTGGACTCTTTTGTAAATTACCCTCTCCAAAAGTTTAAGTTGTTGGGGAGATAGGTAATTATTAAACTATTAGACACAATCGATTTCAACATGTGCTCTTAAGCGTCAGTCTATAACAGAGAGTTTGGACACAAAGGCATATAAATGGCACATCACGGCTAACAAAGAGACCCAACACTTAAACAATATAAATGGGAAGACAATGTGGACAGATGGTTTTTTTTTCCTACCACCGTTGTATGGAGGCTATATCAAGTAACATGCATTATATCCATCCATTTTCTCTCTTTCACATAGTAATGGTGTGTATGATGAAAGGGAGTAAAAATAGATGGACATAATTCTTGACACTTGGTACAACGCTTGTATCATTAAGTTTCTCGTTATGCGATAAATTTGGACCCATGACCTCCTGCTCGATACTATGTTGAATTACTATCTCTTCAAAAGTTGTTGGGAGCCTGTTTTCAACATATTAGACACAACTGACTTCAACATATTTCGACGACTCCTAAGTCTATATGACCTTTGCAGGTAAGTCAATATATTACAGAAGGCCTAGAGAGGGCAAGAGAGAGCCTCACCGACGCTGCTGCTCAGAGGGAAAGGTTTGTTCTGGGAACAAATGTTAGTCGAAGACTTGCTCAAGCTGCTGCTTCTGCTGTAATTCCATTAACTAATGTACTCGGTTGGCTTGTAGGCTTCCTGATAGAATTTTACAAGACAGGTTTCATTCATTAGTATCTGGAATTCATGTCAAAGTGGATATTCTTGATTGATAATTACAGGCTGAAGCTGCTGCTGCTGCCGGGGAAAGCGGTTTCAGATCTTTCATGGTTGCTGTTCAACGTTGTGGAAGTAGTGTGGCTATTGTTCAGCAAGTATGTTTTGTTTTGGGGGTTATTATTTGCAACACACACAACTTACTGCGGCACCACACACAATCGACTTTCGAAAAGTCGATTATATGGTCTTAAAAGGTCGATCGTCTTCGAAAAATTGATTATTTAGTCAACAATCGGCTTTTAAAAGGTCAATTGTGTGTGGTGCGAAAGTAGTGTGGTGCCACAGTAAGTTTGCAAGTTTGCTGCGGTGTAAATAAATGGTCCTTCGTTTAAGACTAATATTGCTTTGAAAATCGATGCAATTGTATAATTTCCAAATTTGTGTATTTCTTTTTTTTTTTGGGCAGTATTTTGCAAACTCTATTTCTAGACTTCTACTACCTGTGGAAGGTGCACATGCTGCTTGCTGTGAAGAAATGGCTACAGCTATGTCCAGTGCTGAAGGTGCTGCTTATAAAGGACTACACCAATGCATTATTACAGTCATGGCTGAAGTATGTGCTGGATTCTGATCCCAGAAGAATGAAGTGTGTCTTTAATGCACCACACCGAAAACAATCAACTGGCAGAAATCGTTTCTTGAGTTGAGAATCGACTTCCATCCAATCGACCGGTGGAAAGTTAATTCTCAGCTCTAGAATCGACTGTGAAAAAGTCGAGATTGTCACTGTGGTGTCAAAACAGTAGTTTTGTTGTGGTGCCACTAAAGACGCCCAAAAATTAAATAAACTTTTCAGCTCTTTTATATACATTTTTGACATCCCTTTTGTTAGGTGGAGCGACTACTAGCTGCTGAACAGAAAATAGTAGATTATCGATCACCTGATGATGGCATTGCTCCAGATCATCGCCAACGGCTGCTTGCACAAGGTTCTTCACTTTCTTGCATGCATTTCCTTATTATGTTTCAATCACTTCTAGTGTTTCTGTCAATTTAATTGATGTCAAGTCAATTGCTTGTACTTTGAGATATTACTATAGCAAAAGTTTTCAGGAAGCTGCCAAGTGTATCGATTAAAATTGTATTCTGTTTTTCTTGTTGATTTTCCCCCCCTTTTGTCTCTTAAGTTCAGTGTTGATTCATTTTGAACAGAGTGGTGGCTTACCTTTCACGTGTGCTTGAAGCTGCATTCACTGCGCTTGAAGGTCTTAACAAGCAGTCTTTTCTGTCTGAATTGGTACAACCTCTTCCCTTTTACCATTACTTTGTGGATTCCTTTGGTTGTTTTACAATACCAGGACATCATTTATTAATCTTTTCTCTCATCTTAACTCTAATTTATATTCATCCAACCACTTCTTGTTTTCAACTATTGCATTTAATGATAGTTAAATGGTGTATTAGGCATTATAGTCTAAACTTTGACATGCAACCACTTCATTAATCTCATGTGAAATTTTCAAAATGATTTATATATATAGGACAGAGGGAGTTCTGATCTCTTGCTCCAGTTATTGAATTTTATGTATGTGATGTAGAGCTTCTCTCCCTCACTTCATAGCGCTTCTTTCTTTTGCCTAATTTTGTTTTCTCATTTTTCATGCCATTGAATCCTTTTGCTCTGGAATCGGCTTTTTAAAAGCCGAATGTTTCACGGTGTGGTGCCATCTACATTTCTACTGCTTCTGATTTTCCTGTGATTTAGTCATTCATTTAATCATTTAGTTATTATTTCAACGAGCGAGTTTGTCAATACAGGGGAAGCGTTTGCACGATGGTTTACTTAATCATTGGCAGAAGTACACTTTCAATCCTAGGTAAACTTTTGCTTTCCTTTTCTTTATTTTCTTCCCTTTTTCCAAATGAATGTCCTTGTCACATTTTACTTGTTCTTACAAACAAGCCTTTATATATAATTAAATTTTCCAAGCCTTGCATTCAAAATTGACTGTAGATGATCAGTTACGTTGGGCCCACAAAATGTGCATTTTTGCTTGAAGTAGAATACTTGCTAAAGTCTGTACTCAAATTTGTAGTAAAATCTCTCTACTCAAAATTCTAAAATACTGTATCCTTAAACCTTACGCTACATGTACTGTACAAGATACAAGCTTTATATTCAAATATTATATGATGAATTTCATCTTGAATAAAGATTTTGTAAAATAACGACTACTGGTGTTTTTTCTTTTCTTTTTTTGAGACTGTAAAATAAAGAATCTGTTTTTATGTGTAACAAAAATGTATAGTTAGGGGTGTAACGTGTTATTATTGAAGTTAGGAGCTAGTTTTGAGACAACGGAAACAAACAGGGGACCGAAAGTGTGAATATCTCTTACCTCCGGTAATTTATACATGTTACATTCCATAAGATGTTCACTTTTATTCTCTCTTTCATTCAAATCTCTTTGGTTCTTAATACGATCAGTGGAGGACTGCGTTTGAAGCGTGATATAACAGAATATGGGGAGTTTGTTCGCAGCTTCAATGCTCCTTCAGTTGATGAAAAATTTGAATCACTGGGCATGTAAGTTGTTTTTATTTTTAACACACACACACACACACACACACACATATATATATATATATATATATATATATATATATATATATATATATATATAACTGACCTTCACATTCCAATTTCTCTTTATTTACAATTTGTAAAAATTGTCTTCACAGCCTAGCAAATGTCTTTATTGTTGCTCCTGAAAGTCTGCCTACTCTGTTTGAGGGGACCCCAAGTATTAAAACAGATGCACAAAGGTAAAATTTTCTTCTGCCAAAATTATTTTATGGTGTTTTTTTTACAGAGGGTTTTATGTTAGTTTATTTTATGGTGTTTTTTTTTTTTTTTTACAGAGGGTTTTAGATTGGTTGCTAGGCATATTCGTTAAATTTTAACCGATAGAAAAAGAACTAAATTAAAATACAACTGTTGTAGTAATATGTTATTGAACTTGATGGAGTTGCTTGGAATATTCATAAAATTTAATCGGTAGACTGATGTAAGAAGGTTGTATCGAGTGATATGCTTCATATACTTCAATTTCTATCCTCCTTTCACATGGTAAGTGTGTGTATGGTGAAAGAGAATAGAAATAAAAGAGTACATAGGATTTTAATTCGGGTGTTAGGTACATGTGTCATAGCACTTCATGAAGTTTAACCAATAGAAAAATATTACTTCCTCTGTTTATTTTTAACTGATGTAGTTGCTAAAAAATTTGTTCTTATTTGACTGATGTAGAACATTTTCCAAGACAACATTAATAGATATTTTCCTTTTTGCCCTTATTAAGCACAATGTGAGAGTTTAAGAACGTGACTACATGAATCATATCTAAGGACATGTTAGTCATTTCATTGTTAAAGTCGAATCAATTAACTATCTTTCTTAATATGCGTAATGTTGGTAACTATATCAGTTGAATAGGAACATAGAGAGTAGAATATAACTGTTGTAAGAATGTTGTCTTTAGTCATATCCTTCGGTTTCTACTCTCTTTCACATAGTAGTGTGTGTGAGTGAGAGAGAGAGAGAGAGAGAGAGAGAGAGAGATAGGAGATAAGAGGATCATTTAGTACAACCTTATTACAACAATCGTATTATAAACTTTCTCTATCCTAATAAAATCAAATGACATTTACATGATCAAATTTGAGTGTTTTATCCCTCAATAATATGGCATTTCCATGAGCAAGTCTTTCTTCTTTGGTTCCCCGTTGAAGTGTGTATTTACATCACCAACACGAGTTTGGCTCGGTTACTAAGAACGAGTCACTTTATGAGTTCGTGAGTTTGGTTCATTACTACCGGCATTGAAATTGTGTTGCTGGGTAATCTATAAGTACTCATGTAAGTGTTTATGGTGTTTGGAACCCGAATCCATCCGGACATTTTGTGAAGAAAAATAAAAATAAAAAAGTGTATTTACATCATATACAATATAGAATCTTAAACAATAAATTATTTTGTGTTAATATCGGAAATATATGGGTAAAACGCAGGTTTATTCAGCTTAGAGAAGACTACAAGAGTGCTAAACTGGCGTCGCTCCTCAGTTCATTGTGGCCTACTGGTGGTTAATGAAACAGCTATTGGCCATGGTCATTTATCTTGTGTATATCGAGCAGTTGAAGTGTAATAAAGACTGTTTTGCCCCTCCCATCCCCTCATTTTTCTTTGTGTGTGTGTGTGGAAAAACCGGATGGAATGGTTAACATGTGGTCGTATTTATTGCAGTTTTAGAGGTCTGGTGGAATAGATTATTCTTTCAACACATGTTTCTCTAGTAATTTAAGTTGAGTGACAGTTTTGTGCTTTGTGTTTTTCTTTTTTTGTGGTGAAACTGTATTTAAATTTTACCTTGAAAGGGTGGATGGGATTTATTTCCCTATAATGATCTATTGCTGCGTACAGTGTGTAAATGGCGTGAAATTGGCGTTTCAGAATCAGAAGATCACAATTTTTTTTTGGTGTGTCAGGACTTACTAATTTTTTTTTCGAGTAAAACGTCCAAATTTGGAAGAAGTGGGTCAAAACGCCCAAATTTGTACGCATATCGTCTAATTCCATCGATCGCATTTAACCTTCTAAAATACACAAAACCGTCCAAAATACACAAAACCGTCCCAAATGTGGACGGAACCGTCCCAAATTCGGACGAAAACCGTACACTTTTCAAACCTTTCATCAAATCGTCCCAAATTTGGACGATGTAATCAAACGCACCGTCCCAAATTTGGACGATTTGATGAAGGTTTGGACGGTTTCGCCCACTTTCAAAGAACCTTATCGAGTTTTATTTACTTTTTCACCTACTCTTTCACCACCTGTCTTCACCGCTTTAATGCACCCAAAATCACCATTGTTGAGTTTGTGGTCCTTCAAACGAAATAAACAATAAAACAATCAATACCGGGGTTGTTTTTGCAAAAAATGGAGTAGCGTTCATTCACCTAAAGAATTATTTACTATTGAAAAAATTTATATATCGTGTTTGTTTTTATTGTTAATTGTTCACATGAATGTATTATGTTAAAAGCGCGTTTAATTAGCGTGTTTGTTTTTATTGTTACTTGTTTTTAATGAAAAATTTATTTATCGTGTTTGTTTAAATTTGTGTTCAATTAGCGCGTTGTGTAGTATATGTGGTATTTAGGTAGAGAAATGATTAATTTTGATGTTATTTTTGATAATGGAATTGATATTTTGATTATATACATTTTCACCGTTGTTGAAGCAAGCGTGTTTTATTGGTTTGGTTATTAGTTGATTATGTTGTTGTTGTAGAAAGATGCCAAATCCGCTTTGAAAATATATGGTATCTGCTTTCACGAATTTTGTAATAGTATGAGAACATTTTTTAAATTAGCGTAATGAGTTATGTTAATTAAAAAATTGATCCAAACGACACACTACTGTTGTTTGAAAACCAAAATCAATATCTCGCGACCGAATTCTATGGTACGCCTCGCCTGACGAGGTTCTTAGAATTGCATGCTTTCCTGTGGTGTTTTCGATTCCTTCCGAGCCGCAGTGTCATGCCTAATCTCCGAAGCTTTGTATTGGGGCTCTGGTAGGTAAATCGTAGAAAATTTCATTAGCCTCTGCTTCAATAGAGCATCTTTTCCCGCCCTCGCACTGGTAATCCTCACCGGAAGTGAGGCACCCTTTAGATCGAAAATATAAGGTCCATTCCGCTGCCCGACGGCCTCTGCTCTCCTCGTCATCATCAAGTATTCTATGACGTGGTAAAACCATAATTTATGCTTTCTTACCCCTGACGTTACAACACAACAGAACACAACGATTATAGACCAAAAACAATAAACAGATGAATAGTATATGTGTACATATATGTATATATTTGCATATGTATATACATATGTATGTATAGATGTGTCTATATATGTGTATGTACTTGTATATATGGGTATATATATGTATATGCATGTGTGTTTAAGTGTATACATATGTGTCTATATATTTGTATATACTTATGTACATAAATATGTACATATATATATGTAAATGTATGTATATATATGTATGAATACATATGTGTCTATATAAGTGTGTATTTATGTACCTATATATATATATGTACATAAATATGTGTGTGTATATGTGTATATATGTATGAATACATATGTGTCTATATACGTGTGTATATATATATATATATATATATATATATATATATATATATATATATATATATATATATATATATATATGTGTGTGTGTGTGTGTGTGTGTGTGTGTGTGTGTGTGTATATATTTGTGTAAATGTAAATGTATGTGGATATATGTATGAATACATATGTGTCTATACGTACGTGTGTGTGTGTATATATATATATATATATATATATATATATATATATATATATGTACACACTCACACACACACACACCCCCTAATGTATAAATATTATTATTTCATATTCATTTCTTCACAGAAAACTAATGCAAAATTTTTATTCTTTCACAGATGACAACATTTTGTCTATTAGGTTTGCATTTGGCGGAGAGTGGAAATATGATGAAAGAAGCGACAGATGGTCTTATAGAAAAGGAACATTTTATATGATTCTTATAAGTAACGATACGACATTGGATGACGTCAAACAGAAAGTGTGTTCGAAAGTAGGAATTGATGTATCCAAAAATAGATTGGTAATGAAACTTTTGTATCCAAATCATGCGGGACCGATTGATGTTTCGGATGACGAGACATGGATAGCATACCTTCGTGATGTCGTAGACAAGAACTCAGTAAAGCGTGTGTTAACGCTTGAATCGTTATTGATGATGATGAGCCGAAGACAAAGTTGGAAAACACATTTAACTTAAATGAAGAACCGATAGTTGATAGAGGATTGAAGATTTTACACCGAACTTTATAATATTCGCAATCCCGTGATGATGTTGTACAAACTCCACCGGTCTCACTCTCATGAAAATGTCATCCAAACGAATACATGTTTCGGTGATCAAGTAATTGATGTGTCGAGTGAACGTGGCTATGATTGGGGATTTATTGCAAATATCATTAGTCAGCCATTGGACTTACCGTACAATGAACAACGTATGGGTCGGATGTGTGCATCTATGAATGGCCGAACGCCTCAGGCGAATGTAGATCGAGGCGACCCACACACGATGGGCGCTTTATGCGAACTAGGATGCAAGCACCGATGCAACCGGGCCCTACTATCGGCGGATCTTTCACGAGTTATCCGACCGCACCTTTGCAATGAACACCGACCGTGGTCACACATTTGGTATGGCAAGTGTCAATCGCAGAGAGGTGCTCATTTCGGTCCGAATGGACCTTTCCCAAATTCCTCCATGTCCACGTCTTTGAGACGTTGCACCGATAATCCGGATGTATTGTTCATCGGTAAAAGGTATAGAGACAAGGAGGATATGAAGGATAAAATGAGTTACCACGCACTGAGGCATGACTATATGTGGAAACTTCGTCAGTCGGACCAGAAACGTTAAAACTACGATGTTATACTTCCGACCGATGCGAATGGAAGGTTGTCGGTAAGAGGGTTTTGATTTGAATGTGGGCGCAAGGGACGGACAACGTTGCATGATTTTTGAGATAACCGCGTACACTGAAACCCACACTTGTGGACTAGAGCAACTAACCGACAATCACAGACAGGCCAAGCCCGGACCTATAGGTCGTTTCGTAAGGGATAGCCTCATAAAACTCGGCAGCGGATTCACGACAAAAGTTTTACAAGCCGAGGTGAAAAAAACGTTCAACATAGACCTGAATTATCAAAGGGCCTATCAATGTAGACAGAAAGCATTGGAACTGATCGGCGGAAACGTTGAAATGTCGTATTGTAAATTATACGCCTACTTTTACATGTTGGAGGTAGAGAATGAAGGAACCATTACAGACATTGTTCCTGATGCGCTTGGCAGGTTCAAGTATTGTTTCATGGCATTAGGATCAAGTATTGAGGGGTTTAAGTACTGTCGGCCAATATTAGTTGTGGACGGTACACATCTTAAAACAAAGTGCGAGGGGACATTGTTAGTAGCGGTGGGTGTAGACGCGGGCGACCATATCTTTCCGTTAGCTTATCTTTGTGACCGACGGAGAGAGCCTTCATGCTTGGACCTATTTCATGGTTAACTTGAAGTCGATAATTGGGGAACGTCTCGACTTGGTTTTCATTTCGCATGAGAGGTCCGGTATAATTGGAGTCATTACACGAATATTTCCAAACGCTTACCATGGCTATCGCTACCACCACATTGTCATGAACTGAATAAAAATTTGGTAGCACGGGATATTGTCCATTCACCTTCCGGGAAGCGACTTATACGTATTCGTAAACGCGCTTCCAAATATTATTCCGTAAGATAATAGACATGGATGTCGACCCAACCAAACTCAGTATCGCATTACCTACGGGATATTGGAGTCGATAAATGGGCCGATCACAATTCCCCAAGACACGCGTTACTCAATCATGACAAGCAACTATGTTGAAAGCTTCAACAATGTGATCGTGGATGCACGTAAGATGAGTATCGTGAATCTCTTTGATTACATCCGGGCATTGTGTCGTGGGTGGCATTGCGAGAGGAGAGAAAGCGCGAATCTTGCCGCACCGTCTTAGCCCCAAACACGAAAAGTTCTTGAATGATGTTGCTCGTGCGAAAAGAATTTCACACCGCATAGTATCGACCGAGCCCAGATCAAGTTGGAGACATCGATTCTAGTGAGAAAGTGAATATGCGTAGAGAGAAGAATGTTATTGCGGGCGCTTCGGGACTAAAGTTACCTTGCGTGCATGCTTGTCTTTGCTATAAGTCACCGTTGTGAGAGTCCCTATGATTATTGTTCCCATTACTACAGAGTCGCTTGTTTACAACGTATATACATGAAGGGACGTGTTTTCCCGGTTCTGTGGAGGATGATTGGATTCTTCCTGACTGGATAAAAATAAACCTTCCCTCACTCCGCCGGAGCCTAGAGTGAGGGAAGGAGGAGAAACAATCAGGATGGGAGCTAGGCGGGGCCGACCTAGGACCTTGAGGATTCCTTCTCAAGGTGAGCCTACAGGTGCTAGGACGAGCAGAATGCCAACAGAGAGTACAACTCCAGGTTCCGGTAGGAATTGCTCGAATTGCGGTAACCCTGGACATAGAAGGAATAGATGTCCCGCTCGTGCAGTTGTTCCCAATTGAATAAACCTTTATTTAAACGATTAGAGCGAATGTGAAAGTAAACAAAGGGTACAAAAGCGCGAGATTAATCTGTGTAATTTTATATCACATTGTGCTTCTCATAGTATTTGCCTCTAAACGTGTAATGAATGGTTATTTTATCCTTTGTATCTATCATTATTTATCACCTAAAAAAGCCGCAAATTGAAAATAATAAATTTATTAAGATTATCAATATTAAGATTATCAAAATCCATTGAAAAAGATTACACACTAGCACTCAAATATTATGCATTACAATTGCGAGAAAAAGATTACTCAACACGAAATATTATACAACAAATATATAGTCGCTCATCATGACCAGATGAAACATCATCGTCAAGATATTCCGGCACCCGCGGACTCCTTACGCACATAGTTGTGATGAGATAGGAAAAAATATATATCCATCGCTGCGTTGTCATTTGCTATCTGTCGAATCCTCGGAGAGAATATACTCTCCGACGTCAAAGTATGATGTAATGGATGCGTGCACGCAAGTGCATACAAATCAAATGAAGGTAGGTGTAGTTCACCGTGCCATACATATTGGTGGCCAAGAACATAATGAAGAAAGGAAGAAATCGACCGCGCCATGACCAGGGTGAAGGGCGGTACGCCTCACACGCTCCTACAGATGAGTCTCCCCAAACAAAACAGCCATGTCACGCTCTAGTAATTACGGAACATCGAAATAGAAAGAAATCCAAACCCCGAGGATTTTCTCGGAATGTCATACTCGTTGTTGATCCATGCATTATTTAAAACGACGGGAACGCCGAACAATGACGCACCTTTCATTGATCCGTGTGGTAGATAGACAAGCATAGAATTCACGCGCACAATAGACCGATTCACGTGTTGAAAGCTTATTGGCATCCTGGGGACACCATGCCAACCGTTATCTCAAAACAAGTTTGCAATCAAAGTAGGAAGACTATCTATGTTCAATCGCCTCTCCGAACTACGCTCTTGCCATCCAGCTTAGTCACGCACTCACGCCTCTCTCTTACTTCTAAAACGGCTTATGAGAGATCGCTCATCCAACGACAAATCAATTTCCTCGTTGGAAATGAACACAGGAGCATGTGGGTTAGCCATTGAAGGGAACACTAGATGAGATAATGAGAGAGTAAAATAAATGAGAAATGGGAGAGATGAATGGTTTTAGAGGATTTGTGAATATATAGATTTTTTTCCAAAAAGGTGGGACCCGCCGATAGTTCGATGGGACACGTCCAATATTTGGGCGTATATATTCACACACTATCTTCGACGGAATCGTCCAATATTTGGGCGGTGTCGTCCGATTTGGACGGTCATATATGAATAAGATATCTAACGTGTGGGGCCTGTCTATTATTGCACTATACGACGTCGTATCTTTGCCACGCCATAAAAGCATACGTCACAACAACTTTAAAAGGTGGGATCCGCCGATAATGACCACATTTGTCGGGCTCGATGGGACACGTCCAATATTTGGACGTATATATTCACACACTATCTTCGACGGAATCGCCCAATATTTGGACGGCGTCGTCGATTTGGACGCTCATATATGAACAAGATATCTAACGTGTGGGGCCCTGTCTATTATTGCACTATACCTATGTACGCGCCTCGTGAAATTGGAAAATCAGGCCCATTTAACCTCTGACATTGATTGATTGATTGAAAGTATAGAAACCGTCCGAATCCAGTCACTTACCAATATTTTGGACGGAATCCGTCTAAATTTGGACGGATTCCGTCGAATTTTTGGCCGAAATCCGTCTAAATTTGGACGGAAATTTGGACGGTCATAACTCACCACCATTTGACGTGTGGGGCCCCGTCTATAGTGACACTATACCTATGTGTCCTGCCTAAATGCAATAATCACAACCACTTGAAGTGTGGGACCCGCCGATAGTGACCACACATGTCATGTCTTATCCTTTGACATTGACTACACGTTCATTTCACTTTTTTCAAAAATTTCGTCGACACCATGACGATTCAACAGTAACATTGATTGATTGAAAGTATAGAAACCGTCCGAATCCAGTCACTTACCAATATTTGGACGGCGACCACATATGACACGACTGGTGACATCATATTCATCCCGCCCCCATTCTCCTATATATATACTATGAGACATCCCAAATAATCATCCAAGAACGAACAATTAAAAGAACTTCGGTTATTTTTACTATACACTGGAAGCAAATGGATTTTCCAAGTTTCTTTAAAGTTCTTGATGGCGGTTTCGCTACAAGTTTGGTATGTCATTATTAATTAACTTACATTTATATAACTTATATTATGATTGAACCAACATGATATGTTTCTTTTTTCATAGACGCTACCTCCAGCATGGTATAATAGGTGGAATGACACGATGGGGAACATATATATGACCGTTCTCAGAAGCCGATTAGGGACATGGGAAGTGAGGATTGGAGCCGCAGACAATGGAACTCTTTGTTTCTTTGGGGAAGGTTGGGAGGAGTATGTGGCCGCTCATGACTTGAATGAGGGGGAGTTTATAGTGTTTGAACACATAGGGAATTTCATTTTCGACACTATTGTGCTGGATCACACTTCTTGTGAGAAGACTTTTCTCTGCTTCCGATGGTGAAGAAGATGATGATGCAGTGCAAGTCACCAAAATCCCCATTTTCAGATGACGCTGGCAAACTGGGCAATTTCACGTGGTTATGTGGTGAGAGATGGATTTGATGTCGTTTAGTTGTTTTCTTGTGTAGCTTTCTTCCTCATTGCAATTTTTAACAGTATTTAAAATTGTTTGTGATTTGTAGAATATTCCAATGCCATTTGCTAGAACAAACGACATGTTGCGAAACAAGACGGCTGAACTACGAATTGCCACAGGGGGATCATGGCGTGCTAGAATTGTAGCTTCTATTTCAAACTATCAACAAGTTCGTTTAACCGGGTTGAATGATTTCATTACCGACAATGACCTAAATGTTGGAGATGAATGCACCTTTGAAGTCGTTGATGAACCTATAGAAAATCATGTCGTGTTTAATGTGGTGATTACTAGACATTGAAGAGCATTTATTAAGACGTCGTCCTATCCTATTTAAGCCAATGTATCATTACTCACTTTCTTTTTAAGTTTGTAAGCCTTGTATGAAAGCCAATGTATCATTACTCTTTCTTTTTATGTATGTAACATTGATTGATTGAAAGTATTGAAACCGTCCGAATTCATCGACTAACCAATATTTTGACGGGAATCCGCCTAAAGTTGGATTTAATTCCGTCCAAAATTTGACGGTCATAACTCACCACCATTTGACGTGTGGGTCCCCGTATAAAGTGACACTGCACATATGTGTCTCCGCCTAAATGCAATAATCGCAACCACTTGAAGTGTGGGACCGCCGATAGTGACCACGCATGTTATATATGTAGGACACATATGTATGCAGTGTCATGTCTTGTCTTCATCTTGGACAACATGGTTATAACTCGACATTGACTACACTGCAAAATGCATATGGACGTATATATCCACACACTAATCTTGACGGAACCGTCCAATATTTGACGGCGTCGTCCAATTTGGACGGTCATATATGAACAAGATATCTAACGTGTGGGGCCCTGTCTATTATTGCACTATACTATCTCATGACGCCCTCGACATAAATGCATATGGTCCAATAGTGACCACATTTGTCGGGCTTCGATGGGACACGCCCAAATGCATATGGACGTATATATTCACACACTATCTTCGACGGAATCGTCCAATATTTGGACGGCGTCGTCCAATTTGGACGGTCATAGATGAACAAGATATCTAACATGTGGGGCCCTGTCTATTATTGCACTATACCGAATCTTCTAATTTGGACGGAATCGTCCAATTCGACGGTCTTAACTCATGCGAGGCCCGAGAATCGTCCCAACTGTCCAAGTAGCCCGTCCCAAGTTAAATGGAAACATTGATTGCTTGACAAGACAATACCATGACCTCGTAATTGATTCAATTTGGATTAAAATTTCCAATATTTACGCCAATATAACCCCTCTATACCTTCTCCTCTCTCATTAGTCCTCACGTTCTTCAAGTTCCTTTGCTCAGAATCTTCCCACCTTGTACCGAAATCACCACATTTTAAAAACTCCGTGAAAATGTCCGACTCGATTCCCTCCTTCGTACATTCAGATATACAATCCCGATAATCTAATTCTCCCGGCTTGGCATCCTCACCGGCCAGTGAGTCAGCCTAGTATACCTTATGTGTATGACGAGGATACGCTGCTATATCGGTTCACAACACAACACGAGCGTGTCAATTGGTCTACATATTTTCATGATATTGCTGTTGTTGCAGAGAGGAGGATGGAATGGGATACCCTACCTACCAGGATGCAGAGATTCATACGAAGAAGATCATTGGAGCGCCTCGCTAAGAGTCCCCCACCTACCTCCACTATGAATCGATCAATCGTTCGTGAATTCTACACTTTGGTGAGGTCTAAAATTGATGCGGCCATTCCAACTTCAGGGTGTACACGCGCTACGTGGAGTAAATGTCTTCTTTTCATCCGATTGGATCAATCGCTACTATCGTATACCAGAACTCGAAGCAACCGAAATCTCAGACACCCAATTTTACGAATTCCAGAATCGCCTTGAGTATCCTGACTATCCTGGAAGAATGGCTGCGTGTTTACTTGAATGGATTGGTAGTAGCGTGTATGGTACCGTACACACTTTTAATCCGAGCAATGCCTTAAAAGCTTTTTCGTTTGCCTTTTAACGCGTGAAGTTGATTTTGGAAGTGATATCGTTCGTAGGATTGGTGAAATATCGCTTAACTTGCTTGGTGATGGTTATCTCAGATTATCCATTTCTTATCACCGCTCTTGCAAGAGAATTTCACGTACTGCAGTATGACAATGATGACATTGGTGAGAAAGTATCCCAATCACCTTTTGTGACTTTCCGTGGTTTGTTTAGAGCGCATTTAGCATGGTTTACCTTTTGTGACTTTCCTTGGTTTGTCTAGGCTTTGGCTCTTCTATGTCTTTGTTTCTAAAGTTTAATGTCTTGTATTTATATATATTTATCTCTTTGTTTCTAAATTAAATTCTTGATTTCGTAATCTACATGTCTTATCAAAACTTCAGTCGATGATGAATGTAATAGATAAACGAGGAAGTGCATTTGCCTCATGTAATAGATAAACTTTTGAGTAAACCGTACTACTTGGAATGAAATTTGAATATGAAGGCGTTGAGTGATAATATCAAGAGGTGTAAGTATGTGAAGCCTAGTCCGTCCCGTAATATAATATCAAGACTAGTGTCCCATTACACTAGTCTATCCCACAAAAATAAATCAACCGAATAAGAAACTAACATAAAAAAGCGAGCCGATATAAACATAAGTTAATATAAATATTACAACGACATAACTTGGTATAAAACAAACAAAATGTCATGCCATATACATCAAATTCACAAAAATAACTACATATCTAAAGATCTATGCACCGATTAAACATCCGCACGTACATTTTATGTCTAAATAACATCATGTTTTCGTGTCCGATCGGTTCAAACGTAGTGGAGTGCATCATATGCTCGATGAACTTGACCGTATACACCCCACATCACCCCCTCGCATGCATTGTAAATTTCGATTAATCGCTTGATAATAAGATAATGTACACTATATAGTATTATAAATACATTGACGTTAATAACACTTACGGGATTTTCATTTGTGGTACGTTCTCGGCTTTAACTATTTTGACAGAAATGGAGGTCATTGCCGCGATCAAGCATTTTTGGGTGGTTACGTAGTCGATCATTCGCCTCAAGCACTCTCTCAACACCACCACACCAAAGTGTTTCAAAGTTTCATGGATTTACGGGTGCGATTCGTACTTTGTCCACGCCAGACAATCGAACACTAAGGCCTGCCATTTTGGAATAGAAAATTGAATAGCGACCCGAAGGTCCGTGATATATGGCCCAGGCATGTACACCACCGAGTTTACATCCCATTTTGACGCGATCTCCTCATATCATCTCAAAACCTCTACCGCCTCAGCGCCCTTCCTGGTCCTTCCTCCAAGTCGCAAAAAATCAAGCGAGCCTGCAGGAGATGACGGTCGAATTGGGATGAAAGGCATCCGGATATGCTTCCGTTGACGGCGACAGTCCAGTACCCATCCACATCTTTGTCCGCATTCAAAAAATAGGTGCAGATGATGCAAATCAAACATATGAAAATTTCATAAATATGAATATGATTTCACAAAGATACATACCACTCCATCTAGCTCTTTCGCATTTTCGTGGAAGCGAGCGAAATACCCTTTGTCCGCCTTTTCATCTATACTGATCCTCCAACGTATCACTGTAGGAATATATATAGCGGGTGGCGCTCTTGTTCGTACGATCGTTGAAACGCTTTTCCAAAGGTTGAGGGAATTTTTCAATGGCGCCCATCTGTCACCGCCTGGAAGATTGACTCACGAACGACCCGTCGCTTAGATGTTTTGGTGGGTTAATAGTCCGACGGGTCGTCAATCTTCTCGTCCGTTCACCGTCGCCTTTCCTTTCCCCACCGCCGCTCACTTGGACCACCCGCCATATCTGAAGGACGAGTTATACTACATGCTTATTGACAAACTAATTTCTATTTACCAAATAAAAATGCACACACTTATCAGATCAATTTCACTCTGACTTTGAGTTTCTTCCATCGTGAGAGGCTCTTAACGTATTGTCGGAGTTGTTTGTACCATGTATTAAAGAGATAATGAATTAACGAGAGTAATAATATAACCTACTTTCTCGATTAAATAAGGAAATCAAACAACTTACCATAATTCATCTCGGCTCTATAACAAATCCTCGATTGTGACATGGCCCTCGGAGTACCTATGCAAATTATAATCGATATCGCCAATTAGAAAATAAGAAACAATAAAATGCGTATGTTGATGTCACGAAATACCTATCATATGGTCCGTGTCGAAGCCCTCCTCGGTGTACGCTCCCCAGCCTCTCATGAGTATGGACTGGATCCCGAGAATCACGGCCTTGTAGGTGTATCGGTCTTCCGGCTACCTTGTGGGGTCACTAAACCACCCTCTGCGAGTTGAGCCTCAAACACGGATCCTGGCTACCTTGTGGGGTCACTAAACCTCCTCTCCAGAGTCGAGCCCGAGCACCGGATCCTGGTTACAAGCATATTAATATATTAGATTCGTGTGTAAACAATAAAATACGGGTGTCAAATTATTATGTGCAAGATAATTCATACCGCTGGCTAATCTCTTGTTCCATGAACAATCTAAATCGACTCTTGAGTTCAACTAACTCAATTTCTAGTGTCCCTTAACTCGAGTCGCTTTTGCCAACGAAGCTCTCAACCCCGACTCGGTATTTGCCCACGCAATCTTAGAAGCTCAACTCCGAGTCGGTTTTTTCAAATGCACTCTTCGTGAGCTCTCAACTCCGAAGTTACTTCTATCCAACTCTTGTTGGATGAGTTCGAATAAGATCGGCCTCGGTGGCTCAACCAAGTAGCGTTTACCGATATCGTCCGATCGCCTTCCAGGTTGGCGAGAGGTAGTCGCGTGCTCATCCGCCTCGATCGCGTCGTTGAGCGTCCTCTTCATCAATCGGTGGGCGCTCACGCTGTAAGGTATGGCCGGAGGGACGAAGTCTGTATTAACTACTTCGGAGAGAGACCGGTCGTGTGTTTCGAGAGGAGGACCGGTGGATCGCTTGTAACGGGAGGAGGAGGGACCGGTAGTTGACGAATACGGCCGTAACGCACTCCGCCCGGCAACCCTATTGAAATCACATACTCCCTATCTCCCGGGGTGCTCAGAACATCATCGGGCATTCCGCTCTGAATAAATGAAAAAAAAACACGATTTTAGATACAATATAATTAAAATGTGGACTAAAAAAAAATTGGCCTGGCGATACTTACCGATACATCAAACCTTGATGACGCCAGTCTACTGCTATACACCCCGCCGCTGGTAAACCGCCACCTCAAATAGGTAGGACGATCGTTCTCATGTCCCTCCCTCAAAATTGCGTACTTCCCGTTTCTATGGATGACCGGTATGGCGTGAAAAGCCCGGACGTGTAAAGCATCTGATTACCCGGACACGGTTGGTGAAGAGCCTTCGCATCGCCGCTCGGAACATATGTACGTAGGTATTCAACTTGTCTCACGCCAGCCCCATGAAGTTATTAAACATATCATCGCCCCATGGATAAATGCGGACGCGTTCCCAAGTCTTCGACGATATAAAAATCTGCTTCGGTATTATAGTTCCGGGGTCATGTGCCATTAGTAAACCATAAATTGTATAAACCAGAGCCATGCGATAAACTGTTTCGACGTCCTGTTGCGTTGCTCTCATCGCAGATATGATTTTGTGCAACGTTACGGTCCCCACGCACTTACTTAATTCGCATGTCTCCAAGAAACATCGCGATACCGCCGGAATCTGACTGTCAATACCTTCAAGATCTCCAAATCTATACCCCATAATCAATCCAAACTCCCTTCGCCCGAAGCTCACTCTCTTCTGACCAATCATAAAGTGCAGTTCGTCGGCGCGATCGAGGATATAACATTTGGAAATCTGAAATACTATGAGCCGCCTTTTGAACGCCCGGTTTTCCACGATACCATGCGATAAATTGACCAAGACCGATTCTTCTAGTCTATTTAACAAAGTGCAGTCTTGGCTTGGCGTCAGGATACCTCACCAACTCGGTTCGTAGACGTTCATATATAGCTCTTTCTGAATGAAATCTCAACTTTGCTTTATCGATCGACATATCACGTGGATGAATGAAATTTCCGTGAGTACCCATTGTGGAAAGCTGCGAGTGATTTATAAATACACATGATTATATAATTGCCAAACAAAATATATATATACATATGCATGAGTGTGTTTGTGTGTATATATGTATACATATGCTTATTAAAGACAGAAAAACACCTTTGTGTTTATTAAATATATATTAAATATGTATATATACATATTTAAATATATAAATATATATATACACACACACACCACACACACACACACACACACACACACACATATATATATATATATATATATATATATATATATATGTGTGTGTGTGTGTGTGTGTGTGTGTGTGTGTGTGTGTATATATATATATTTATATATTTAAATATGTATATAAACATATTTAAATATACATTTATATAAATAGTCACACGTGACAAATTTAAATATGTGTTTCTATTTATGTGTGTGTGTATATATATATATATATATATATATATATATATATATATATATATATATATATATATATATATACATATGTGTGTGTGTGTGTGTGTGTGTAGTATATACATATACATATACATATATATATACTACATATGTTCACATATATGCATATATGTGTATATGTATACACATACATACACAGATATATGTATATATATATTGTGTGTGTGTACATATGATTATAAAGTAAATAATATTTATTTATTAGAAATAGAAAAACACCTATGTGTATTTTACAGATATATATATATATATAAAAGATTGTTCTCAAAAATTTGTAAATATGTATATCTATATATATACACATATATATACATATACACATACATACATAATTCACCACACACACACACACACATATATATATATATATATATATATATATATATATATATATATATATATAAGATTGTTCTCAAAATTGGTAAATATGTATGTTTTGTTTTGTATTGTGTTACATTGTGTTGTAACGTCAGGGTAAGAAAGCATAAATTATGGTTTTTACCACGCCATAGAATATTTGATGATGACGAGGAGAATGAGAGGCCGTCGGAGCCGGGCGGAACAGACCTTATATTTTCGAGCTAAAGGGTGCCTCACTTCCGGCCGAGAGGTTTACCAGTGCTTGAGGACAGAAAAGATGCTCTATTGAGCGGACCTAATGAAATTTTCTCACGAGCTACCTACCAGAGCCCCAATACAAAGCCTCGAGATTAGGCATGACACAAATGGATCGAAGGAATCGAAAACACCCTAGGAAAGCATGCAATTCTAAGAACCTCAAATCAAAGCCGAGGCGTACCATTGAATTCGGTCACGAGATATTGAGTTTTGGATTTTCAAACAACGATGAGTTTGTCGTTTGGTTCATTTTTTAATTAACATAATGTTAGCCATAATTTCAGGGGCATTTTATTGTTCCCCATGTTAGCCATCATTTCAAGGGGCATAATCAGTCATTACCAATACTACTACCATACTATCATAGATCACAGTGCATTATCAAATCAAAAATAAACAACAGAATATAACCAAATTATCACATATTTTGAATTTCACACTAACCACAACAACATTTATTCAAAGTTTTCAAACACATGAAAGATGACGAATGTAATGAATTTAATCGGGCATTTATCCTCCTACAATTCATATACATGATTGAATAATTTAGACAAACCACATATCCATTAATTTCATCCCATTAATCTATTTTTTAGACTAACTACATACACATTTGCTTCATGCACATCAATTCATTCGGCCATTAACAAAAAAATCGGCCATTAACAAATGCTAATCAAACCATTCACAATTGCACAATAATGATCCAGAGCCTCAATTTGGCCATTAACAATCACAATTAATGAGACACAAGTGCAAACAGAGCATGAAACATCGGGCGTTAACATGTTTAATGAGCATGAATCAACAAAGCATGAAACATCGGCCATTAACAGAGCATGAAAACGGCCATTAACAGAGCATGAGTCTCATTCGCCAAACACTTTACAAATGAGAAGAAGCATAAAAAATCAAAGCCGTAAACACTCACATTAAGTTGCTCTGAGCTATGAGAAGAGGAAGCAGCAGCCATGGTGAATCAAGTCTCTGTAAAATCGCCAATTTTCGCCTTCTTCGCGCTTTTGCTCACGAAATTTGAATGGGACGAAATGAAATGAAGAAGACGACGATTAGGTTTAAAAGTGGGCCGAAACCGTCCCAAACCTTCATCAAATCGTCCAAATTTGGGCGGTGCGTTTCGATTACATCGTCCAAATTTGGGCGATTTGATGAAGGTTTGAAAAGTGTACGGTTTCGTCCGAATTTGACGGTTCCGTCCACATTTGGACGGTTTTGTGTATTTTGGACGGTTTTGTGTATTTTAGAAGGTTAAATGCATATCAATGGAATTGGACGATATGCGCATAAATTTGGACGTTTTGACCCACTTCTTCCAAATTTGGACGTTTTACTCGAAAAAAATTAGAGGTTCACACACCTAAAAAAATTGTGTTCTTCTGATGTTAAACGCCAATTTCACGTAAATGGCTTAGGTTTTTTTTTTTTTTTTTTTTTTTTTTTTTTTTTTTTCATCGCACCGACATTCGAATCTCTGGAAAGTCGAATATGTAGGCTCGAAATTTGACTTTGTAGAGAGGTTGAATGTCCATTTTTGATATCTGTAAAGTCAAATCTAGCTTAAAGTGTAGTGTCGCGGTAGATTTACATGTTTTCATGCATCATGTGTATAGGCATGGTGAACCAATGGTAAAAAAAAATAAAAAACAACCATGAGACAAGATGCATTTTATAACTTAATTTTATAATATCGACTGTTTCAATAAATGATGCACCTTAAATGGACACTAAAGTAAAGAGTTGTTAATGGCACCACATAGACCTTCAACCTTGTGAGTTCAACATTTAATTTTGTAGATGTCGAATATCCATTTACGACCATCATAAAGTCAAACCTAACCCACACACTGACCTTCGAACTTGTAAGATCAACGATTGACTTTGTAGAGGTTGAAATGAGATGGAAAGTCCATATTCAACCTTTATGAAGTGAACGTAACCTGAAATATAATGTTGTGATAGATTCATTATGGTGTCAATTACAATACCCACTCATTTCGGATATGATAGACTTCTTCTACTTTTTTTTTTTTTTGGAGGGAGGTGGATTTTTATTCAAGGCGGGATGAGAATCGAACTATGGTTTTCACCGAGAGGTGCAATGACCAAGATAGGATCGACCTTACAAAGATCTAAAATAGACATTCGACCTGTGCAAAGTCGAATGCTATGAGTAGACTTTCCAAAGGTTGAATGTGGGAATAGACTCAGACTTTCCAAAAGTTGAATGTGGGTGTAGTGTCCCAAGAGTAGACTTGGTACCGTGCCGATAACAACTGCCTATACTAAATTGGCAATTCAGTTTGACATTGATAACCAGTGATTCCATTTAAGCAACTGAAAATTGCAACAGATTACAGCCATTCTCCTCCTTCACACACAAAATTATCATAGTTTTGTAAATTGATCAGTCCAGAATTTTTTGAACGAAAAAGATGAAATACACCAATCCGGCAACAAGACGACATAAATTCAAGAAAAATGGAATGCACTCAAATCTAGATATGCATGAGAGAGAGAGCGAGAGAGAAGAAATGAAAAACAGGTCTATTACGCCGGTTTTTATTAGAATATAAGAATTTCAACACAGGTCAGTCTTGTTCTCTTGTCTCCTTTTAAATGACTTAAGACTCACTTCACGAGTAGGATGATATCAATGCGCTTTTGTGGTAATATCTCCTTTACCATCTTTCTGAGCAGCTGCTGCTCTGAGCTGCCTTTGCTCCTCCTTGTAAATCCTGTTCCTTCTTTGGTACTGCGAGATTACAGCATTTACATTAGCGTCTCCTAACAAATACCCTGTTTTACAGACTGAAACACCGATTTCCTACACTTTTACAGAATCTCTATTCAGGATAAAATGAATTGTATTTCGTGCATCAGAAGCAGAGCAAAGTTTAGAGACTCTGTATAAAGATTATTGCAGTTGATACATAAATCTGAATGATCAGGATATCTATTTTGCAGATTTACCTTGTTGTTCTACATTGTCTAGTGCAAGTGGTCTTATACAACATAAAGATACATGCCATAATAAGAAAAGTAAAAGCGCCTGTAATGCAATACAAGAACCAACACAAGTTTTTTAGACATTTAAAGGCACCACAACCAGCTTTTAGTTGCACAACGCTCAAAACGACTATAAAAAAGGTTGGGTATGTACAATCGCGACTTTTTAAATGTCGTAGAAACCATATATTCGACTTTTTAAAAGTCGATTTACAGCATGGTGTTGTGATAAGTGTAGTGCATAGTAACTTGACTGTGGTGTATTTAAAGACGGCTTTCTTTAGTACCCACTTACCTTATTAGCATGTGTAAGCATGAGAGGGTGAGGTGAGGGAGGCACTACAGAGAAAGTCTGTGCAGTTGTTTAATTGCCAATAATTCTACAAAGATGCTCTGCAGTTGTAAAATTGCCTACATTTTATATTGGCCATTTTGCAATAATTCTCTAGAGAGGCATCCAACTTTCAGCTTTTCTCCTTCTGTAATCCTCTATATTCATTACCTGACCTCGTATTACTTACCAACCGTCCCAAAATATAAGTTTTTCTAGTTTTTTTGGTATTGTCCCATAACATAAGTCCTTTTAGACAACCAATGGAGCATTAAACCATTTTTTCTTCCTCTCACCCCTAATTTATTATCAATTCAACAACTTTTCATTATTTCACACCTATTGTATTAATAATAGTCAATGGGTGTTTTCTTACATTGTGTGATTACTCTAAACGGCCATATAACTTGGGACGAAGGGAGTACATTTCATGATTAATAAAAGTATATAACTTATATAAAAATTAAAAAGAGAACTATTAATATGGATAAAAATTCCCAAGGCAATTGATATTGAGACTACTTAACCCTTGAGAAACACAAATAAACAGGAAGCTTCTTCTAAAAAACTTCACAGCAGATAATATGAAGAAGCCTTGAAATCACTGCATACATGACGAAGACTAACATTGTAATGCCCCAGAACTTAGGCCTAACGATGATACTTGCGTCATAATGGATCGGCGGTTTACTACTTAGGTCCATCGTCCTACTCAGTCCTAAAATGGTTAACCAAAGTTACCAAGTCCATTATGTCTCGACCAAATATATTGATAATGTTTCTTCTACTTTACCATGATGGGACATTACAAACATGATGATGGCTAAAGGACGGCATGATGTACAGTGTGAGACTGGAGATTTGAGAAACAAGAAGAAAGACAAGAGGTTTCATCAACTGGACATTTAAGAACCAGAAGAAAGACGATAGGAGTTGTTAGTTGTTATCAACGCTCCTGAAATTGTTTTAATGCATTTTCTTACAGTCAAATGATTTGCAAAATCAGACACTACGAACTTCAGATTCAGCCTAAGTTGAATTCTTTATTATACTGGTGAGCACCAGGTGGTCCACATTTGGGTTCAATATTTGTAATTCTAGAAAATTAGCCTTGATTTTGCAATAGGCAGTTTGAATCCAAAAAAAAATTGCGAAATGGGATAAATTGAAATCCACATTTTGAATAGTTTAGTTACCTATGTCTCTATTGTCTTCAAAATCCAAAAATGATTATGGATCTACTCATTCCAGCTAGTAATGAGTAATGTGTAATGAGAAGGTTTAGCACAAATTGGATCTCCTCTATTAATGTTCAAGTTCCCTACACAAAACTCGGATCATCTAGAATCCTAGGTTTTATGGGTGTCCACTAGAACAATTAAGCCTTAGAAAAACATCCCATTTCACCGTACCCAATCCCAATGGTTTTTTGCCTATTTATTTAGTCCCTATTCTATTTCCTATGTATAAGATCTCATCAATATCTTTATTTTCTTTCCAGAATTGATTACAAAGAACTTAAACCTATCTCATTAAGATATCTTTCAATTCGTTGCCTCAACCAAAGAATCATTTGCCTCCACTTTGTTCCTAAACTCGAATAGCACATACACTGCTGTTAAAGTTCAAAATCCCACATGAATAGAAAAGATCGAGAAGAAGCCAGATGAGACATTACACAAAAAGCATATGCCTTTGACTAGAACAACTATCCTGAAAGATCTCTTCCACTAGTCTTTAAATGCAGTCATCACAAGTCCCGGAAGCGGAGCTCATTTTGCCTATCGTGGATGCATACTCCTTTGCTTGTTCTTTTAAGAACTAATACACTTTTAGTCAACTTATTTGAAGGATAATCCTACTAGGCGTCGAAGATGTAAATGCAGTGATGCAGAGGGCCAGAGCTGTAAAAGGATAAAGACGAAGAAAAAAAGACGGGAAACAAAAGGTAGATGTAGAGAAGCAAAACAGAAACATTTCAACTAAACTAACATAACGAGACACGTGACCTTAGTTGGGGATGAACCTCAGTGCTAGTGGTACTGTCAAAAGACTCATATAACAAGCAAACTAAGAGAGCAAAGATCAGCTAAATGATTTCCAAACCAAGTTCGATCACTACACTATGGACAACCTTTCCTGATCGGGGTATTGGACCAGGCCAAGTGGGAAAATTCATTGCATTTTTTGGTATCAACCGGGGTTCAATCCCTATGCCCTCCCACAATAAAACAAAAAAAATCCCCTTCCCTTCCCGCCCCCCACCTAAAAAAGGGAGTTGTTATGTGAACCACGCAAAAACTACCACGACACACCACACCTATAACATCACACACAATCTACCTTTGAAGATTCAATTCTACCATCCAATAATCGACATTCAAAAGGTCGATTGTATGTGGTGCGACAGCTAATTTCACGTGGTGCATTTGGCAAATGCCAAAAAATAACCCCTTTACTGATAGTATATCTTACACATGTGATCTAAAGATCATGAACAGACATTATGAGCCAGGGATAACGCAACGCCCAAATAAAGAAGATGACTTCAATCAAGGTCTACAGTCATGAATTTTTCTTGAATAATGACTGATAAAAAAATTCAGATTCTGAACCCATTAGTGATTAGAAGCATTAAGAAAATCAAACACAAACCATCAACCAAAAAGATCAAAATTAATTAAAGACGAGGGAAAAAAGAAAACCTCTTTTGAATGATGGAGGCACTCGAAATAATCTTCACGGAGAAGAGTGCAATCTTTAGGTTCTCTACAGCGAGACATACACTCACTGAAATCAATCCAGAAATCGTAGCATCTTCCTTTGTTCCCTGTTATTCCCCATCCTGAAGCCATCTCTACAACGTCACTGACTGATTACTAGATTATCCTTAGCACCTTTCCTAATGGATCCAATATAAAAAAAACCCTAAGAGACAAATCGTAGAACACTTTCAGTACAACATCAAAACAAAAATGCAGAATAGGAAGAGTAAATCAAATCAGGAACAACAAAAGAGGACGAATCAGGATTAAGAGGAATTTTACTCACCGGGAAGAAGGAAAGCCGCCAAATGCACAGAAAAGCAAAACTCAGCTGGGATTATCACACACAAACTGCAGAAGAAGTACTCACAGTAAAAATATACGTACTAATACATACTCTAGGACATTGAAACAACGGGGATGTAGCTCAGATGGTAGAGCGCTCGCTTAGCGTGCGAGAGTGCGAGGGATCGATACTGCCTGCATCTCCATTTTTTAAGAAATTTTTGGACTAGCAGGCACTTGTCAAAGATTCGAATCGTGCCCGATGTTATTGGCCCCATAATGAACTACTCACGAGGACACCATAACAACAATCGATTTTGTAGAGCTCAAATGTCCAATCTAAATTTACGAGCTTTATAAACTCGGACGAAACCGAAAAATTGGTGCGAATAGATTACACTTTGATGCTAAGAACACAATTTTGTTGTGTTGCTAATATACGATGTTGCCATAAATTGAATAATGATCACGGATCTGACGGTTAGCAATTACGATGAATAACAAAACAAATGATGCTGCATCATTGATCACATTAGGTTTACATTTGTCAATTTAGGCGTATTATCACAACCAGCGCAGATAATAGCAGTTGTATTCACACGTTATGGTATAGCGATTGTATTCACTATTATGGCATGCTTGGTTTGTCTTGTGATCATTACTCCGAATAAATTACGAGGATTGATACTCCCCATCTCCATTTTAGCTGTATTCAAAGCACGTTTTATAGCACCACACTGCTTGTTCATCACATAAAGTAGAGGATATGCGATGCCACTAGTATACGACGACGTTCGATACCCTGCATCACCATTTTATCAAATTTAAAACAACTTTCTTTTGACCTAAAAGCCGATTTCAATGCTAGATTTTTGTAAAATCCGATTTTCAATGTTAGAATATGTAGAATCTAATTTTCAATTGATTGACTGAAAAATCAGTTTTTACAGATTTTAAAACTAAAAATCGACTTTTGGAACATATTCTAAACAGAAAAACACCAAAAGACAACATTCAGTTTTTGGGTCTTTAAACTTCGGTTTTCACTTTGATCAATTCAAAATTTGAAGAATATTCAAAATTTTGTTCTCATTCAAATACAGTTGGAAGGCTAAAATGATAATAAAAATTAGTCAAAAGGCTAAAAGTTCAGCTGTTAAATAAACCAATTTCTACTTCTTGATGCTAGTGTTTCTTGATATCTTTGGCAGCGCTCCCGTTCTTCGGTTTTAAGTAAATTCTTCAACTGTCCTAAACAGTTTGGGAACTTAAATGGAAGTTCAAATGGCTTCTCAAGTGTTTCACCTAAATTCGCTTTAGCTAATGCGTATCCTAACGGGATTGAAACCGAGAAGGAAACTGCATTTCCAACTTGTTTATACCTGTAAAATACAGATAATCAGTGTTTAGAAAGTAGTAGTATTATTACTACTACAACAATTGCAGGCTAAATGAAAACAATTATACCTTTCCTTGATAGGTCCAAAGAGCCTATAGCAATCAGGAAGCCTTGTAAACGCGCATTCTCACGAGGCGTTAACACTCTATCTTGTTCAGGATGAATGATTGCCTGTTTGTTTATACAAAGACTTGTTAGAAGGTCTTTAACCAATTCAAATCATATTGAAAGTTTTTCAAATCAAATCAAAGGATTTCAAAGGTTTAAAAGGAAATAATACCTGGTTGTGAGGCTCAGCCCTTGTCACCACTGTGGCCACAATGTCATCCGTTGCCAGTCGGCGAAGCACCTATATTTCAGATGATTTAAAGTAAATAAATTGATGTTCAGATAATAAGAAGACATCCAAGCATTCAGTTAAAGTGTATACATACTTGGTGGACTTCCCTTCTTCAAACGATATCGCATAATCCGGCACCTGTTTTTACAAATTAGATTGGGAAGTGTCAAAAATATGAGATTCCTATATGTCAGCCTTTACTGGCACCACACCACGAAACATTACTGTTAAAAAGTTGATTCTAGAGCACAAAATCAAGGGATAAAGACACTTGAAATTTGCATTTATATCCCCACTATTTCATCTCTGCAAATTCGGTCCCTCAACTGTGATCTTTTTTCAGCACAAAGTGACATGTATCAAACAACAAGCAAAGAAGGTACGACATGCTACAGCCAATAGAAACTTGTTGACACGTGGTGAAAATGGACTGAAAATATTAGAAATCATATATGAAGGGTTAAAGCGCAATTATAAAACATGGGGGTTAGAAGTGCAAGAATCGTGAAACATAAATGAGCAAAGTGTTTTTATCCCCTAAATTCAACTTTTAAAAGGGTCGATCTTCACGATCGAAAGACTAAAAGTCAACTGCATGCTCCATAATCAACTTTTAAAAGGTCAATCGTGGGTATGATACCACAGCAATAAGTTTGGTGTAATGTCATTTAAGACAATTTGTTATATAGACAAGTCTTGGCAAGAAACTGCAATACCAGAGGCTTTCCAGATTTGCATAGTGGTCTTTCTACTGTAGGATCCAATTGCACCTTTTTATTTGCATCAATTATCAGGCCTGGCAAGTCCCTAAAATTTGCACCCTGTAAAAATTCAACCATTAAGGGTTATTAGAGTAAATAGTGAGCTGCAAGTATAGACAAAACTAAGTAATGCCCCAGACATCAGAACTTTGTGACTGGCAGCATTGTACACTTATGGCTGATTAGGATTGTTGTATTGGATGCATTCTTTTATTTTTCTTGGGACAAGAATGCTACACACCATGAAATCATTAATTAAAGAAGACAAAAAAAAACTGCACCTTTCGTTTTGGAATTTCGCAAACCCTCTCAAAGTCATCTACATTCAATTTCAATGGTCGATGCTCATAGACCACTTGTTTAGAATCTTTCTCAACAGGATCATTGATAAATATATCTGCATACCACAGACTAATATCTAAGCAATATTCACACAGAAAAATTATAAAGCAATAGTTAAACTTGTAAGGTAATTCGTATTAGAGTCCCTAAACGGTTCCTTATACCTACAATAAGGATAAAATTAAAACAATAGCCTAAGAAAATCAGCTCAAGCAAAATCTTTATCCTAAAAACTTTAAGGATGATAAATATTTCATACATATATTTGGGGATGCAAAATGTTGCAGGGATAAAGATAGGGAGTGGTTGCAGCTGAACAAAGAAAAAAAAAATCAAGTGCAAAAGGAATCACCTTTCTTTTTCAGCCTAATGTATTTCTGAAAATCTGTGAGAGGGTTACTACCGTATTCCATCTCATCTTTTTGTTCGTCATTTGTCACCTGAAAAAATATGCAACACAGGTGTTAAGTTGTGTAAATTAAGATAGTTTGATGACATATTAGTTACCATACAAAAGCATTGTTCAAATATAATATGTTGAATTAAGATTTCTAGGTTGTTAACTTAGAGACAAAATAGTGAGGATACAATTGTATCTCGCCTGTAGAAAGTTGTTAGAATTTTGTTTTTTTTAATCAAATAATTCACTGATCATAACAATTGCCTTTAATACGTTTAGTAACTAAACATACCTTTGGTAAATCAGATATGACATCCCCAAGCAGAACGCTTTTCTGCAATATACATGGTTGACCATCCTCATGACAAACAACACATTCCTAAGAAAACAAAAACAAATGAAAAAATAATTTATGATATGCTCAAAAGAATCTAAATTAATCAGAAAAAGTTGATTAATGGTCTGTCAATATACCTTATACTCATTTATTACCACCCCTTTTTTGGATACCTCATGTGTTGGCAGCGGAAAGTGGGGCAACCTCTGAAATGGATGAGATTCATTAGTTTTTTCAAGCAAGATTCATTAGTCTGGAGGAAGCAAATGATAGACAGCAGAAATGAGGTGGAATTAGACACTGAGAGGTTTGAAATAATAACATTATTCTCTAATATGTTACCTATTATCTTGTCCAAAAGCTCAAGTTTTCGGGAAGTACTTTACACATTTGAGACAATATACACTTCAAATTAAATGCTATACACTTCAAAGTTTACATCAGAGTTTGAGCCAACATAGGGCTCCCAAAGGCTAATACTTAACAACATGAATAAATTGGAAAAAAAACACAGAGATTTGAACTAATGACCTTATTCATTGACACCATTTCGAATTATTATCTCTCCAAAAGCTTAAGATGTTTAGGGAGCAAGTGCATTACATATTAGACACTACACGCTTCATTTTAAACACTATACACTTTCAATATAGATATACAAACTTATTCACCATTTACTATCTCTCCCCAAAAGCTTCAGCAATTGGAAAGGTATGTACTTTACATATTAGACATTATACAGATCATACTAAACACTATACACTTCAACACGGATATACAAACACGCCAAGAAACAGCACACACAAACTTACCTCAGATGGTTGTGAAGCCCAAATAAAAACACGCATTCTACATTGTGAAACACCATATGCTCCAGCAGCCATTATACCTAACCTTGTCTGATAACACATTGAAACTAAACGTCCAAGTGCATAACAGGAATATGTTCCGTTTTTGAACTTGAGCATATCAGCAACATTTTCCATTAGCACATACTTAGGCTTCAAGAAGTCAATCATGTTCATGAATACAACTATTTGTTGGTTCTTGGGATCGTTTAGAGGATCTTCAAAGTCTCTATAACGATTATGACCGCTAAGTCCTTGACAAGGTGGTCCTCCACACAAAAAATCGACATCCCCCTAATTTATAAATGAAAAAAATTCCATTAACAATAATGTATTGAGATTGAACAATAGAAAAAATATGGAGAAAAAAAAAACTTACAGGAAGGGGCAACATCTTATCATGATATCCGGCAGTCACAAATTCTTTCATACTTTCCTTGCAATTACTACAGTACGTAATTGTATCAGCTAAAACACACTTTAGTTTTAAAAAAAAACATGCTAGATCTCTCAAGAAAAAATTACACAGAAGTTTAATACCTGAGATTCTCAATGGGCTCCCACGTGTCATAACTCGGAGGATAGCCCTTCCACCTAACCTAAACATATTTAGTGAGAGATTTGTTAGATTGTTACATCTGTCAAGATCTTAAACGTTTAAAGAAGTGGTAATTTTAGACATTGATCAACTTTAAGACACCTCCTCACTTGTGAGGCTAATACAAATAGTCTGAACAACAAAAGATACGAAGGCATATGAAGAATTGGGCCAACGCTGGTGACACAAAGACAAACAGAGAAGTCCAACATGTAAACAATACAAATAATGACAACAAAGTGCACTGAAGCAAATAGGTAGGTAATTTAGATATTTATTAACTTCAACATGGCCTCCCATGCTCTCATCTGTAAGAATGATACAAAGAGATTGGACAACAAAAGACACAAAGGCATGTGAAGGGTTGCTCTCACGTGTAAGATTGATACAAAGAGCCAGGACAATAAAGACACAAAGGCATATGAAAGGTTAGGTCAACTTTAGAAACACAAAACCAATCAAAGAAGCCTAACATGTGAAAAATACAGATAGAGGCAATAAGGGCACAAAAAAGAAATAAACAGCAGGTCTAGCATTGGGCAAAAATAGGGAGACAATGTTGTCAAAGAGGTTCGAACTCATGATCTAAACAAAGAAGTTTAACACGTGAACAATGCAAATAGTGACAACAAAAGACACAAAAGAATATAAAGAATTGACCCAACATTGAGCACACAAAACCATATAAAGCAATGTGTGGCAGGGAGGTTAAAATTCATCACATCATGCTCGATACCGTGCTGAAATACCATCCTTCCCAAAAACATAAGTTGTTGGTGGAAGCAGTAATTCAAACATTTAATAACTTCTAACAAAGTAAATTTGCTGCATCAAAGTACATCATCAATTCAAATGAGGATAATACAGCACCTTCAAGTACAAGCCTTTCTCCTTGGTTTTGTTCGGATCACCATAGCAGATAGCTAAGAACCTTTGAACTTCAAATTCTTCAGACTGGTTTTCACCATTTTCTTCAGCAGCATGATCAGAGTCTTCAACGGAGCTATCCTCACCAGAATTAGCACTTGTTTCCGATGTTTGAAACTCTTTGCAAAGCTTCTCCCATTCTTTTAAAAGTTCAAGAAAATCTTCAGCTCTTTCATTTCTCACCTGATATCAAATTACAGCAAATAATGTTTTATGTGGACACCAAACAAAACTATGGGTGTAAACGATCCAAACTGATCAAAAGAACTCAATGTTTGACCCCTTCAAATCTTGCTTAAATACGATAACCAAACTCAAGTCAATCTCCAAAAGTTCGTCAAGGTTTACGAGCAGAACTTGAGCACTTTGAAGCTTCACATGAAACATTCACAAGCTTTATCAAACATTACTATATTACATAAAAGTCGAATAATCTTCTGTACTTTATACAAAATAACATATTCTAACAAGGTTTATATAGCATTATAAAAGTTTATATATATATATATATATATATATATATATATATATATATATTCTTTGCTTCATTATACTATTTTACTCAAGCACTTTAAAATTAATCAGTTTCTTCAAGGTGCTCGAGCTCAAAATTTTGTCAGGCATTATCGAATGAACTCGAGCATCATTATTATTGAATCGACCAGATCACAAGCAAGTTTTTTTTTCTGTTCAAACAAACTCAAACTGAGTTCAAACATCACAATTCAGTGGTTACTTGACTCAGTAGGTAAATACTTGATTCGGTTCGGATCATTTACATACTACAACAAACAATGAAAGTACAAATATGTAAGATATTATACCTTCGTTTCGGGATGATTCATTTCAAGACTTTGACATGCATCTTTATCGAAGTCAACAGCCCACCTCTACAAAACAGATAATGAGGAATGGAAATCATGAGTGAAAAATAAAATATACAAAACCTTTAGGATATGTAATTTGATCGTGCCATCATTAGGATGCTTATTTTTGAAGTAGAGTTATACTTTTATACAGCACACGCAAGACGCCATGACGCTGCGCACAGTAGACAGTATTCCTCATTTTTTGTGATACGAAAAATTGCTCGAATATCATCTCTTTTGAAAGTTTAAGATGTATGGATGTGACTAATGTATGTATTTAAATGTAACATACTTCAACATGTCCCTTCACATATTTCAACAGTCAACACTTTTAACAAAAACATTTTTTTACCTTAAACTGCAAATCTCTACCAGTGTTCTAAAAATCGCTAGGCAAAGTCGGTACGCTACTGGGGCGCCTAGGGCCTAGGGCGCCCAGGCGGCGCCTAGGCGATTTTAGGGTTTTAAGGGTTCTAGGGTTTTAAGGGATTTTAAGGGATTACTCGGGAAAACTTGGATGTTCGCCCAGATGGAACCCCTGATTTCCTAGAAGGGCCTAGGAGCGCCAGAACGCCGTAAAATCGCCCACACCCACGTCGCCCAGATGAGATCGCCTAGAGCCAAGTCGAGACGCCTGAGGGTCGCCTAGGCGACCGATTTTTGCGTTTTTTAGAACACTGGTCTCTACAGACCATAAATGATACCCTGTTCAGTTACAATTTCTCCCAAAACTTAAGTTGTTTGATACCGTGTTGAATTACTATCTCCCCCAAAATTCAAGTTGTAAACAATATTGAATTAGTATCTGTCCAAAAGCTTAGGTTGACTGGTATAATGTAAAATTATCATCTCTTCCAAGAGAATTAGTTGTGAAGGATGAGAGTGATTTACATATTTTAACACGCTGTAATAAAAACATCTTTTAACTCAAACTGCAATTCTCTACACAAACCATACATGATATGATATCTAAAACAATACCAAAGAATGAAAAACTTTAAAAATTGCATTAGCTTACATGGTTTAGTTTAACGCCCGCAATTGCTGCACCCAAACATAAACCAGAGGATAATGCACCGCATCCAGAATAGACATCCAACAAATTCAACTCTAGTTCTTGTCCAGCTTTTTCTAAAGATTCCACAGATGCTTCATCCGGGCTATTTCCTTTAACTATGGAGTCAGGGCATGCTACATTCAAGATTGGAGAAGAGTTAAAAGAGCATATAGGATTTTATTTGGAAAAAAGAAAAATCACAACAATTATAATATGAACCACATAATTGAAGACTTATTGCATTGTATTTGCATTATAGCAGTTCAAATGAACCTGTTAGATTTAGATTCATTAGAGGCTACATAAAAATTATACCAAGAATACAAGAAGGAAAACAAGGATAAATATGTAAAAGAACTACACATGAACCATAATGTGGGCATAGGCTACATCTAACATGACCCTTGCACCCACAAAAAAACGATTCCTTTACCATAATTTGCAACGCAAAAAGTAATTAATTCAGCTGACAAAATAATTAAATTTATCTTCTAGGTGAAGACATACTGAATAAAATCAACTTGAAAATAGAAAAACACTAGAAAATGAAACAATATACAAGTTACATGTGATGAAATAAATATGTCTCTCTTCTATATGCCCATATAATTTCAAGGCATGACTTTTTCACTGGTATTATGCACATAAAAGATTTAAGCATTTAAGAACAAGCAATAATGCACAATAGAACAAGTGTATCAATCACCACGTAACCTAAGAGTTATGGTGGTAGATTTCACCTTCATCTGCTGATTTGAAAGTAAAGTGCTTCAATGAATATCTCATATCGAAATAAAGATCTGCCGAATCCAATGCTTTCTCCCTGTCCGCTGCAGAAATCTGAAATGCAAGAAAAGCCATATAACAAATTTGAAAGAAAAATAATTAAAAGCATGTGTGCATACCTTAGGAGAAAGTTGTACTATTTTCACTTTTTTTCGAATAGAATTCAAGGAATTGTCATCTATGATGTCGGATAAAAATACTCTCCTCGAATCAATAAGACATGATTTACTTTTAATAACCTGAATTGCAAAAAAGAAATCAAAACGTCAAAGACATATCATTCAATGAAAAACATCTAAAACACTATTAAATTAAGCAGAGTCTTATATTTTCTTACAGTATCTTGAGCTCTGTAAAACCATTGGGTAGCAATATAAAGTTCATTATCAACAGTTGTGAACATCTCCACTATCCTGGCAATATTGTCAGGATTTCCTTCCCCAGCCTGAGAAAATGATAAAACAATATAAACAAACACACAGTTAGCTAGATAAACATACGTACAATAATAGAAAAACTAATGTATAATTTCTAAATATTAGAGCATCACCAATGGAGGTTCAAGAAAAGGTTATAAATCTTTCTAAAAGATTTATTCCATTGGAGTTGGTGTGATAAGGAGAGAGGATGGCTGATAGCAAAATAACTAACTGCTAACTTTAACCGACAGAGTATCGAATCAACAATAGTATAGTGATAGCAAGGTCGAATCCACAAGAACAACGTTTAAGTACCAAAGTCGACGTAGAACTTGGTTTAGCCAGTCAAGATTGCGGTGGAGAGATATTACACTAGTGCAAAGTAAAAATTAGCTAACGGTTGCGATTCTAGTTATTAAAAGGTATAAATGAATTATGATCCAACGAGTTATTTTTACCCTGGGGAAGACTTGACAAGGAGCGTGTATTAACCAACCTTCCTTTCCACAAGAATTTTAACGACATCCACGGGTGCCAACTCCAATTCTGGTGTTAAGATCGAACAACTCTCACTAACACCCTATGTGAAGTTAATTAATTTTCCTTTAGAAAACGATTAACCTAACATGATTACGCTCTTAGAGTCGCTTCGAACAACGATGACAAACCTCTGTATTGAAACGGTCCTAACAACTAGGCCGAATCTACGCAATTCATCCTAAAACCCTTTTTCCCACATCTCACCGCAAAAAATACATTTATAGGTTCGATATGTGTGACGTTGAACTAAATGATCGCTTTAATTCAAAGACGTTCGATTAAGTTTTAGGGGCGTGGATTACTCATTAAAACATTATTTTACGCGCTACACAACTCCCGCTTAATCCCCCTTGGGGCGCTTTTACTCGCTTTTACATAATTCGACTATACGCACGCTTAGCTATTCATTTTGGCGATAATAACGGAATGATTAACGGAAATTATATTAATGATGAAAAGTAAAAGCGAATTCATTTTTATAAGTACATATATATATTTATATATATATATAGATATATAGTTATATAGCTAATAATATATATAAGTGCATAAAAGTAAATATACTATACATATATATATAAGTGCGTAAAAGTAAATACGTAAGTAAATGCGTAAAAGTAAATATATATATATATATAGTGTAAATAAATAAAATGCGTAAGTAAAATGCGTAAAAAGTAAATAAAAAATCAAAACAACGAACTATTGATAATTATACTATTACAACGGTATTTTAACATATATATATATATATATATATATATATATATATATATATATATATATGTCTGAATAAGATAAAAAGAAGAGGGAAGAAAACGAAATAGATCTATATATATATAAAATTACCCGACATAAATCAAGTGATTCCGAGATCGTAGTCTTCCTGGATATTACAACGACTACAAAGATCACCGAGCTACCGATAATTTCCTAAAGATTACAACGATACTACTACTACTAAATTATTTCCGGCATAATGCCGTTACTAAAACTAAAAGAAAGAAATGAGGGGGATAGATATATATATACGCAATGTATATATAAAATGGTACATCCGTTCTGATCTCTGATGCTCCTCTATTTATAGAAATGATGTTGAAGGCCGGCCCGGGCCGGAGGTTAGCCGGATCGGTCCGGAATCATCATGAGTGTAACAACTCATCACATTCTGGATCCTTCGATATGATAATTATGCAATTAAAACTTGTAAAATTCGTATCTTGAGTTGTAGACCTCCAAAAATTTCAAACGAAATGCCAAAATTAAGGTCTCGAGAAACTCTACAACTTTCATGAAGGACATGTTTTCAGAAAACGCCTTTTTGATGACCTCGTGTTCCTCCGAAGATATTTCGGGATTTTTACGAAATTAAATCAATTAGCCACTTGACCACCATTTGAGTTGTAGAAGTCCGATTGACTTGATTCAAAATCCATTGGAAAGAGTTCTGGAAGATATACAACTTTTATGAAGGAAACTTCTTCAGAAAATGTCGTTTTGATGAGCCATTCAGATTACGAAGATATTTGGGATTTCTACTAATCCGAATTGATTAGTAAATTGACCATAACTTGAGTTCTAGAAGTCCAATTGACGTGATTCAAAGTGCATCGGAACGTTTACTTGAAGATCTACGACTTTCATTAAGAAGTCATCCCCTGAAAATGCCTCTAAGCTGGGTCAAATCTCCGTCGAAAATATGTAACGATTCAAGTACTTAGGAAAACGACCTTTTGAACTCGTAAGTTCATGTGGCATCTTCTTCTAATCCTCTAAACACATCTTTTAGACTCAAAACATGTCGTTACGTGGAATCTTGGTCAATGTATAATCCTGCAATGAACCACCAAAATACCAAACGTAAATCCGACACGACACTCCGGTTACTAAACCGGTACAAAAACTAGTAAAAACACGATAAAAATACGATATTTTATATAATAACTACTACTAACATATTTAGATGAAACATAGGAATTAATGACTCGAACTGATATAAAAATACTCGAAATGATATCAGAAACGGGTTGAAAAGTTATAAAAATAACGGTGAATTTTTCCGTTATCACAACCCCCCACTTAGCTTTTGATCGTCCTCGAACAAAATAAGCGATAAAATAAAATGAATGAGGGAAAAATTCATAAAAAGATAAGATGTAAGGAACAACCAAATGATATAACCTTTAGAATTATAACCAGGCGTTAACCTCAATATAATCAGTATAACAGTGCGTGTGTGACATGCCTTTTTCAATTTCCACTATCCTCTCTTGAATAAATCAAGCAAACGCACTAGTATCCATTCGAGACAATCCTAACAACTTTCCTAGGTATAGCGAGAATAATTCCACACAAAGTCCTCCCGTGTACTTATTAGGATAATCCCTAAAGTATATCATTTAGTTTATAATTTGGGATAGTCGAAGATAACTAAGTTTTCAACCAACTTTTTCTTTTCTTTTCTATTTTTTTTTTTTTTTTTTTCATAGAATACTAACATATCCGAACTCATTGCCAAAATCGACTATCTTTCAAGCGTCATGAGGTGAGATTGAATACATTAATACCTATCTAACTCTTTTTTTTTTTTTTTTTTTTTTTTTATGTGTAGCATATGCCTCATTCCCAAAAATAGGATGTTTCGTGATAACACCCTAGTTTGGACTATTATCATCAGAGCGCCGGGAGCTTTTAAACCTCATAGTGGTATAGGGCGTTTAGTGATAACGCCTACCGCACTCAAATCATTGGTAGCTACAACCGACATATATATAGTTTATCTTATTTTGACATTCTTTCTATCACATTCAAACATTCGGATATTCACAAGACACGCTTAAAAGTTAGGTACTAAGTTATCGCTATTGTCTCTAGAATAACCACTAGAGATCTTGAATGGATACTGCTTTAAAATTTTCGCTTCAATATCACAGGCTTACGTGAACAAGGAATTCATGTTACACAAATATATTTGGAATTACAATGCACTTACGGTTCACGTTGGTTATATATATATCCAATTTGATCATTACATCTTTAAATCCATGAAATATATACCTTATAAAAATTATTTTAATCAACTAAATAATGCTCGAAAAGATCAACAACTAAGGGTTTAAACACTTATCGCCATTTCTAGACCATCCTCGACTCTACCCCCCACTTACGATTTTGCATTATCCTTAAACATATTGAGTGAGATAGAGAAGAGAACTTAGCTTATAAACTTGGCGGAAAGATGCTATCAAATCCCGTAAATAACATGAAAAGCACGTCCGAATCCCTCAGAATAAAACAAACAAAACAAAGCCAACACGGGACATGGTCCTCGTGCCAAAGTATGCATATAGGGATATGGGAATAATAAGATAATGGCCTCACACGTCGAGAAAATTCGATAGGCAATATAATAGCTTTAGATGGAAAAAAATAACCCACACGGGTAAAGCACAGAACATCTAAGCATATACGTATCATAGAGAGTATCACATAATCATATAACGTAGTCATGTCAGCTATTCCTAGTTTCATTTTTTATTACACACAGTTTTATTAAAGCGGGAATACTCACCACTATACTACAACGACCAGAAATTTGAAACAGACTAGATCATAAAATGAAATGTGTGAAAGAGTATTGAGTCGTTTATACCCAGATCCTCAAGGATTCAATAACCTAAGTCCAAGAAATGATACATTTGAATTTTTATCTTTTTCTCCATCGGGATTTTCGGATAACCACCTAATCATTCCCTCTTAATGAAATTCAAACATTCATCCTGAGACTTGGTTGTGCTTTGTGTTCATTCTTCATACCGATTCTACATCTCATTAAGACTAGTCTTATTCAAATTATCATTATTATTATTATTATTATTAACGGGCTGCCTCCCGGTAGCGCTTTTGTTTAATGTCGTTGGCTCGACTAAGATTCAGAAACGATTTAACAAGGCTCGGGATCAGTCAAATGCACAATCTCAAGAGCCTCATCGAATGGTAACTTCTTATACTTTTTAGAGCGAAGGCCGTTCGTGATGAACGCTCCATGCTTCGGATGTGTTACCTCGATGGCTCCTAGTCGAAAACTCGTAATACCGTATATGGTCCTCGACCACCTTGACTTAAGTTTGCCTTGAAATAAATGGAGGCGAGTATTATAGAAAAGGACCTCATCACCTACGCTGAAAATTCGAGGTTTGATAAACTTATCATGAAGCAATTTGGTCTTTTCCTTATATTTCGCCGAACAATCGTAAGCTTGAAGGCGAAACTCATCTAACTCGCTTTAATCGGGCCATCCTTCTTTCACCGATTAATCGCGTCATCCATATTTAGATTCTTAATCGCCTAATAGGCCTTATGCTCTAACTCTACGGGAGATGGCAGGCTTTGCCAAAAACAAGCATGTAGGGTGACATACCTATTGGTGTCTTGAACGCAGTTCGGTGTGCCCAAAGCGCATCATCTAACTTCTTTGACCAATCCTTAAGGTTAGAATTCACTGTCTTCTCCAAGATTCTTTTAATTCCTCGATTGGACACCTCTACTTGGCCACTAGTATGGGGATGGTAGGCGCAGCTAACTTATGAGTGACCCTGCATTTCATTAAAAGCTTATTGAAATCTCTATTAGCAAAGTGACTTCCATTGTCACCGATTATTGCTCGAGGTATTCCATACCGGGATATAATATGTTTCTTAAGAAACTTTATGACTACATGTTTGTCGTTAGTAGGTGAAGCAATTGCCTCAACCCACTTTGAAACGTAATCACAAAGCGACAAGAATGTACGATTCCCGAAAGAAGACGGATATGGTCCCATGAAGTCTAATCCCCATATATCAAATACTTCACACACTAATATCGGTTTCGGGCATCTCATTTCTCCTGAAATCCTTCCCGAAAGCGTTGACAGGCATCACACATCTTAACATAAGCATATGCATCCTTGAAAATAGTGGGCCAAGAGAACCCACTTTGTAACACCTTTAACGCTGTTCTCTCTCGCCCGAGAAGTGGCCACCGGCCTCTTTATCATGGCGTAATGAGAGAATACTCACTATCTCACCGCTCATCAACACATCTTCTCGTGATTCCATCAAAGACATAGCCTAAAAATTAAGGGATCTTCCCACACATATCGGTTTACCTCACTAAAAACTTCTTTTTCTCGGTTTTCATCAAACTCAGGATCTACAAATCCACACTCGTAATAATTAACAAAAGGTGCATACCAAGGGTTCCCATTTTTTCCTCTCTGCAAGAAATTTCCTCGCTTAACCGGGAGCATCGTATCTACTACGAACAACTGCTCATCCCGAAAATGATCATCAATTTCAACCCTAATAGAGTGTTTCTTGTCTCCTGCTCCATCCTAATGAGGTGGTCACTACTACGTTCTCACACCCTTTCGATTCTTAATTTCTACGTCAAATTCTTGAAGAAGCAATATCCACCTCAACAAGCGTGGTTTTGCATCCTTCTTGGCAAATAGATATCTCAACGCAAAGATGGTCGGTGTGAACTATGACTTTCGATCCAACCAAGTATGACCGAACTTATCGAAAGCAAAAACAACAACTAAAAGTTCCTTTTCGGTTGTGGCATACTTTTGTTGAGCCGAGTTCATGGTATGACTCGCATAGTAGATAGGCGAAACAACTTGTCGATCTTCCGACCTAGACGGCTCCTGCAAAGATAATCACTCACTCATCACACATCACTTCAACCCCTTAGACCAATCAAAGTGCTACTAAGATAGAGCCGAAGTAAGAAGTTTCTTAAGGGTTCGAAAAGCATCTAGGCATGCCGCATCAAAACACAGGGGCTCCTTCATCAATTGAAGAGTAAGAGGTCTAGCAATGTGGAAAAACTGGAATGAATCTACGATAAAACCTCGCATGTCCCAAGAATGAACGTAGAGTCTTGATTCGTAGGCATAGGAAGCTTAGAAATTACCTCTATTTTTGCTCTATCGACCTCTATTCCTTTCCCCGATACCTTATGTCCTAAAACAATTCCCTCGCTTACCATGAAATGACACTTTTCCCAATTTAAAACCAAGTTTGTCTCTTCACAACGCAAGCACCTTATCAATGTTCGACAAACACTCATCAAAAGTATCACCAAAAACACTAAAGTCATCCATAAAAACTTCCATGAAATGCTCTATCATATCAAAGAAAGATGGCCATCATGCATCGTTGGAATGTCGCAGTGCATTACACAACCCAAACGGCATTCTTCTAAATGCAAAGGTGCCATACGGACATGTGAAAGTAGTTTTATCCTGGTCATGTATATCGATGTGAATTTGATAATAGCCACTAAAACCATCCAAAAGCAAGAAAATGCATGACCACTTAGCGCTCCTAGCATTTGATCAATAAAGGGTAGGGAAAATGATCTTTCCTAGTCTTATCATTTAGCATGCGAAAATCAATACAAACCTCGTGACCAAGAACTAAACGAGTAGGAATAGGCACACCTTTTCATTAAGCTCAACCGTAATGCCTCCTTTCTTAGGCACGACTTGCGTGGGGCTCACCCATTCACCGTCGGAGATTGCGTAGATTATCCCTAACTCAAGCATCTTTACCACGCTCTTCCTCACCACCTCTTGCATATGTGGGTTTAGCCGTCTCGAAATTGCCTCGACCGGCTTGGCATCTTCTTCCGAATGATCTTGTGCTTGCGGATATCAAGATCGATCCTTTTATGTCAACCATCTTCCATCCAAGGCCTTTTGTGTTTTTTCGAACGTGGATCAACTTAGCTTCCTCGCAAAACGGTTAGTGTGGATGAAACAATAAGAGGAAGTAATTCATCAGTTCTAAAAACACATACTTTGAATGCTTAGAAGTGGCTTCAACTCCAGATCAAGAGGTGGTTCCTCGATTGACGGCTTTGGCAACTTGCCACCAAACCGAGCTCTAGCTTTTTATTCCACTTGCGTCAACAAAAGGAGTTGCCTCCAAATGATATACCCGAACTCTTATTTGTGGATCATCATCTCTCAAGCGGTGCTTGACTTCATCAAGCATTCTTCCATTGGTTCTTGGTATCCTGCGCAGTTAGTGTGCTCCACAATACAAGGATATATATCATCAATAAAAACAATCACTCTTTTCATCATTAGGATGCTTCATCGCCTTATACACATTTATGGCTACACTCTCTTTCCCGACTCGTAGTATAATCTCTCCCCTCTTAACGTCTATCAAGGTCTCTCCTGTGTTCAAGAAAGGCCGACCTAACAAAAGTGGGGTTTTAGAATCCATATCCATATCTAAAACTACAAAGTCAACGGGGAAAACAAACTTGTCTATATGCACCAACACATCTTCAGCTACCCCTAGAGGTTTCCTAACAGACCTATCTGCCATCTGTAAGGTCATTCCTGTTGGCTCTAATGCTCCCAATCCTAATTTCTCATAAACTCCTCTGTGGCATCAGGCTCACGAAGCCCCTAGATCACATAGCACATTTTTAAACACAGCTTTCTCCAATGGTAATTGGGATGGTAAAGCTACCTCTATCCTCAGAACTTGGGAGGTATCTTATTCTCAAAGATTGCGAGAACATTCCTCCACTCAAATGCACCATCTGTTGCATCTTCTCCTTACTCGACAACATTCCTTTTAGAAACTTAAAGTATGGGGGAATGCTCGAAATTGCCTCTAATAGGGGAATATTCACCTCTACCTTCCTTAAAAGATTCAGAAATTTTGCCTGACCCTGGGTCAGGATGTCCTTTCTGGTTCCCTTAGGAGGATAGGGTAAAGTATTAACATCAAAATCAGGGGGAGGAGGAGGAATTCTGTTTTTCTTACCTCTTTCTTTAGGCGGTGAGGCTTCTTCTTCTTTGATGTCCAAGACCACATAGTCTTTCTTCGGTGCTGCCCCTTCCAATGCTTTCTTATTTGCCTCAGCCAAAGCCTTTTTCGTGGCTTCCAATTCTTTCCTCATTGCTTCCATTCTCTGCTTGATATTGCCAGTCTCTAAATCTTCGATCTCGACTTCACCATACATAGCTCCTTCACAGTCAACTGCTTTCTCTTTCTCAGCTTTCTCGCCGCCACTTGACCCACAATTCTTTCTTTTGTCACTCACCCGACCTCTTTTACCACTTCGTGTGAACACAAAGATTCACATCCTTTGGGTTCCTTTCAAAGTTACTCGGGAGTCCACCACTTAGATTTGTCTTGAGTGTCGGTTATTTGACCTACTTGGGTCTCCAAGTTTCGAATGGCGTAATGTGTGACCACTTTTTTGCTCTATAGCATTCTTATTTAACTCGAAACATTCTGTCTAATTTCTCCAGAGTATCTCAAAGTGGCCATCTTTTGAACACCGAAATTGTTTGGTTGTTTGATTGCTTTGATTATTCAAAGTGCGAGATGAGCGTTTGGATGTTGATAGGTGCCGTAATTATTACTTCTCAAAGATGGTCGCTCACTTGCCGATTCTCGATTGTTTTGTCGACTTCGATTCTCGATTCCAAATTGATTTTGATTCCAATATGAACTCGATTTTGTCTTTGTTGTTGTGATCTGAGACGTGTGGATTCGATTATTCGATAATAGCCTCGGTTTTGATTACGTATGAACTCGGTTCGGGATTACGATTCCAAGGTCGGTTGTATGAGCTTTGGTTTTGCCTAAAGTCTTGATTCTCGATTATTGTTTCTATTCCACCTCGATTCGCTTCGATTCCAACCTTGTCCAACATAATTCACATCATATTGTTGTGAACCATCATTCATACCATAATCCAATTGTGGCCTTGATGATTATTAAAGTTTTGATTCCACTCTTGTCGCCAACCTCTTGGCGATTCATATCCATCTGTCCCATCGCATAGACATTCATTCGCCGTTGGTCATTCCGATTGCCGATCGTTGTTGTAATTGAGTAGGTGTCAAATCTGTTGTGGATAAGTGGATTTTTTCAATGATGCACATTCTATGGCGTAATGTCCACTTCACAGAGTTGGCAATCGATGTGTCTTCTTTCTTTCTCGACTCCATTCGGTCCATCTTTAGTACCATTTCTTGCATCTTATCATGCATGGCGATTCTCGATCGAGTTCCTCTTTCAAATGACTTTACACTTTCCATTGGGGCTTTCTTCTTCTTCTCGCCGATCCCCATTGTCCTTCTCCATCTCGCCGCATTTTCTATCTCTGTCTCATTGCTTGTTCCGGTGGTAGATTCATAATATCTCCGCCGCTGCAAAGATTCACTTGTTTTGGTCCATCGGCTCTAAGGCCCTGAATAATATAATAACTGCTCCACTCAGAGAAAACCCGTGTGGAGGCATCTCTTCATGAGACCCCCTGAATCTCTCATAAGTCTCTTTTAAGGTCTCTCCTCGAGACCGTCAAACGAAGAGATTCCTTCCTTCAAATCTAGAATCTTCACGGAGGAAAATACTTTTTTCGAAACACTCTCGTTACATCACCCCATGTATGTAACGAATCATTTGGTAAAGAGTCATACCAATCTTTAGCAGCTCTCTTAATGCAAACGGAAAAACTATTAATTTTACCGCCTCGTCACTTACCCCGTTATATTTCATTGTTCCACAAATCTGAGAAAGTGATCCGTAAAGCTATTCGGGTTCTCGATCGATTTCCGTGGAACAAGGCGTGTTCCCCAACATGTTCAAAATATTTTGCTTAATATCCATGTTATTCGCATTAATTGGGGTACCTAATTGGGTTGTGCCCTATAACTTCCTCGTGGGGTAGTGACGTAATCTCGACAAACCTCGTCCCCACGTGCTTGCCGAGCCATCCATTCGTCGATAAACCGGCCGCGAGGATGTGGATCATACGGGTTATACGGGTTTTGGAACCCCGTTGATTTCCTTGATTCTCCAAAGATCCGTAGTACTCGATTTACCGCCTCTTGGTCTAATTCGGTCTGGTTCTCGCGTATCCCGAGGATCTTGTCCTCCTCAGACTTTGCCCAATCCTGGCCTCTGATTAAATCATGCAGATCCCAACCGTCGTAGCCCTGTGTTGTCTTCTCTCGGTTCATGACGAGGGTCCTCGGTGGAGTTTGCAAAGGTATCGCTTGCATTACCACCAGTAGTGGTTGAGGTTTGCCTGTAGAGTCTGCTCATCACCGGGATCCTTACCGCTTTTTCTAGTTATTATATCGTCCATTTCTGCAGAGGAATTAGAAAGTGATCTTTCTAATGTCTCTCTTCTTCAAACAAAGGGTTCGGACTAGCGACTAGGATTTCTCCTCGCGCCGATCGCTTTATGACGTCGTAAGCTTCGATTTCTTCGATGGGTTCGATGAGAGGTTCTTTAGAGCTTCGAGTCATTCACCGACGAACAGAAACAACACGAAAACAAAATAAAACGACTAAGCCAGGCTTTCGGTCAACTTACAAGATATCAAACGTTAGTTCCCGGCAACGGCGCCAAAAAATTCTTGATAGCAAAATAACTAATCGCTAACTTTAACCGGCGAGTATCGAATCAACAAGTAGTATAGTGATAGCAAGGTCGAATCCACAGGAACAACGCTTAAGTACCAAAGTCGACGTAGAACTTGGTTTAGGTCAAGATTGCGGTGGAGAGATATTACACTAGTGCGAAAGTAAAAATTAGCTAACGGTTGCGCTTCTAGTTATTAAAAGGTATAGCCGAATTATGATCCAACGAGTTATTTTTACCCCTGAGGGAAGACTTGACAAGAGCGTGTATTAACCAACCTTCCTTTCCACGGTAATTTTAACGACATCCACGGGTGCCAACTCCCAATTCAGGTGTTAAGATCTCGAACAACTCTCACTCAACACCCTATGTGAAGTTAATTAATTTTCCTTTAGAAAACCGATTAACCTAACATGATTACGCTCTTAGAGTCGCCGAACAACGATGACAAACCTCTCAGATTGGAAACGGTCCTAACAACTAGGCCGAATCTACGCAACGATCCTAAAACCCTTTTTCCCACATCTCACCGCAAAATACATTTATAGGTTCGATATGTGTGACAAGTGAACTAAATGATCGCTTTAATTCAAAGACGTTAGATTAAGTTTTAGGACGTGGATTACTCATTAAAACATTATTTTACGCTGCTACACAACTCCCGCTTAATCCCCTTGTATGCTTTTTACTCGCTTTTACATAATTCACTATACGCACGCTTAGCTATTCATTTTGGCGATAATAACGGAATGATTAACGGAAATTATATTAATGATGAAAAGTAAAAGCGAATTCATTTTTTTATAAGTACATATATATATTTATATATATATATATAGATATATAGTTATATAGCTAATAATATATATAAGTGCATAAAAGTAAATATACTATACATATATATATAAGTGCGTAAAAGTAAATACGTAAGTAAATGCGTAAAAGTATATATATATATATAAGTGCGTAAATAAAATGCGTAAGTAAAATGCGTAAAAGTAAATAAAAAATCAAAACAACGAACTATTGATAATTATACTATTACAACGGTATTTTAACATATATATATATATATATATATATATATATATATATATATATATATATATATGAATAAGATAAAAGAAGAGGGAAGAAAACGAAATAGATCTATATATATATAAAATTACCCGATTACAATCTGTTGATTCCGAGATCGTAGTCTTCCTGATATTACAACGACTACAAAGATCACCGAGCCTACCGATAATTTCCTGAAAGATTACAACGATACTACTATCAAGTAAATTATTTCCGCATAATGCCGTTACTAAAACTAAAAGAAAGAAATGAGGGGATAGATATATATATACGCAATGTGTATATATAAAATGGTACATCCGTTCGATCTCTGATGCTCCTCTATTTATAGAAATGATGTTGAAGGCCGGCCGGGCCGGAGGTTAGCCGGATCGGTCCGAATCATCATGAGTGTAACAACTCATCACATTCTGATCCTTCGATATGATAATTATGCAATTAAAACTTGTAAAATTCGTATCTTGAGTTGTAGACCTCCAAAAATTTCAAACGAAATGCCAAAATTAAGGTCTCGAAACTCTACAACTTTCATGAAGGACATGTTTTCAGAAAACGCCTTTTGATGACCTCGTGTTCCTCCGAAGATATTTCGGGATTTTACGAAATTAAATCAATTAGCCACTTGACCACCATTTGAGTTGTAGAAGTCCGATTGACTTGATTCAAAATCCATTGGAAAGAGTTCTGGAAGATATACAACTTTTATGAAGGAAACTTCTTCGAGAAAATGTCGTTTTGATGAGCCATTCAGATTACGAAGATATTTCGGGATTTCTACTAATCCGAATTGATTAGTAAATTGACCATAACTTGAGTTCTAGAAGTCCAATTGACGTGATTCAAAGTGCATCGGAACGCTTACTTGAAGATCTACGACTTTCATTAAGAAGTCATCCCCTGAAAATGCCTCTAAGTCGGGTCAAATCTCCGTCGAAAATATGTAACGATTCAAGTACTTAGGAAAACGACCCTTTTGAACTCGTAAGCTTGTGGCATCTTCTTCTAATCCTCTAAACACATCTTTTAGACTCAAAACATGTCGTTACGTGGAATCTTGGTCAATGTATAATCTCGCAATGAACCACCAAAATACCAAACGTAAATCCGACATTTACACTCCGGTTACTAAACCGGTACAAAAACTAGTAAAAACACGATAAAAATACGATATTTTATATAATAACTACTACTAACATATTTAGATGAAACATAGGAATTAATGACTCGAACTGATATAAAAATACTCGAAATGATATCAGAAACGGGTTGAAAAGTTATAAAAATAACGGTGAATTTTTCCGTTATCAATGGCCAAAAGGTTTATGTATAGTGTAGAAAAAGTATGTGTGGTATTTCCATCCTATAAAGCCTTTTAAAAGATTAAGCATAGAGGAGAAGACGTTTCAGAGAAAAGAAAGATCTTATAGTACAACCACTGCAACAAGTGTAATGCATTGTGACAACGTATTTCTACTCTCTTTCATCATACACACGCCTACTGTGTAATAGAATGGAATGCAAGGATATAATTTGAGGTACAACTTATTAACGACATTGTAGGATAAAACTTTTCTAAATTAAAGGTTTTTATAAAACGATGATGTATGACGGTGATAAAGCTTTATGATTGATGATGCTCTTACACACAGTCATCGGAAAAGCAAAACCAAATCAAAATCGAGACCAGTGAAATTTGAAACTATAGCTTTGTGAAAATCCTAAAGGGCCAATTTCATACACATTTTTCAAATATAAACGCTTTACATAGATAAAGACATCACCGTGGAAACTATAGATTTGAGAAAATCCTAAAAGGTAAATTCCATTCACATTTGTCAACTCTAAAAGTATAAGGTAGACAAGACATCCCACTCTTTAAATTCACCCAAAGCATTCAATTAAAACAAAATCAGATCAAACTCTATCCTCTTGAAAGTTGAAACTATAGCTTTCAGAATATCCTAAAAGGCCAATTCCATTCACATTTGTCAACTTTAAAAGCATATGGTAGACAAAACATCCCACTTTTTATATTCACTCAAAGCAATTAATTAAAACAAAACATTTGCATACGATAGGTTTTAACAATCCCCTTATAACAAAACCTTTACACATAAAAATGACAAGTAAAGAGGGTTCTCACCACCATGTAGGCATCATCAAACAGATCAAAAACAACTTCATCGACAATTGCTTTACTGTAGTGGTGTCTAGCTTGATAAACCTTTTTTTCCTCACTGTAAATAAAAATAATAATAAATGTGTTTAGCATAATTTCTCACACTGCAAATCCAGGATTCCCAAAAGATAATTAATAAGTATATAAAAAGTTTACCCTGTAGAATCATCTTTTTCAACAATGTGCGTATCCTGTTAAATGTTCACGAAAACAATTAGTATACAAAATCAATGAAATATATACCTAAAATAAAAATTAAGCTAAAGCAGATAAGAGACCTTGCACATATAACGTTTGGGCCACCTCTGTTTAGATTCATCCAATGAGAATGGTTCACCCAAAAACCCTGAATCCTTATCTCCAACAGCAATTTCAAGCTTTTCCATTTTCCCCGATTTTTCTTCAGGAGAAAGTTTCGTCTTTTTCGCTTTTCCCTTGTTCTCTAAACTTGCTTTTCGCTTCTGGTCACTCGGCAGCTCTTCTCCAGGTAGAAAACCGTTGACACGTCCATTTTCTTGAACGGTGCCGGCTGCAACTGAACGGTTTTCTGGAACTTTTTCCGGTGAATGGATGGTGTTTGATTTGCTTACGCCCCTCTTTGCGTTTCTCCCCATTTTATTTCGATAATCGATGATAATGAGAATAGATTTCTTCGATTTTGGGGAAGAATAAGAGAGAAAGAGGAGTGTAGAAAATGAATAGTCGGAGGGAAATTTATAAAAGGGAAGTTTGAAAATTTTGGACTCTTACTGTGCGGCGGGAAACTGATATTTGCCAAATTTTTTAATATATTTTGAATCTTTTCGTGGTTACAGCATACCTGATTCGAGTCGAATTAATCATTTACCTATCAAATCGAGATATCATTTAAAACAACGAAACTCAGTTCGATTTTCTGCGAGCTGAAAAACGAAACTCGGTTTGAGTTTCTGCGAGCAATGAAAAATTGCTGAATCCCCTTTCAAAAAAAAAACGAAACTCGGTTTGAGTTTCTGCGAGCAATGAAAAATTGCTGAATCCCCTTTCAAAAAAAAATATATATTGTTGAATATCGGCTCGATTAAGTTTTGATTATGTTTGAGTTCGACTCGATTATGCTCAACAAAAGTTTAAACATTTTCAAGCTCGAACAACTCGAAATAATGTTGTGTTTGAGTTCAGCTCGTCAACAAAATACGAAAGAATATAGTAGGTATTTTTAGATAATATAATAATGATTGATAAAACTCGTAAAAATTTCGAGTAAAACTTTTAAGTGCTTGAGTTTGGTTCGTTAATTCTGATAAACTGCTCAAGTTTCGCTCGAATTCGATTAAATCATATTTGAGCGAACATTTCACAATACATTATTATGACCGAATATTAGTGGAGTATTTAATTGATCCAGTGTCGGTTACTAAGCACATTTCATATTTGTTGGATAAAATTCGGTAGTAAACTAAATTATATTCTGCCTAATATCGACTCATAATCAATTAAAAGGTGACAAAATTAAAGGATAAAAGGTAAATAAAAGTGATATGTTAGGACTTTTTCAAGTGTGAAATAATTTTTACATAAAAAATAAAAAAGGTATATTGTTAAATATGATAATTTGAACATAGAAATATGCAAAGAGGACATTAGAATATTTTTTTTGAATAAAAATGACATGTCTTTATTCCATTCTGATTTAAATTCTCTCGTATTAAACTATAAAAAATATATATATTTTGATCTGATTGTCGAACGATGGTAATTAATTCATCATATTTTTTTCTTTTTTCGTACTCTTTATTTTGATATCTCATTTAATATTTTTTCAACGTTATTTTTTATGTCATTTTTTGTAGAAAAACACATAAATAGTGGAGTAGTGAAACATTGGATGTGAGGTCAGTTCCACTGCTACAAAACAATAGATTTTTTGTTATGAATAGTGGATTTGTTATTATCATCCAATTTATATTTCCTTAGTCTTGATTCCTTTTTTTTTCTTTTTCTTTTTTGTCATTTTAAATCACTCCCAAATACCCCTCAAACAAAAAAAAAAAAAAAAAACCACTCCCCAAACAAAAATCCAGATTTGAAGCATTAATTTATGCAATGTCCTAATCCTTTCACCTTAATGCAATAATTGATGGCACTATTTCCGTCCTCTGTTCGTTGCCGCAGCAAGCTTTCACGCCGTCGAGGGATGTCTGTGAGCGCAGCCTGCTCTGTAAATTGCTCACGCCTCGGGCGATTGCCGTCTCCGGCCTGAAATCGGCTCTAGTAAAATCTTGGAAGACAAATTGCGTTTACACTAGCCCTGCCGGCAAATCGATTGTTCAATGTGTCTTTGACAGAGAAGAAGATCTGAACTTCGTTCTCTCCTCGGGACCGTGGTGCTTTGATGGATACTTGGTCATTGTAAAGCGATGGGCTGATGATTGGAGAGACAACTCAAGCTTTTTTGGTACAGAAATTTTTTGGGTCCAAATTCATGATCTCCCACTGCATCTTTGCACTCAGGAAGTTGGCCGTCGACTGTTAGAGAATTTTGAGCTATGCCCAGGGGCTTCCTCTGGCCAGCTACGTGAGGACATCCGCTCCGGTGAGCAATCCTTTCGTTTTCGAGTGGTTGTACCTATGGGACGCCCTTTGCGTCGTTGTATTTGTTTGGAAGACGAACGAGGCCGTGTAATCCGCTGTTCGATCCTTTATGAGCGGCTTCCCTTTCTATGCTTTAACTGTGGTCATCTTGACCATACTGTCCGATCTTGTAAACACTTGAGGGAGGAGGCTACGGTTGGGCAGCAACAACGGATGCCGTATGGTACTTGGCTTGAAGCTGTGGCTAGAACTCAACTTCTGGAATATCTCCGGCCGGTGGAAAAGCATGGCGGGCTGCAATTGGCAATCTTAGAACATGGGGATTCGCCGGCCCGGTCTTTGGTAGGTAATGATGGAGGAGATGGGCGGTTGGGTCGTGTTGATGGCCAACAACAGGGGCGGGTGGAGATGCCAAGTGAGGTGCTAATCGGGCAGGATTTTGTATCAGCTCCATTTCGGGATATTCGAGAGGTTCCGGCTCCGACAGGTTTGGCCCCCATGGATGGTTTGGAGGTGCGTGAAAATGAATTGGGAGATATGCAGGTGGAGGCTACAGCTGAGGTCAATCATGCAGATCCCATGCTTGTCTTATCTCCTGGGGTGACTCTGCCCTCATTAGTTGGGGCCCACGGCTCCCATATTCGGCTATCGACTTGGAAGCGAATTGCACGTGCTGGGGGGATTGTTGTTGACTCGGGGCCGCCCCTCCCGTTAAAAAAACGCCCGCGACAAACCGGTGTGGACGGAGAGATTGAGGCCAAGAGGAGTTGTACTTCATTATTTTTGCCATTGGTGGAGTCTGCCACGGAGCAGGCCCACCCGGCACAATGAATCTCCTATGTTGGAACTGCCGAGGTTTGGGCCAGCCTCGCGCAGTCAAAGCACTTAAGGCTCTAGTACTTTCTTTTTCTCCATCTGTAATTTTTTTGTCAGAAACGAAATTGTCTCGTAATAAATTTGAACTTGTCCGTTGTTCTTTGGGATTTTCTAATGCTCTTGTAGTTGGTAGTTTGGGGACCAGAGGGGGCTTGGCTCTGCTTTGGCAGTCGTCTGTTGATTTATCAATTTCTACTTATGGCCACGGCCATATTGACGCGGTTGTAACTAATGTGGATGGTGTGAAATGGAGATTTACGGGGTTCTATGGTGACCCGGTTGTTGAGGAGCGGATACATTCGTGGACTATGCTCCGACGATTACAGGAGTCCCATCACCTGCCTTGGCTAGTGGCCGGTGACTTTAATGAAATTTTGCTACTATCGTGAGAGCAAAGCGGGACCATGTCCGAGGCCTATACGCCGATGGTTGCATTCCGCCGGCCTTGGCGGATCGTGGTTTGGTAGATCTCGGTTATTTTGGTGCCCTTTCACCTGGTGCGTTGGTCGGGAAGTGCGCCAACTTGGGTTCGCTTTGGATAGGGGTGGCTAATGGAGAGTGGCAAGCGCTATTCCCGAACCATCGGGTTTACCACTTGTCTTGTTCCCTGCTTCGATCATGCCCCGATTTTGCTTGCCTGAGAATAATCCGCTTTAAATCGAGGTAAGGTTAAGTGGTTCTCTCGTCCTCGCTATGATCCTTTTGGGTTCGTGATGACGATTTTGAGGCACGCCCGCAGATGGTCGAAATCTTCTCGGGCCTTTGGAACCTAATTTCTATCTCGCCGTATTTTGGGATCGGGCCGTGAGCTTAAAAGTGAGTTTGCGTAAGCATGGCAATATAGCTAAAACTATAGCGACTAAGGAAGAGGAGCTTCGTGTGTTTCGGGAATCACCTGGCTATAACATCGAGGTGTGAACGTGGCCGCCTAAAGGAGTTGGACCATCTATATACGCTAGACGAGGACTATTGGAAGCAAAGAGGCGTGCACGATTGGCTTAAGGGTATGGATAGGAATACGCGTTATTTCCATCATAAAGCGACCACCCGCAGGACTACTGAAATACTATCGATCTTTTGTTTAATGAACATGGTGAGGCGTTATCAAGCGAGAGGCAACTTGAGGGGTGGTCACCGTGTACTTTATGACTATTTTCACTTCGACGCAAATTACCTAACAAGACTTTGAGGAATGGAATTCTCTACTCTGTCTCGACCTCCAGATCTGCCGTCTGAGTGAGCCTTATACGGAGGAGGAGGTCCTTAGGGGCGCCAAGCAGCTCCCCACAGGAGGAAGTCCCAGTGTCCCGATGGTATGCATGTTCTTTTCCTTCGAAATACCGGCGTGATGATGGCACCGAGGTTTTGCAGGTTATTTTGGCGGTCCTCAATGATGGGATGGACCCAGGCTCGCTGTGTGAAACATACATTACACTTGTACCTAAAGTGGCGTCTCCTACTCGAGTTACAGAGTTGCGACCTATTGCGCTTTGTAATTCGACATATAAACTCCTCTCTCGTGTTATTGTGAATAGATTGAAACTGGTGATAAACGATGTCATATCTGGTAATCAGAGTGCCTTTGTCTCAGGCAGGTTGATCACTGATAATGCCATTGTTGCTTTTGAGGCTTTCCACTCTATGAAGGTGGGTGAGCAGGGTTGTCATAATCATGCGGCTATTAAACTCGATATGGCCAAGGCTTTTGATCGGGTGGAGTGGAGTTATCTTTGGGGGGTCATGAATCAGATGCGTTTTCCTAGGGCTTTTATTGATTTAGTCCGTCGGTGTGTGTCATCAGTCACTTATCAAGCCTTGGTTAATGGCAGGCCGGGGCCCCTGATTGTGCCGTCACGTGGAATTCGGCAGGGCGACCCATTATCTCCTTTTCTATTTATTATATGTGCAGAGGGTCTAACTGCTTTATTAGATCGGGCCACACGAGTGGGATTGTTACGGGGCATCTCATTTGGCGGGCAGCCTCAGGTTCAAGTTTCCCATTTACTTTTCGCGGATGACAGTATGTTGTTCTTTGAATACGGGGATGGGGTGCTGGAGACTTTATTGGATATTTTCGCTCAGTATGGGACACTTTCGGGTCAGGCTATTAATTTTCACAAGTCTAACTTATATTTTAGTAAGGATATCCCTCTAGAAGATCGTGAGCAGATTTCGGATATTCTCCAAATTCCTATTGGAGATGGAACGGGCAAGTATTTGGGCATGCCTTTTGTCACAGGGCGGAATAAGCGGCAGGTATTCGATTTCCTCCGTGAAAAGGTGTGGAAGAAATTATCTGGGTGGAAAGACAAGCTTCTCTCCCGGGTCAGTAAGGAGATCATGATCAAGTCGAGTTTGCAAGCTATACCCACTTTTATTATGCAGTGCTTCAAGGTCCTTGCCATGCTAGTGCGGGAGATTGAAAAGTATGTTCGAGGCTTCTTTTGGGGGGATACCGACTCTAAACATAAGATGCGCTGGCGTAGTTGGGATATCTGTTGTCTACCTAAAAATCTCGGAGGCCTGGGGTTCCGGAACCTGGAATGCTTCAATTTAGCCTTGCTAGCCAAGCAAGCGTGGCGGCTCCTCGTTTGTCCGGTAGCGCTTGCAAGTCGGGTGCTTAATGCGAAATACCATCCCGGTACGACTATCATGGCTGCAGGGTTGGGTGCCCGGCCATCGTTTCTATGGCGGAGTATCTTGGAGGGCAGGGATCTGTTAGTGCAGGGGCTACGGTGGCGGATAGGAGATGGTAGTGCAGTTTTTGTTTTTCATGATCCTTGGATTGCTCGGCCGCCTTCCTTTCGATTAGCGCATTCATCGCACTCTCTGCCTACTGATTGCAAGGTTCATGAGCTGCTTTTACCGGGTACAATGCAGTGGAATTTGCCACTCTGGCGGAGTTGCGTGCCCGGAGGTAGACGCGGTTCTTCAGACTCCTATTGCGGGGAGTTCCCACCCCGATAGATTGATATGGCATTATGAACGCAGAGGCAGGTATACTGTAAAGTCCGGTTACTTTCTCGCACTGAGCTTATTTGGTGGCTTGCCTGACTCGCAACGTGCGTCTTCTTCTTCGGGGCCTGCTAAAGTGTGGCGAGATATATGGAGGATTGACGTTCCGCCGCGGGTTCACCACTTTCTATGGCGATGTCTACAGGGTTGTTTGCCGATAGGAGAACAATTTTCTAGGCGCAACATGGGTTTAGGGCTTTGTTTGGCATGCGGTGGGGAGATGGAGTCTTTGCGTCATGTGCTGTTTGAGTGTGCTTACGCCAGGGAGATTTGGTCTGCCTCGCCCTTTGGCGAACAGCAGCTGAGCCGCGGGTCGAGCTTTAAAGATTTTCTCAGTGAGGCACTCAGACATTATTCTCTGGAGGAGGCCTCTACTTTCTGTATGTTGCTCTGGAACCTTTGGAAAGCCCGCCAGAAGGTCTTGCTTTTGATGATGCGCCTATCTATGTCTCTCGTGTGGTTGCGGCATCTTTAGCGAGGCAGCGGTGGAATATCGACAAAGCTATGGCGCCTCATCGGATGTGTTTGACGGACCAGGCCACCCGCATACACGGGGTCCCGCCTTTCTACGGTAGTAGTTGGAAGTGCACATCGATGCCTCCGCCACGGAGTCGGGCTCTGGAATTGGCATACTATTTCGAGATGTGGTAGGATCGATTGTAGGCCGCTTTCTCATTCCACTTTGACCCGGCATTCGCGCGAGATTCCGAGATGCAGCGCGATTCTATTAGCTGATGAGGAGGTCCGGGCATCTCGGGCTATCTAGATTACCTTTGAGACGGATTGTTTGACTTATGTACAAGCCTTACTACGGCCGGTGATGATGATTTGTCTGCTTCGGTTGTTTAGCGCGTGATTGTCTGGCGCTCGTCCCGCCTTTCCGCCTTCCCTTTTCTCCTTTTAAAGCGGGATCGGGAATTTTCCAAAGACATTTGCTAGCTAGATACTGGTCTGAAGCCACTGTCGTCGTTTTCTTGGGAGCAAACCCCTCACGATGTAATTTCGCCGCTATTGCGACTTTGACTTGAGTTAATATATTCCTCTTTTATTCAAAAAAAAAAATGTAATTGATTTTCTTATATTTATGTACACTATTTTATGCGTGTGTTATTTACTTATAGTTTTTTTTTTGTTTTGAATTGTCTGAAATTATGTCGAACTTCAGCGTGCTTAAAACTCACTTGAACCAATCTTGAGTATAATTAAATGACAGTCTTTATTTTACTGTATACCACCACACCTACCCGACTAAAACTCAGTTGAATCAATCTTGTTCAATTTAATATGCCCAAACAAACTCAACCGAGCTTACGAGTGATTGTTAAGATTTCTTGAGTATATTTCTGATTCGCCTCGAATGGGAGTACTAAAACCGTAGGTATCAAAATCAAATTTTGATACCTATGGACACTATTCATATGGGTATCATATTTTTATCTCCAACAATAGGTATCAAAATCAAATTTTGGTACTTATAAATAACATCTCCAACAATAGGTATCAAATTCATATATCAAAATTATTTTTCTTGTATTTTAATTAGTTTCTTGATGTTTTAAGTATATATCATTATTGTGTTAGTTAATATTTTTTTCTACAATAATTTTTAAAAAAAAATTTATACAATATCGTATGAAAAAATATCTAAAATAAATTTAATATACCATTTAAGATTACATAGATAAAAAACATTTAATATACCATTTAAAACATCAAGACCTTTAAAACATTTAATATACCATTTAAAACATTTAAAAAAACATTTAGCATCTCCAATGGAGATAAACTTTTCAATCTGCCAAGTGTAACACTCATCGATTACTAGTTGAATTACGGATAAGATTTTCGATTTTAATTGCAATTATTCTATATATATCGGAGCTACTAACATTATTTTTCTACACTTCATCTTTAATTGTCATGAAAAGTATAATTTCTATCTTACAAGCTATTTTTACAAGATTTTCCCTTGTTTTATCAATGGATAAAGGAAAATGTTGTTGGATAAATACAATCGTGAGGATGAAGAAACTCGTAACGAAGATGAAGAAATTATGGCCATACTCATTTGCACAAGAAGAAGATGTTCGTGGAGGAGGATCATCTCAATGGGGTGGTTCTGTTCCGGGGACGCAAATACATACGTCGTCATAGAGAGGCTGCAAACAATTTATTACACCAACAATATTTTGCAAATCCAAGTGTGTACGCACCGGATTTGTTTCGTTCTCGATTTAGAATGCATAGACATCTTTGTGAAAAGATCATGCGTGATGTTTCCATCCACAATAACTATTTTGTTCGGAGGAGTGATGCCACCAATGACCCGGCTTTACAACAATGCAAAAGGTCACATGTGCCATAAGGCAACTAGCATATAGGCACGGTTGCGGATCTGTTTGATTTACACTTGGGGCATAGCCGAATCAACAAGCATAGAGATTTTGAAAATGTTCACTCGATCCATATTTCGGTGTATGGGAATGAATATTTGCGTCGTCCAAATGACTTGCATCGGTTGTTGGCCAAAGTCAAGAAAGAGGGTTCCCAGGGGATGTTAGGTACCTCGATTGTATGCATTAAGCGGTGGAATGCATGTCCAAAAGGTCAAAGGGCAATTCACAGGATATAAAAGGACGTGCAACAATCATTCTAGAGGCGAGTGGCATCATATGATACGTGGATTTGGCATGCATTCTTTGGACTTCCGGGATCTTTGAATGATCTCAATGTCCTTGCCAAGTCCCCTTTGTTTGATGATGTATGTATGGGTGTAAACCATCAAGTTGACTACGAAGTTAACGGAAGACATTATGGTAATTGCTATTATTTAGTTGATGGTATATACCCTGAATGGTCCACTTTTGTGAAGACCATATCTAATCCCGGTACACCAATGTAACAATATTTTGCCAAGATGCAAGAGTGATGTGGCCCAGATAATACCCGATTCAAGAGGAAGATTGAGTCTTTTATTTAGTCTTTTAATTAGTCTTTTATTATCCCACATTGGTTAATTGTCTTTTATATTTATTATTATTTTTAATTATTGTTATTTTGTCCCACATTGATAAAATGACAATTGGACTTGGAGTCTGTAGCCTATATAAGGCATTTCCTTGTATTTGAATATGAGCTTACTAGTCAGAAACCCGTGCATTGCACGGAGACGTATGACAATGTGATTACCTGCAGATAAAGGGGTGGGTAGTCCTACGTCATACCTCATTGCACCCTACCTCTCTTCCCACCCTGCCTTACTCACCGCTATCATACCATACCCACCGCCCTATCCTACCCTACCCAATATCACCATATCTTACCATCGACATCCTACCAACTTACCAATTACCTACTCTACTCCACTTTCATCCACCCCAACCCTACCCTACCTTACTCATCATACCACTCTACCTTCCCACCATCCCATCATTCTCTATCCTACCCAACCCACCACCCCACGGTACCCTACCACCACCCAACCCTACCTTATCCACCATTCTACTTTACCCTATCTTACCCACCACACCACCATATCTTACCTTTCCCACTACCCCAAGCTATCATACCCTACTCAACCCTCCCCAACCTCCCCAACCCTACCTTACCCACCACTTCACCCTACCCTACCCAACATCATACCTTGCCCTACCCACCGCTATCATACCCTAAACCACCTTATCCTACCCTACCCGATATCACATATCTTACCCTCGACATCCTACCCACCTTACCCATTACCTACTCTACTCCACTTTCATCCACCTTACCCTACCCTACATCACCCATCATACCACCCTACCTTCCCCCCACCCCACCGTTCTCTACCCTACCCAACTCACCACCCCACCATACCCTACCCACCACCCAACCCCACCCTATCCATCATTCCACTCTACCCTATCTTATCCACCACACCACCTTACCATACCTTACCCACTACCCCAACCTATCCTACCCTACTCAACCCTCCCTAACCCTACCTTACCCACCATTTCACCCTACCCTATCCACCACCCAACCCTACCCTATCTTACCAATCACACCACCATACCTTACCTTACCCACTACCCCAACCTATCCTACCCTTCCCAACCCTACCTTACCCACCACTGCACCCTACCCTACCCACCATCCTACCCTACCCACCACCCTACCTTACCCTACCCTATCCACCATTGCACCCTACCCTACCCACCATCCAACCCTACCCTATCCACCATTGCACCCTACCCCACCCACCATCCAACCCTACCCTATCCACCATTCCACTATACCCTATCTTACCCATCAAACCACCATACCTTACCTTACCCACTACCCCAACTTATCCTATCCTATTCAACCCTCCATAACCCTACCATACCCACCACTGCACTCTACCCTACCCACCATCATACCCTACCCTACCATCCTACCTTACCTTACCCACTACCCCAACCTACCTTACCCTACTCTTCCCTACTGTACCCTACCTACCCTACCTTACCCACCACTTCACCTTACCATACCTTGCCCACCACCCCTTACCTACCCTACCTACCACCACCCCTACCAACCCCTACCCTACCCTACCTTACCCGATTTTTAATTTGCTAGCAGATTTTATTACGTGTGGGGCGAATTTTTTTATTTAAATTGGTGAGAGATTTTCGATTTTGCAATAAAATCATTGATTTTGTATTTTTTAATTTTTTTCCCGGATTTTTTTTTATTTGCTGGCAGATTTTCCGGATTTAATGCTTGGGACCGGGAGAGATTTTCGATTTTGCAATATGATTTTGTATTTTTAATTTTTTTCCAGATTTATTTGTTGGTTTTATTTAAGAGTCGGTTTTTTTTTCTAATACGCTGGCTTCCATTTTTGGTTCACTATTAAATTAATCTCAGTATAAAACCTATTAATATGCTATTATTGCGAAATCACACACTATTAATGTGCTATCATTGTGTAAATGTTTTAGAGGATTGCACATAAATTCTATTAATGTGAAATTTTTAATCATAATTTTTTAAGAGTGGTTTTTTTTTCTAAAGAGTCGGTTTTATAAATTTGTATTTTACTATTTTCCTAAAGAGGCGGTTTTTTAAAGTTATGTTTGACGTTTTTTTTAAAGAGTCAATTTTAAATTGATTTGAATATAAATGCTATTAATGCCTGGTTCTTTTAATTTGCTGGCAAATTTTATTACATGTGGGCGATTTTTTTTTATTTAAATTGGTGAGAGATTTTCGATTTTGCCATAAATTCATTGATTTTGTATTTTTTATTTTTTTCCCCGGCTTTTTTTTTTATTTGCAGGAAGATTTTCCGGATTTAATGCTTGGGACCGGGAGAGATTTTTAATTTTGCAATAAATTCACTGATTTTGTATTTTTTGTTTTTTTAAATCTTTTTTTCCAGATTTATTTGCCGGTTTTATTTAAGAGTCGGTTTTTATTTTTTCTAATACGCTGACTTCCATTTTTGGTTCACTATTAAATTGATTTTAGTATAAACGCTATTAATATGCTATTATTGTGAAATCACACGCTATTAATGTGCTATCATTGTGTAAATATTTTAGATGATTACACATAAATTCTATTAATTCTGTTTTTTTATTAAATTAAATCATGTGTATATTTTTAAATATTTCATTTTTTAGAAGATCTTGTTTGATTTTGTTTATAAATTTGTTTAATTTCGTATTTTTTATAATTTAATTTAATCAAGGATTTTTTTAAAAATCTCTAGGACTTGTTTAATTTAATTTAATAAGAAGAAGAGTAGAGATGGCAATTTTAACTCGAAACATTAGACAATGAAATTGAAGTGTTATTTAAAAATAAAATAAAATAAAGTAACATGTATTGATCTAAGATATCAATGAAAAATTCTATGACCGAAAAAACATGAAAAAAAAACCAACCTTTTCGTTTTAAGGTTTAGCAAAATGGATTGTTTCGATTCAGTCAGAAAAGTGTCCTTCAAGATGTTGAACAACCTAAAAAAACATATTCATCAGGAAAAAAATAATTTAATAAGAAGAAGAGTAGTGATGGCAATTTTAACTCGAAACATTAGACAATGAAATTGAAGTGTTATTTAAAAATAAAATAAAATAAAGTAACATGTATTGATCTAAGATATCAATGAAAAATTCTATGACCGAAAAAACATGAAAAAAAACCAACATTTTCGTCTTAAGGTTTAGCAAAGTGGATTGTTTCGATTCAGTCGGAAAAATGTTCTTCAAGACGTTGAACAATTCAAGAAACATATTCATCAGGAAAATGTGATTGAATAAGAAGAAAAGTAGTGATGACAATTTTAACTCAATTGGGAGAAATGAGAATGAAATGAGGTTTACTGAGAGTAGGGGGTACGGAGAGTGGGGGGTAGATAATGGGATAGAAGTGATTGTGGAGTAAATTTATTGAGATTTTAGAGATTAGTTTAAAAAAAAAGATTTTGGAGATTAATTGATTGATTCTAGGTTTTTTTTTTATTTTAAACGTGTTTATATGGGGAATGGTCCGGGTCAATTTTCGGGTTTGGGTCAAAATTACGGGTAATTGGATTAAAAACACTCGTCTATATATTATATATAGATTATTGAATCAAAAAACTATTTTGATTGAAATTCAGAGATTGAATTTTCATCATAAGAAACTTTCAGAGATTGGGTTTCTTTCAAGAAGTTTTCAGAGATTGGACTTCTTTCGATTATCCTGTGACGGGGTAATTGGTTGGTGTTCCTGAGATGGGATCACCGTAGTAAATATTCTGAGATGGAGTATTTACATATCCTTTTGTTATTTTCGTTATATATATTCAAAAAGCCATAAAAATATACTTTTCAAAGCTGAATCGTTTGCTGTACTTTAATCAACGATCCTACGAGTTTCGGTTTATATCAATAAGGATGGGATAAAAGGCTTAGGAGAACTTTCTTTATATAGGAGAGAAATCCTTGTCCTCCAAGGATTTAATAATTAATACAAAATCAATTATAATAATCCTTTTTCATAAAAGATATTCCTAGCATAATCTAGAGTAAATCTAGAATATATAAGGATCAATATAATATATTTTCCTTAATTAATTATTTAACAAATAAACAATTAATCACATGACATGTAATTATCCAAGAAAACTAATTTCTCTCTAATTACAACATGTCACAACACGCCATACCCCAGTCAAATAAGGCTAGCACACAAAATTTCACATAATGGGCCGAGTCCACGAAAAATGTCTTTTCCATGTATTTAATTATTTAGCCCACTAAATAATTATTCGCACATCAATTAAATAGTCCAACTACTTAATTATCATTGAGGCCCAACGTCGAGAAACATATGCATGTTAGGAGCCACATCGGGGACCATGGACCTATAACCAGTAGCTACAATAAATTAAATAAAATTATTCATCGAATGTAACAATTCTTATTCAATCTATTAATTCCGGGATTACGCCACCATAAACCCGGAATCGAACTCTATCGATTATAGATATATACTTACACTCTAATCACTGAGTAAAAGCGTCCATTGATATAATCATTACATACGGATAAATTATCCATAGACTGTTCGTTTTGATTCGGGATATCTCCGTAAACCCTTCTCAAAACATCTTATCCTTATTTACCATTAAACCCTAGTGATTAATTAGTTCATAACTAATATAATATGAACTGGGCCCATCGATCAGTTTCTAGGATTAACAAATAAGGGAACTGTCTGCCTACTTCCCGTAGGAAGGAATGGATTCCATATCTGTGAAGTCACAGACTACTCACTCATTCCAGAATAGAGCCAACGAGAAGTGTTCAGATCACATGTATCCAAGTGATCCTTAACTAACACATCAAACCCTATTTTGAACCAAGCAGTAAACTGTGATCACATCAGGATTGAGATTAATCCATATATTATCATAAATATGATAAATCAGAGCAACACAGCAACACAGTAACAGTAACAAAGTAACACATTTTATTAACATCCAAAATATTACAATTAACATTGTGTAATACAACAATCGATCAAAAAATGCTTCATATCCTAATGAAACAATCTATCAAAGCATTATGGAGATGCAACTCCGGGGGAACTATTGGATGTAACCAAAAAGCCTATCAATGAAACTAAAACATTCTTCAAGTTCTTGAAGACAAAAGCAGTTTGTTTTACCATCTATGGACCTTCATCCTTCAAACCCGCACCACATCAAACTCCATGAAAGATGTATGAAGCAGAAAATGCATCAAATAGCATCGGCTCGGCCTCATCAATAGAGAATCTAGGCTCCTCCAATTTTCTAAAGACAGAGAAACACAAACATAACCATTTGAATCAAGAAAGTAACCACCAACAAAGTAACACACTCTATTTTTGTTCTCAACAAAGTAACACACTAGTCTGTTTTTGTTCTCAACAAAGTAACACACCAACTAAGTAACACGCCAACAAAGAAACACACTAGTCTATTTTTGTTCTCAACAAAGTAACACACCAACAAAGGACTGTCTGACAACTACTCGTGTTACCACCCGGATTACAAACCGGGCAACATATGCACAGTACAACATATGAAATTAGCCATTAGATTTCCACTTCAATGACAAGAAACTACAAGCAAAGATGCTGGGATAAATAACCAAGTGTGTGCACCCTTAAACACTTTATTTGTTGCTCCAAAATCTAATTTTCAGCCTTAAATTTGGCTTATATATGGCTGAAAATGACACAGTAACACAGTATCATAGTAACACAGTAACACAGTAACACACCAACAAAGTAACACTAGTCTATTAGAAAGCTTAATGATATGAACCAAGTAAAAAAAACACAATCAATCTTCTTTAAAACATAATAGATGCATCCTTAAACCAAACCTTAAACTGTGGGATCACCAATATGATCAACCACAACAGACCTACCATTTTTTATGTTTTCAACAGAACTATTAGTCCTCTCGGAAAAAAAAAAACAGAACTATTAGTTTCAACTTCATGGTTATAAAAAAGAGTTGACGATGGTAGCTTCTATATCTACCATGGCAGTTTCAATACCTGCCTTGGGATTCCTCTCAACCCCAGTTGCCAGAGGAACAGTCCCAGACTCAATACGCGAATTATCAGAATCTATTTATTCATCGGAATAGATGAAGAAACCAGTTGTTTTCAGCCATTCTTTTCAGAACACTCGAGCTAGCTAGAATTGCATCAACTTTAATTTTCACATAAAACAACATTTATTCAACGATTTAATTCAATTGAAACTTCCTATTCTGTAATCCGAAGCAAAAAAATACGAAAAAGCTGGAGTCGAGTAAAATGAACTTACATTGCATATGAGGTCTTTGTTGTCGGAGATAAGAGCTAATCCTCCTCGATAATGCATTATCCACATCGATAGTAAGAGGTGTATATCAGTGGCGGACTTAAAAAAATTTCTTAGCGGATGCACCAGAACAAATTCGAAGATCAAGTGATGACATTAGTGGTGTTTTTACATTATTTACCAATAAACTATATCGTTTTTTTTTATCTCAATGGAACCACTGGCCCCCTACTTCACTTGGATCCGCCCTTGGTGTATATGCAACCCCTTACACATTCGATTTACATTTTTCGTAAAACTCTCGAGACGGAACAATGGCAGTCATTAGGCTCGGGCGTTTGTTTCTTGCAATATACTAAAATTGGCACATTATCGTTGGTGGGGCCTTTGGACAACGAAGATTCCACATTTCACTTTTATTTTTATTATTTCTTTGAAGCTAATCATCATTTCAAAAAAGCGCTTGCCACACGATCGACCTACATTTTAAAATCAATTTAAACTTTTTAAACAATCAAAGGATGCGAGAATGTAAATTATCAAAGAAAAATTATAAAACTTTATATAAACAAGGTTAGTTTTAAGAAAATTCGGGAAAATTCAATGTGGATGCAGCAGTGAAAGGATCTGAAGTAGCAATTGGAGGCCTAGTCAGAAATAGCTCAGGTAACATCCTCCGCGTCTTCTCTCAAAAGCTTGTCGGAGGATTTGATGTCGTCATAGCTGAAGCCTTATCCATTCACCAAGCCATGGTCTTTTCAATCACATGGGGCTACTTCGATGTCATATTCGAAGACGATTCACAGACGGTCCATAAAAAGCTTCTGTCGCATGAGGATGATTTATTTCACTTAGACTCTATTATCGATGATTGTAAAGCTTTTATTCCTGCTTTTGTCAATTTTTGTCCTCCTTTGTCAATGGAGAGGGCAACATCCCAGCCCATCTTCTCGCAAATGAAGGCTTATCCCTAGTCGGTCTCAAACAATGGGGCATGAGGCCGCCCTCAAATGTAATTTTGGCATGCTCTGCTGATTTGAATCAATAAAAATTTCATTTTTCCCTCCAAAAAAAAAAACAATTGATTTTATTAGTTTTTTTTGTTTTGAAAATCAATTGATTTTATTAGGCGACAGGAGGTAGATAAAATAAAAGTTTTTTTTTGAGGGAAATAAAATAAAAGTTTTAAAATTTATAAAGACACATCAAGTATGTTAAAAATACTTTATTTTGCTATAATTTATATGAAAACGATATTAGAATTCAAATCATTATATTATTGAATGTTTTTGCGCTTGCTAAAAAAAAGAGTGCATTTGCTCTAAAAAAAACTATTGACTGTATGTCAAAATTTGTACCTTTTCCTCCCCGGGTTGTAAAATACAAAATAAAATAATAAATAAAATCATTCATTTAAAATTTTGATTTACTTGCTAAAAGTCGGCACGATTCTCTTGAATCATTGAAAAAAAATCATTCATTTAATATTTTGATTTGCTTCAAAAAAAAAATTATTTTGATTTGCTTGCTAAAAGTCTGCATGAATCTCTTGAATCATTGATCAAGAGTGATTTCGGGAATCAATTCACACAATAAATTAGACAAATTTGAAAACATTTTAGTGCATCCTTCTTAGCATCTCTTTTTTTTTTTTTTTTTTAATTTTAAAGCCCTTCTTAGCATCTCTATATAAACAAGACCTCAACTTTTCTTTTCAATAGAAATATCCCTCCCACTCTTAAAAAAAAAAAATATAGAAATATCCCTCTAATCAGATCTTTCTTTTAGCTATGTCTTGGACAATTGAAAAGACCTTGTTAGAGTCTGATACAAGTTGCAATGGAAGACTTTGCATTCCGAAAGGAGAAGTGCAATCTAAAATCGTTGAATACATGAGCACTGATGATAAACAAAAGTTCAAGGAAGGTAAGTCCATTTCGATGGAGCTAGGTTTATGATCATAATAATGATACGAGTATGAAACAACTTGAGTTAAAAGGTAATTATTTGCAAGGTGGATGAAATAAAATTGTCACCGAAACACTCTAATGTTCAATTGGAGTATAACATTAGGCTTGCTGTTCTATACATTAGGACAATTAAAAAATCTGAGTAGAGATGAGTGAAGGCAGTTGTACCAAGAATGAATGTTTGATATTAATTATGTTTTGGATTATGCTAATAAAGACTCCGTAGTCAATTATGCTTTTGGTGAATGTTTGATATTAATAATGTTTGAATGTTTGATATTAATTATGTTTTGGATTATGCTAATAAAGACTCCGTAGTCAATTATGCTTTTGGTTTTGCTAATAATGATTTCGTACAAGGTTCAGAGTGTTATTTTTTTTGAGTCCATTTGTATTGTTTTTATGTTGTATTTGGTATGTTTTCCATAAAATCAATAAAAGTTTATATTTTTAGAGTCTATATTTGTTGCATAGTTATGATTTTATATAATTCAATATCTTTATGGAACTCTCAAATATGATCCTCAAAATAAATTGGAATTTGTACGACTCCCGAATTGAAGCCATCTTGATGAATGGTTTAATAGTTGTAGTTGTTTCCTAAAAAAAAAGTTGCAGTTGTAATAATAATAATAATAATAGGAGCTTAAGTTGCACAATGGGGAAACGGCAACAATGATTGATCACATTATCTCTTGCACAATGTTGGCAGTACGAATTGAGTCCATTACTTCCTGTTATGATATTATGTTGATAATACTGGCCTCAAACTCATATAAGAGGATATACATAATCCCCAAAACCAATGTTGATTAGGAGGTTTATAATTAACACCGTATACACTTCAACATAAGTCGTGAATTGATATTTTCATATTTAGGTGGGTATTCTAGCCGAATAAAGCAATATATATTTGACACCCTTATTTTTTGACTTATATATATCATTTCTATCTTCAAAAAGTAGAAGGAAAAAAAAAAAGATGATAACATTAATCAATTTATGTTTGACACTATCTACACCAAGACATCAAACGAAATGAGGGAAAACTCAAAATTAGATTTTTGACTAGAAGGATCAATTACGAATTTAATGGGCATTTAGAACATGATTATGACCATATATGGAACTGCCATATCTTTGTAGCGTGATTTTAGGCCTACCAACAACTTCACAATCCTGAATCGGGAAATTCTTCAATGGAGAGGATGTTTGAGGAGTGACACACGTGGATGATTCTGGACCGTACAGTTTCAACTCAAATTCAAGCTGTGTGGTCCAGAATCATCCACGCGCTACTTTTCTAAATGCTGAAATGGGTATTGCAGAAAAATTACACGACTGAATCGCATGATATTATGAACATCGATCCTTGTTTCTTTTTTTCTTTTTTTCAATATATGTGCACGAAAAAATCATGCAGATTTTTCGTTCCAAATTTCCCGCAGAATTTCCGATTCATTAATGCACAATCTTCATTTTTAATTGTTTCAATATATGTTCACGAAAATTTTCTGGCACATTTTACCGTTCAAAATTTTCATCCTTTATTTTTTTTTTCTTGATATCAATCTATTTTTGGTTTCGAAAATCTGGACGCAGAGTTTTATTTTTTCCGCAGATTTTCATTAAACATTCGCTGAGTGTATTTTCGATTCTATTACATATTGTTTTTCAGAATAATGAACTGTTGCTATTGTTGCTTATACTAACGTAAAAAAAATCGAGATTCATTGTAAAAAATATTTGAGATTCATTGTAAAGAAAAATCGAGATTCATTGATTCATTTTAATGTTAACAATGTCTAACAAAATATAGTAAGTAAACTCAACAATGTAGTTATCAAGATTCAAAGTGTATCGTGTTTCATTGATTCAACCGAATAGAGTATGTACAATTATATAGCCTTTATAACTTAGGCCCCAAGTAATAATTAAATAAATACAAATAATAAGATAAATATTCAAACATCTAGATTCTTCTCGACACGCCCCTGCAATCCCGTGGGAAGAGGCTGAACACGGAGATTGGACTTCAAACTGGCAAAACGAGGTTGCGCCGACGGTTTGGTGAGGACATTGGCTAACTGATCCTTCGAGGAGATAAAAGAGATGCCGAGCTTGCGAGCTGCAACTAATTTGCGAACATGGTGGAAGTCGATCTCTATGTGTTTCGTGCGGGTTTAAAGAGAACATTAGGCTCAGGACAGGAAAAGTCTGTTTGAAGTCTACTGGACCAGAGGGAAGCAAGGAAGGCTCGCGGGTCATGAAAACTCTAGCGCGACAGCGGCAACTTGGAAGACACGAAGAGGAGAGAGCCGTAATGTGTATTAAGTCGGTTAGGGTTAGATCAATTAGTCGGCTCACACTCTACATAAAGCCTATACTTTATTCATTATATGGGCGCATATCTTGATACATACTCATTATTGCTTCAAATTATTACATCTATGAAATAAATAGTTCGTGATTTTCTTTTAAGTTCGTTTGCTTGGTTATCTCCTCCAATCCATCAACTAGCTTGGGTTGATCAAGCTAGATCCTCCATTGATAAATGTATGAAGCTTTGAACGTTCCTTCATATTTTAATCATGGTAGATTAAGTTAGATTAACGTGTTGTAATTAATCTGCATGTCTAAACGAATCGTAATTAGCTAGAATAACCAGAACATAATGATGTAGATTTCAGAATTAGGAACCGCCACCGCCGCGGCAGCGACGGTCTATATCGCAACCGTGGGACACCCTTTAGGTCACCTTAATCTGAAGATTCGGTGTTAGCTTCGTTGATCGATAGGTTTAATCCACGTTTAGTTAGATCGGCCAATCTACTTTGCGTCATCGTAAATTAACATGAAGGACGATAAAGTGAAGTGTTAGTTTGGACATAGTCTGATCAATCCCTAGGAACGGGCTAGTCAATCCACGAAAGCTGCTTAGGGAGGTTCTCGGTCTTGAGCCGGCACTTTCTAAAACTTATTGCGTGTGGGTTAATACAACCAACGAAGGAGGTTAACTGCACATTGACGTCTACTGTCTTTTTTAATGAAAGTATATAAGATTAGGAGATTGCACCCGTAGCTTAAAACTGAATTAAACACACGTTCTGGTGTAAGGAATTACGAGGAAAAGTAGACACAAGGATTAATCACACCAAGTTAGGAGATCGGAGAGGAGAGATACACCAATTACTTTTGTTGTACTTATGTTGGTCTAGAGACAGCTATTTGTCTTCTTGGTTAGGTTAAATCTAAACAAGAGAAGTGGGTGCCACGTCGATTTATGATATCTTTTAGGACATCTGCACCGTTGATTTTTAGCGGCACACCACACATAGAAAATGTTGTCGAAACATAATAGTTCGAGTTCACTTACATTGATCATTAGAAAGTGACTAAACCCCCTCTTGAGTTCGACTCAGTGACTAGGCCAGATTCAACAGAAACTTCAATAAATAATACACAAACTGAATTAAGAAAAGTGTTAAGGGTGATTTTATACGTTTTATAAGGATATATTTGATATCAATTTCCCCCATATTTGGATGATTTTCATAGAAATCGAGCTTTATATTGAAATATTGAGTAAATGATGTTTTCAATAGTTAAATTGCGAAACGTAACGAATTAGGTGCTTAAATGGTGATTTTATATGATTTTGGAATTAGGTTACGCTTTGGTATGTTTTCCTAATTTGTAGATACACATTGGTTATGGAAAAGATGATCTTAAAGAGAGAAATTCGAGTGGAGAAAGAATCAAAAGGATTTATGGAAGAATAAAAGATTTAAGAAAAGAAATCAAGTTGATTGATCCAAATGGATCAAGCGCCCAGGGAGTGAACTAAGCGTCGAGTGTTGGACGAAGCGTTTGAGGTTCCGGACGGCGTCCGTCGGAAGAAATTTAGATCGAGAGAGTTTGGGCCCGAAGTAGGCGGGCGTTTGGCACAAGTTCAAAGCAGAATGGACGGACGTCTGGAGGAAGAAAATCGGATCAGGATTGAAATATCGCATTTTGGACGGGCGTCCACCCAAAACGGACGGGCGTCCACCGCCGACTTAGCCTGGCCGACCTAAAAATCTATATAAAGCAGCAGCGCCCCAAACCCTAAATCATACCTTTTCATACCATAATTTCTCATACACTAAAACCTGAGGAGCGGCCGCGCTTTGGGAGTCTCAGGCGGTCACCCGAGCCTTGTGCTCGGGTGATCCGGGTTAGATTAGATCGTTTATTTTTAGCTTGTTGATTCATGGAGGTCAACCGTTGTATAAACTATGTGAGTTCATCTTTTTGATTTATTCAATCTTCGTTTATTTTCATGATCTTGATTTATTTTGTATTTTTTCTATGCAATTTAAGATGCCATGTGAATTAGATCGAGCGATCAGTTTGCTATTGATGTTTTACAATACGAGAGTTGCGTAAACGCTAGATCACCATAGAAAGATAGGATCTTTAATCGTTAATTCGTGACAAATTAATTGGTTAATTATCTAGGTTGCTAGATTCTAAAATACGGGAGTTAACTTGAATCTACACCTTCGTTTTGTATGAAAATTGGTCTCAACATTCGGAAGAGGAGAGATCGATAATTGAATTCACTAAGGGATTAGGAATTCATAGCTTGGGAAACGGATTCACTAAGGAATTAGGAGTTTGTATCTCGTGTAAAGGTGAAACCACAATTTGAATTAAAATCATGAGATGAACTAGGATTGAAATCACTTGGTTTGTATTTTGTTTGATCCCATGTATCTTTAGTTTAGGTTGTTTTTATTGTTTGTTATAGGTTAGATTTATTTTAGTTGTTCTATCTTCGTTTATATGTTTTTCTTTCGTTTATTTGTTCTCATGAGTAGCAATTGAGAGAGTTAATAAGACTAGATTCAACATCCCAATTCCTCATGGATCGACTCCTTACTTATCTCGCTTCTACTATCAACAACCCGGTATTCGGCCGGTTAGGAGTTAGTTTTGCATATAGGTTAGGGTTTATAAATTTTCTTTTTGTTTAGTGATGCAAAATCCTCCGAACAAAAAGGAAGCACCTGGATGTCTCTGCTCTAGTCAATTGGATCACTGACAACAAACACGGCATGGACTCTTTGATCGCAACAACGAGTGCTTGTTGCTTTGCGTTGACCAGGCTTCATCCACGTCTTGTACTTAGACAAGGGATCAATATTTTCAAAGCTAGCAGCATAGTCATCAATTGAAACGACATTCCTGTAATGAAACCATTGATCAAATTGAAGTCCTAAACAGCAAGCCAGTGGTGACCATAAGCTATCAGCACTAACATTACCTAAAGCCATATTGTGACATGACTTCAGCGGGCTCTCCTTTTCCCACAGCAACAACTAGCTCATTCTCGAATCTATAGAAGACACCAAAATGATAAGAAATCAATAACCGAGCATTAAAGTCATTAAATACTATCCAGAACTTGAGACATTTAACATGAACCAGGAGAAGACCAAAAAACTAACTGGCCAAAGCTAACATAATGAATTTACACTCGGTCACGGCTGCAAAATGACTAAAGCCATTAAGAACACAGAGCATCTACATACAGGCCTGTAAGTTAGCGAAGGAAGCATTTTTCAGTTTACTACACACACCATGGATGCAAGTAGAATGGAGCTACAACTATTACTGAATGCTCACTGCATTTCCAACAAAAAAACAGAATTAAGTTGGCTTCGCATCTCTTAACCAGTTCTTTAAAAGGTGTATGCCCTTGTATCACCTGCAGCAACAGTAAGAACATATATCTAAGCAGTAGCAATACCAAAGCCAAATGTCCAGAGCACTATAAATGAACATATCAATTGTTTAAAAACTCTGCACATTGTAGCATTAACAGAACCTGAAGTGGTGAAATCTTGACCCCCAATTTTCAATAGTTTATTTCATAGCTTCCGGCGGTAGTCAAGCCACGTTTCTCCTTGAGCGAAAAGGATTTTATTTGTTTTAATTGGTAGGTGAATTTGGCTAATCCGGCTTTCAGGAATCTCCTTTTTATTTTCGTTAAAATGCCCTTCATTCCATTGTTTGTCTAAACTATTAATTTTACTTTTCTGATCGTTATTATGTTAATTTGCTACTCATTTACTGTTTATGGGATTTGGCGTTATTAGTTCCTTAATTGGACATACTCAAGGTAACCCTCTTGACCTTGCTGTTTGTAGAGATTATGCCTTGGACACGGGAATCATTTCAAAGTCTGCTAACCTACAAATTGCTAGTTTCTTTCCTTTTTCCTAATTTTGCAGTTATTAATTTTGTTTGGCAGCAGCCTTTTGTTTTTCAAGACCACGTGTGAGGACGGACTACGGAGGTTCATTGAAACCGCTACAAGGTGGTGGTGGATGTGGAGGAGGAGGAGGAGGAGGAGATCCGACAGATTATGCATTATTTCTCAAGAAGCGATTAAGGGCTTTAATTGTCTCAACCCTTACCCCTATCACTCCTGCCAAATACGTCGACAAAAGGGTATTTTTTTTTCTTCACCTCGCTAAATTAATGGGATTATTAGAATTATCTAAATTTTGTTTCGTTTGATCTAATGAGTTGGGCTGCGAGATGTGAACGCTTTGATTAAAGTTAATATTCCCCTATTTGAGCGTAAATTTTCAGCTTAAAAACCAATTTTCACCTTTCCAGGTAATAGTGTATGTGTTTAAAAAAATCGCTTAGTTTCCATTGTCAATTTTCATGGAAAATTCTAATTAGAGTGTGAAATTAGGGTCCCTGCTTTAATTATTTATTGAAACATCCTCTTGCGAATATGCAATCCAATGATGTTTGAAGCGAAAACATTTATTTTTTTCATAGACATTCTACCAATCTACTCTTGATTCTGTGGAGGAAGTTGATCTTTCATTGGACGTTTAGAAATGGGTGATGTTGACACTATATGAAAAGCATATCATGAGTGTCTTGGTTTTTTTCTTCCTGTGATGGTTTTGTTTTGACAAACTTCCATTTTTACAGAAGTATTATTTTACCAGTGTTGTGAATGTGCACTTTTACAGAGATTATTTATTTTATTCTCTGTTCTTATTGGTGAATATTAGCCCAAAATCACTTAATTTTAGTTTATTTTTTACCAGGAAAAATCATTGCTTCCTACAACTATATATCGGTTAGAATCGGGAATGCACCGGAAGGGAATTGACTTCATGGTTTGCTTTGTATTAGCAAACAAATGGTTATCTGCACGCTTCCACTCTTCTCACGTCGATGGTAATCCATGCCCTAGAGGATCTGTCGAGGGATGGGTTATTATATATGGTTTCTGGAATAATTCTCAAATCAGAAGCAAGTGAGTTTTTCGACCCTTATTTTTCATTGTGCTTTAAATGATTGTACATCGATCGACCATTTACGTTTTTATATTACGGCTTTTACTTCCCCAAAGGTCAAACTTTGATGTATATATTTTCTATTCATGATGCATATTATATGCAATGAAATGTGTTGTCTTTGATCTGATGAGTTTTGGGTTTGCTTTGTATTTGGACTTTATGGAAAAGAAGGTTTTGTCTTTGTCACAATTTCTTCCTCTTGAAAATTTCCATTACTATCAGCATAATAGACAGATTGTGATAGACTGTTTGTTTATGTATTTTTTGTTTGCAGGTACGATTTATTATTCATTTCAGTAGAACATTATGAGGTCTCTAATTTCTTAATGCCTTTACATTTTACGGTTGTTTGATATCTAAGGTCACTTCCGGGATAAGTGCAGTTTCGGAAACAACGAGCATGGAAATAAAACTTGGTAAGTTGCATGTAAAGACATTTCTTGGCCTTTCCCATGGCCATTTTGTTGAATTTTATTTTTCCAGATATTTGAGAAACGGGTACTCATACTTTTCTCATTTTAGGTTTTCTGGTGGTCTGACGGGATCTGTATTTTGTGACGAATTTGAAAGTATGCCACTCTTTACAACAATGAAATTTATTACTTTATGCTACAGGCTCAGGTTTTGCGCATTTATTAACAATGACTTTAGGTTCATTCTTGCATCACGCTTTTGTCTTCGACATTTTACTCTGATTTTGATTCATCATTTCTATCTTTCATTCGTTGAATTTATTTCATTTTCAAAATTGTAAAAGATTCTCAATGACAGATGCAGCTTGCATATGAGTGGGCTTTTCAATGCCTGGTTATCCCAATGAATTTTCTGAAAACTGTCACTTTGGTGGTGATTAAAGACTAAAAAGGGTAATGAAAATGTTGTTTATTGACGTCATACACTTGGTAATTGGTTTATGGATTACTACTTTGATGTTTGCCTTGAAATATAATAGTCTAATTGAATCAAGTGCTCTGTTTTGAGTTTCCTGTTTTGTTGGAAAATTGTTTTGGTCTTTCTAATACCAAAGATCTATTTGATTCTGGGCTAGGGGGTTCATTCTCTGTTAAAATTAAGCCGAAAATTCTACAAACAGAAAATAATGTGTTGACCGGCTGCATGTTCTTCAAAGTAGACAATCATAGTAGTAAGGTACTAAGGCTGAGTTTCTTTTCTCCATGAAAAGTTTTCTGTTCATTTTTAGTGATATATATATGTGGTCTACCTTTTGCGGTACTTGCAAAAGAGGATAGCCCGAAATATACCACGTTCATAGTAAGAAATGGGTGATTCAAGTGATGTGCATCACTTAAAGAAAGAGTAATTGATTTTTTTCCCTTCCGGCGAATATTTTTGTTCTCGCTAAATGCAGCCGGGTTTTGTTGTTATCATTCATTTTCCGCATCTTCACTAACGATTTGTTATGTCATTTCTCTCTTGATAGAAATTATATATGTTGTTTAGTTCTTCTTTATATTCTTTATCTTTCGCGTCATAGTATTTATCTTCTACTCTTAGATCTCTTAAATGTTTGTATAATTTTGTGTAGAGAGACAAGGATCCCTCTTTTACCCTATCTTCTTTCTATTTACCTGCAAAGTAGAAATGGTATGACATATGACATTATATGATTTATTGATGTACGTCTTATTGATTTGGGAATCATGAAAAAGTTTCAAGGTTTACTTATTATGAGAATAAAAGGATATGAAGTTGCAATCGTCCAAAGTCCTGTTGTCGAGTTCGCTCGAAATTAATGACTAAACGCTTTTAGGCGATGAAATTAATGACATAATTAAAGCTAGAATTGGTAGTCGAGTTGTATCTAAGGATGCTTATACTATAGATACCATCTATATTTTAATTTCCTTTCTGGTAATTCAATTTTTTACTGTTGTATGGGCAATGTAGACGTGTAGATGCATTGCAGAGTAGTGCATTTCTGCCAACTGGTCAAAGAATGTATATATATTTTTTGAGTTTGGAATAACGTAGTGTTTTGGTTAACCTTTAATATTGTTTAAATTTGGTCCGATTCTTTGTTAACATTTTGAAATAGGTTTCTTTAGATTTTTTTTTCCCTTTGAATGTATCTCTCTTCCTTGTGCGTAAGACGTGAAATTTCAATTAAGATATATATATATATATATATATATATATATATATATATATATATATATATATATATATATATATATATATATATCTTATCATAAACTTAAGTCTGCAATCTGCGGAAGAACGTAAACTTTAAGAAAGAGTATTAAAGAAAATGACGTGCTAAAAAATAGTGTTAGTTCTCCCAAAAAAAAGCGTTCAAATTTGTGGTGCAAAAGTGTTGAATCATATATCGTAGGCAAGCGGCGACTGAAATTTATTTCATAGGTTCTGGGATTTAAAAACTATATGTTTATAGTGAACATTTGTTTCGGTTGGAGTTCTAAAACCTAAAAGCTGCGTTTTCAGAACAACAAAACGATATTTTTAACAATAAAACTATATTGTTTTAATCTTAAAAAAATAAAAATAAAAAACTATCCCCGGACCACAGTGAGGTCAAGTGACCCCATCCCAACACACATATATCTGTCCCTGATCGTAGGACGTCTGATTTGGATTCCCATATTGAATTCCATTCATATATGAATTGAATAAATATCGTAGTATATGATACTTTTTCATAATAATCACGTACTCTACAATGCCATATACCCATGTCCATGACAAACTATCCTCCTTTATTAATCTATGTTCTTTGAATGTTCTCATAAACCATGCAAAACGAATGGTTGTTTATTTTTAATGTTTTTATTAAGGAGAGAAAACTTATCCTTTAACACATATACCTTTGAATCACCGTTAATCGTCAAAATCATCAATTGCATATGTCAATCCTTCAACCCCATGTACTTATTCAAACCGTCTCTCTCGTTAAAGCCTTAATTGAATCATTCCTTGTGGCCATCATTTCCCAGGCAATTATCTCCACATAAATGTTGAATTAAAAGTTGTGGCTCAGCGGTGAATTAAATGATCTCCATAAGGCAACTTGACTGCTGAAGGGGAAGAAAAAGTATGTTCAACATCGTCAAGGTCAGAAATTTTCATAATTTTCATTTATCTGGAAGTCATGCTTCCTAAATAGACAACATATCACATATAGACTCTACATAAGATATACCATCAAAATAAGACCCATCAGAGCTAGCAATGAGATGGCATTCTGCAGCTTGCAAGAGGAGAAATGCAGTATTCACAAACATAGCAAGTAGAGAGGTTCAAAATAGAGAAAATAATTGGATACGTACTCTTCATCATACATGAGAAAATCTGAATATATATAATTGGAAGATATGAAATAAAGAGACAACAAAAGCTTTCGACGATTAGATATAGGTTTGTTTTGTTGTTTTCCATAACGAATAGTAAATGTAAAAGATTTCGATAAAAGTGTTTCATAACAATAGTTGATGTGCCCTTTCTCAAGGTGCTTAGATATGTGACCAAATCATATGAATTTGATTATGGCAAAACACACATGCTCGTGATCATGAAATGAAATGCGAGAAATACCTTTCATTAGTTTGTCCGAGGAGGGGAAGGCTCCAAACTGCCTCGATAAAGCATCAAATAGTGGTGCCCCAGAGACAACCCTCGGCTTCCCAACCCACTTGGTACCACCTAATCATACAATGGTTATACCATAAAATTTCAAGTAACAATCATTGTTCCAATCGCTTTGTTTAAAAACAATAAAACATTGAATCCATTTCGAACAATCATTTTCTCGAATCAAAATGAATTAGGTAAAACAATGGATATTTCTCGTTAAAAAAAAGGAAAAAAACCAAATACAATTGAGAAAATTGTTTAAGGGAGGAAGGGGGAACTTACCAAAATATAATTGTGTTGGTCAAAGATCCTGAAACAAAACACAGAAAGGGGGAACTTACCAAAATATGGACTCTGCTTAAGAGAAAATTAAATCTCAGGTGCTTAGTACGTATGAATTTTGATGTTGGCATGAAGATGAACAATTTAATATTATGTAAAATAGGCATATAATGCAACACGTAGAGGAACATCAATATGACGGAAACCACACTCGAGCCTTATAACTACCAAGTAGATTTAGCTAAACCGACAACCTTACAATGAAATATACTTCCAGCTTCTTAAGAACCCAGTAAGCTCATTACCAACATGTATCAGCAAAAAGATAAAACAATCAATGTGAAACTAAATGACATAGACTACAAAAAAAATGAGATGACGATTATATTCATAGGAACTACTTGAGCAACAGAAGACATACCTCACTTTGAAGATGAGATCCATAGCTGCAAATTAGAAATTTTCAAACTCCAGCACAAATACATGAATCCCATATGAATATGATGCCCCTGAAGGGTAGAATCGCCATACTTAATTATTAAATGTCATAAAGTTCAACAAAATTTATACAAAAAATGTTCATGCTTTACATGTGGTTACAATACACCACTAAGTCTATTTAAAGCATGCAATTACATGTGGAGTAAAAACGTACACTACTAACTCCATCAAAACCATGAGATTGCTTGATTTGAAAATTTTCTAACCTTATATAAAGAAGATTGGAGGGTCAATGAAGCAAGCAAGCTAATCCTTGGGTACCTCAACCGTGGTCCTCTTCACCACCATCAGATTCTTATTTCCAATGGTATTATCCTCCATACACCAACAATCTCATTACGCCTGAAGAAAAACATAGTATGTTGACTTCCAAAAGGGAATACACGACAAAGAAAGTACAATCTGCAAAACCACAAAAAATAAAAATATAGGTCGAATATCAACAACAATAAATGGGAAAAGGAGATAGATTATGCTATACCAACTCGGTTTAAAAAAATAAGAAATCTGCAATTACATGAAGTGAACCCAACAATAAAGGATATATGTAGAATCCTTAAGTATATAATTTTGTAAGGAGATCAACAAATCTACTAATCAAATACTAACCTCCAGCGCTATCATTCTGGCTGCACGTATTAACATCACGACATAACAGTGAACCTGAAACTCAAATTGGGAATAAATACTCTTCAAAATATCAAGTAACAATAGAAAAATCAATCCAAACAAAAATATAAAGGGAAAAAAAGTACTCATTCGCACTCATTAATTTTGCAACATGTGAAAAACTCATAGATAAAATGGAGGGTGATTGCATTGAGGGATACGGAATTCGCTGCATTTCCGGATGCATGGTTTACATTAATCACGTATGTCACAATCACGTTGCATAATCACAATCAAACTCATGGTTTTCCATAAAAAGGGTTGATGCCTCTGAGATTTAATTATATCATAGAAGCATAACACAAATCAATATCACATTTCTTTCCTAGATCATCATCCTCTTTCAAATTGCATAGCATAAATTGCAAAAAAAAGTGGTGCACCATGTTGCAGACCACAGAAGACAAAAAAATATAATTTTTACATATCCAAACATCTTAAATACCATTTACAGATCCAATATAAGAAAATTGAAGAATGAATGTACATAAATTTTGTGACAGGTAAGATAAAACTCAAATGTACCCGTTCCAATTGCAATCCGTAGTGCCATATCCTTTCACCATCGTAGCAAAAGAGCAAATAACCCCACCAGAAGTGAAATAATGACGACGCAGGAAAACACAAAAAAAAAAATGGAAAACACATAGATGTGAACAAAAGAGCAATGTTTCCCTATTAGTTGTTGCGTGAAACCATCATGTAGCCTTGGAAACCAATCCCATGTATTGTATGAGAATCATAGCGGAAATGGCGTACAGGATGCTCGAAAGAATAATTATATATCAGAGTTTCCCAAGAACATTGTATATGGAACATTGTATATATTATATATAGAACATTGTATATGACAAAGGAACCTAAGCGTGAAACTCAAATCAACCTAAATGGATCAATTAAGCAACATTTTTGTGACTAATTTATTGCAAACAAATGAACGATTAAAACCCCAAAGTCAAAACATGTACCCTCAAAATAAAAAAACGGAAGAGCATTTTAAGCTAGCTAACTTTGAAAATGAATAAAGATAATTAAACTCACTTCAGAAAGGAGACGATTCTTGGGGAGCAGTTTCGCCACTTCATGAGAGAGCACCACATGCCTGAAATTTCAAAAATCTAAAATATCAGGCAACAGAAAAATGCCCAAAATACGAAAAAAAAAATTATGCAAGAGAGAGGAAAAGGTGAAATGAACATTTAAACAAATACAAAATCAAGGGGAAAAAGCATATGAAAGGGGCAATCCGTAGAAGAGACATTGTTGTTCCAGACTTGAATCCCATCTCCTGATGATCCAAAAAGAAGAACACTGTGGGCTGTTACAGGAGGAGATATTGATGTACTGCTAAACACATCTTCCCCTTCCAATATATACACAAATGCATTCCATGTTGATGGGATTGGTTGTTCAAGGTGGGCTCCTGGATTTGAAGTGAAATCCAAATACATTGTGGGTGTCTTTGTGTACACCGGAGATTGACTCCCGTGGCCTCCCCTGCTATCACTTTCACTTTCACCCCATCTTTTGTTGCCTCAGCTATGTCCTTGCTTGTCATTTCTTCATACATTGGCTCCATCGTCTTGTGCTGGGAGGAGAGACTAATCCATAGCCGTAAACCCCTTTGAGTACCCTCAGCAGCAGGCATTTCTGAATGAAAAATGCTCCTTCCAACAGTCATCCATTGTAGGTCCCCTGCTTCTATGGGACCTTTGTGTCCCTCAAAATCTCCATGTGTTACTGCTCCCTGAGGTCAAACATGTCCATTCACACCAAGTTGACATAAAAGTACTGTGTTGTATATATATAGCTATATAATTAGAATATACATAGAGCAATTGCTTTTAACTCTAAATAGAAATTGGAGAAAGCCATATGAAGATAAATGGGGAACAAATGCACGTAGAACATCATGTTCAACACAGAACATTGATTTGAAAATAATTTTCGACCAAACATGATTCATCAAGAATATTATAAATTCTTTTCACTTGGGTGGGCTTAGCCCCCAGATATCACATAACATACCTTCTTCAGCTACTAAGGCATAAATATTCATTTGCCAAAAATGTTGCTGAAAAGATCCAATTTTTTACTTTCTAACCGTGTAGTCTTGAATGCTTAGAAACAACCATTATTTTTAGGAACTGCCACGACTTATTTTGATTTTTTCATTGTTGTTAAAAATCTATGTGTTTTTCCTTTCATTTTTTATTCATCTTAGGCTGCAACATACATCGGTTATCAAATCATCTAATTTCAGAATTGTCTTGAAAGCCTACCGAAAACATAGGCATTTGTCAAAGATTGCAACCCAAAAAACGGGCATCTTCTTAATTGCAAGACCAAGGAAAACAAAGAAAATTTAATAAAAACACATACCTGTAAATTAAAAATCAGAAGAGAACAACAGCAGTATCTCCATCACCGTTCTTCATTTCAAGTGAGACTGTGAAAAGAAAACAACGACAAACCAGCAAGAGAAAATTTCAAAAGGAAAAATCGGAAAAAAAATATAAACATAATCCCCTGCAGTTCACCAGACGAAAAAGGGCAGCTTTGTGTAGAGAGGGGGTGGATGGGATGGGATGGAATTCGTGGGAGTTGTTGTGGAGTGGGAAATCAATCAGGGGTGGATGGCTTCCGGTATGTACCTCAATCACGATCTGTGGATGAATGAGGAGGGCAATCGTGGGTTTTTGTTTTGGGCAATCGTGGATTTTTATTTTTATTTTACCCGCACTCTTAAAATTAGGGTTTGGGTCGGGTAATTGAAGAAAACAAATTTAAATCCTTCCTTATATATTATATATAGATATATTTTTTTTTTATTCCCTTCAAAATTTGACCAACATTCCAATTTGACCAACGTATATATATTCAAAAATTTTGAATATATTTTATTTTATTTTAAAATAGCACACACCCATCACACTATAAATACATATCCATTTCATCATTTTTTACCCACATAAATAAATAAATAAATAAATAACGAGCAAGGATGTAAAATTATTTTATTTAAGAACATAATCATCTATGTAATTATTATGTAATTAATCATCTAACTTTTTGGCCGAAATTTTCAGTACACAACATACTAGTGTTACTATTACTTAAATTATTTTTAGATTTATGAAATTATAAAATAAATTATATAAAACACAAAAAACTTGAATAACAAATATTTTTTTAAATGTTACAAAATATTTATAAACTACACCTACTTTTTTTATTAAATGTAAAATAGGTTCGTTGGATCAGCCCAAGGTTATCATGTCATATTGTGGTACCACTGAATTCTCTAGCAAAAGCGATGATAAGAAATGGAAAGAAAATATAACAATCGCCTGCATTGCCCATAGCTATCTGGTCAATTATTTCCACGATGTATTGGCCTACATCTATTAGCTCCTTCATAAGAAAAGCGTACGCAAGGATGTACATCTCAATGGGCGGTTCGGTGTGGTTTCTGATGCCGTGAAGGTGATAGGCAAGAAACAAAATGGTTGTCGAACGACTTGAGGGTCCATCTACGAGGTAAATGTTGACTACTCCTTCTAATCATAGGTGTCGGTGAGTCTCACCAAAATGTCGTACCATGTTAGCATACAATTTTTCATCCATTGAAGCGATGCGAAAAAAATCAACATGACGAGGATATCTTCAAGTAAATAATAATGGTTGATCCAACGCGTGTGAATTGGGCGCGTACACCACTCGGGTGAATTCTCTTGTTACATTTCCGTTGTGGCAACAATTGCGTAGAACTCACGACGATTGAGCGATTCATCTCGTGAATCGGGGTGGGGTCGATGATGAACCCATACCACTCTACACTTTCCACCAATTCCGTAATCTCAATAGGTAGACTTTCCCGTACCAATCTCCGTTCACCAACAATAGCTCTACCCATCCAGGTTTTCACGGTACTCGATAAATTGATCGTATGATGTGAATCGAGTCTCGTAAGGATGTTAAATCCCCCACGGCACACCACCGTCATCCTCATCGGTAAATATAGGGGCATGTGGATTAGCCATTGTCAAATAATAAAAATAATTATCCAACTATCTCTTGATTATAAAAATACACGAATAAATCGAACAACTTCATTGATAGTCTATTGAGCCTTAGATGAATTATTGATAATTATAATGGTAATAAGTAGAAAATGAGAAGATAGATGAATAGAAGAAGGATATAAAGATATAGAAAAGAAGGTGTGAGAAAAAAATTGTTGGGTTTGAGATGTATTTATAGTGTTAGAAAACTATATTCTTTAATTTACTTACAAATTATCTAGAATATAAGTTATGAAATTAAATATTATATATAGATTGGTTGAAATTAAATATTATACAAGCCGTATGTTTTTTTTTTTTAAACATAGTTATGAAATTAAATATTATATATAGTTTAATAACCAATTAGAATTTATTATTAATTTTAACGTAAGTTATACAAATTTTGTAAAAAAGAATTTGATTTTTTTGGAACCGTGATCTGAACTGTCTGACCCGGGAACCGCCGAGACCCGGACTCGGACCGGGGAACCGCCAAACCCGCCGGTTCCCGGGAACCGGCGGAACCGGCTAGAAATTGGAACCGGCGGTTCCGGTTCCATTTTAGACCTGGAACCGGAGGGTCGTGCCATGGACCCGGAACCGGTCACGTCTAGATGGGGATGCCGTGATAGGTGTCGTACATCGTTTCTGTCAGAATTTCGATGGGAAAAGAGTGGAGCAAATTTAATAGAAAAAAGTGCACCATTTCCGTCAATTTTTTGACGACAGATCTGTTTAAAATTTCGATGTAAACGATGCACGGCACTTATCACGGCACGCCCATCACAGCAGAGGATCCCAATTCTAGCAAAGTGGGCGTCCTTTAAACACAAACCCTTACTCAAAAAAAAAAACACAAACCCACCCTCCTCCTCCTCCTCCTCCTCCTCCTCCCCCCCCAACCCCCAAATTTGTAATGGACAGGGCCGGCCCTATGCTAAGGCAGCGAGACCGAGTCTTAGGCCCAGTCATTGAAATTTCAACTGATACGTGTTTATTTAAAAAAAAAAAAAAAATCGTGTAGATTTAATCAGATTCAACCTAATATAATATGTTAATTTTCTTTTTTGATAAAAGGCCCAAATTTTTTTTTTTTTCTAATTGATAAAGGCTCCAATAAAAAAATTTACTTGACCAAAAAATAGATATATACAAATAAGTTTTATTATTTTTTTGCATTTACTGATTGTAAAACGCGATAAGTAAGTGTTGGAAAAAATATAATCTTAGGATTTGTGAGAGAATTAGAAACTCAAGGCGCGTTAATAACGTTGTCTTTTAAGAGATGTTTTGTCCCATGCGATTTGTCACTAAGAGATCAAATGAAAAGGATCTGATAGGGTGTTTGATTGAAACATTGACTTGTTTGAATCAAACCAGAAAACACTCAAAGTTTTTCTAATGATGTTGTCAAATTTATGGATTTTAAATCTTCATACTTATGCTTTTTATAGGTTGCAAGTCTGCATAAGCGAATGGATGTACTCCTTGCACGGATAAAAGCATCTGGCCTTCTGCAAAAAGTAAGTACATATCGATTCGAAAATCGTGTATCACAAAATGCATATCCTTCGTGAATCGATGCATCGATGGTTTAGGTTTGAAGTGCTTGCCGACCCCCACGATTAGCGCCGCCCCTCGACCCTGCGAAGGACGCCTGCCCACTGACCCACGCGACGACCGGGGCGGGTCGAACCCGTTCGTTGCGATAACGCATTAATTCGTCACGGCAAGCTCGTATCAAACGATAACCAAAATATTTATTTATGAAAAAATATCTAACAATAAGTATGTATTAAAAAAAAATCAACTAAAGCGGTCGAAGAGCAGTGCTTGCAGTCGTCTGGCGGTAGCGCGGTTATGGATGCATTGATCCTCTCAGTCTCCGATACACTTGACATCGTTTTGTGCATGTGTTTTTACACTTGATTGTCAAATGTATTAGAGGCCAGGGATCATTTCACGTCAACGAATGCCCATCAATCTCTTCCAAGCGGTGAAGCGACACGTCGTCGAAATCGCCGCCATCAATTCCCAGAACAACGAAAGTGGACGGTGAATCTGCGCTTGAAGATGTCGTATTTCAGATCTTATTAACAATCAAATTATTTTTCATTAATTTATAATTCGCGGGAAGAAAAAAAAAACGGCTTTTCCCCATGTTTCACCGGTACTTCACCTTAATTATGCGCCTTCTATGCATCTTTCACATGTTTAACAAAACCGTCGGCTAATTAATTCCATAAATTCTCCTTTTCTTTACATTCAAATCTCACTCTCTTCAAACTCTTTTTCAATCCTACCTCTATATACTGTATATATAGAGATATATAGTACTACTTGCCACCAAAAGAAAAACAGATCATGAATGCCATGAGAATCAAAGTAGACGCAAAGACATGGAAAAACGGCATAAAAATAACCGTAAATTAAAAAGACATTGGTTTTTTCCTTAGCTTTGGTGGCGTCATGCAGTTTTTCTTCTAGTACGTAAGATCTTTTATCATATGCAGATCTGCTGCTATCTTCCCCTGTCGATCTGTTGATGGTAATTAAGTTGTTTTTCCTTGTCTTCTTTTTTTCCTTATCATTGTTTTTTTTTTTTTTTTTTTGGGGTGTGCCGGACAGCCGGAGTGGTTTAGATCTAAAATCCGGCTAGTTTGTTCTTCGTCCGTTTGGGTGGGAATGTAACGCCTCGACTCGAAAACCTGAGTTTTTTTCGGAGAACAAACCCCTTAATTCGGCCACCGAAAAAATACGGGATAATTATCGAAATCTGAATACTCTCTTTGAGCATTATTTGTGATAATACCATTCGTTTGTTGAAATCTGGCTAGTGTTATTGGCCAAGCCATTTTTTTACGCAAGAGTGAGTGGTATTTCGACAAATGAATGGTGATTCTGAATAATAGTTTTTTATTAGTGGTATTTCGACAAGGTTAGGTTTTGGTCGGGCGTTACGGGAAAATCGCGGCGGACATTGATGAATTTCGTCAACCAGCTTTCAATAGAAGCATGAAGAAGAAATAAAGTAGTAAAGGTATTGTCGATCTGTAAGCGCTTTTAAAAGCCAAGTGGGGATTGATCGAGATCATTATGGCTCTCTTAGCACTAACAGGACCCATTGAATCATTTATAACTTACTTGCGACTCTGGGCCCGGAGTGCAGTGCAGCGATTGGCAAGGGCGTAGCTAGTATATAACCTAAGAAATTTCTCAGCGTCAGGACAAAAAATATATTACATTAAAAAAATACATGTAATCAGTTTGATTCATAAAATTTTCTAATCCAACACATCCGATAAAGCTCGGCGTAGTCTATTACATTTATCCTATCCCGAAACTAAAATCATGGCTCTGTCATTAGCGGTTGGGGTCGCACGGAGTATACTACTCCACTAACCCTACTCCCCTTACCCTATGCCTTCTAAAACTGCAACGTTTTCATTCAGTTTCCTTTTCTTTTCTTTTTTCTTTTCTCCATCCAAATATACATTTAATAAGTAATTCAAAGTCACATGTATCAACTGATTATACATTTCAATTAATCGTCCACGGGTGATCATATTTTATTGGGCTTTACTTTTTATTTTCAATCGATAGTCTCTATATATATGATTTGGATTACAAACAAAGAAAATAATTTTACAATCAACGACGGAGTGTTTCTATTTTATTGAGTTTTAGTAAAAAAAAATAATTTGGCAATCAACGACGGGTGTTTCTATTTTATTAGGTTCTAGTTTTTATTTACAGAAAATGGAGGAATGGAAGTATTACGAGAAAAGAAAAGAAAAAAAAAAAAAGGAAAAAGAAACATATTGAGAACAAATAATTAATACTACGTCGTTTTGATGGGTGTTGGGTAAGTGGTGTAGTAAACTACAACTGCTGAGAATCGGTACAAAATAAAAACAAGGATCATAGAAATATATCTTTAGTATGGGGTCTTTATTTACTGTGCATCTATTCTACTTCATCTGTGCATTGTTTTAAGAAATTAAAACCTTTTTTGATCTGTGCATCATTTATGTTTGGTCCCGTGATTCTACCTATACTGCTTTGGGTTATGTTATGAAATTAAAAAAAAAAAATACCAATGGTATTTACTACTACCAAGTTTTATAAATTATACTTACATCCCAAAGCTATTTACAACAAATTACAACCCTCCCCCAAACTTCATAATCGACCCCTCCCCACTTCGCCCCTTTTATTTTTATTATTTCAACCTCTTCTTCTTCCTCCTCTTTTCATGCCCCTTCTTCTTCTCCTTCAGCTTCTTCTTCTTATAATCATTATCCTAAAAACAAACATATCTCATATTGAACCAAACATCTCTCTGTTGGCATGATATATTACCGAAAATGCTGCATTTCTTATTGAACCAACCAAGAAAATATCACCAGCAAAACCGACTGCCAAGTGCCAAAGGGTCGGGTCTTATTACAACCGACTAAAGCATGGTCGGATTAAGACAAACCAACTTCACGGATGTCGGTTCCAACCCAAACCAACAGAACAAGGGTCGGTTCTGACCACAAACGACAGACATGGGGTCGGTTTACTTTCTGAAAATGAAAATGGACAGAACCGACTTCTAAAGTGCGGTTCTACTATAGATCCGATATCAAGGTGGTCGGTTCTACTTGTTCCAACTTTACAGTCGGTTCTAATGGTTCCGATTCTTCGAATGCTCAAAAGAAGGTTGGAAGAGGATGTTTATATCTCCGATTTGCTTGCTGATGGTGAAGCTATTTGTGAGTTTTGCATTATTTTTTCTTGTGGAAAATGAAGTAGAAAATTAAGGAATGGTTATGTAAAGTGTAAAGGTTGAGAGCTGTTTTAGATTTTCCCTTTTTTGAATTTAATACTGTTTTCAATTTACCTATTTACCAAGTTTTGTAGTATAACATTTTTCCTTTTATGGGTTATAATTTGGTGGGCTGATCTTTTGCTTTCGTAAATCAACAAAAAAGGTGCTCTTTTTGGTTGTGGGTCTTCCAAATAACTCCTTTGTTGTCTTTGCAGGAGGTTAAAGCGTTGTTTATCGCTATAAGAAAACAAAACCATTGAATTTGAAGGGACCGGTTTTTGTTTTGTCAACAAAACTTTTCTGTGGTTGATAATGATGGTGTTGATGATTAAAGATGTGATGTGAAAAATTAGGAAGATGAACAAGAGTAAGGGTTTGAGAATGATTGAGTTGATGATTAAAGATGTGGTGTGAAGGTTATAGTGATGATAAAGATGTAGGGTTTGATGAATGAATGAGTGATGATGGAAAGATTCAAAGATGAAAATGATGAAGATGATCCACTCAAAAGGAAAAAAAAAATATTGATGAAAAAGATGATATAAAAAGCTAGAGACTTTTTTTGTAATATATTTTTGGAGTGGAAATAGTGTGAAAATGGGGTGTATAAGTAGATATGACAAAATTGCAATTAAGTACATATGTGGTGTAAATAAATAAATAAAAATGTTGTAATTTAAGTGAGGTGCAAAGATAGATTTAGATTATTAGGTGTGGTGTAATGTGTATAGTGGTGTATGGGTAGATTATGTGGGGTGTAAATAATAAACCCCTTTAGTATCAATATAAAAGTAATTAATCATACAAATCAATATACTTGACGGTAACTTTTTTTTTTTTTTTTTTTTTTTTTTTTTTTTTTTTTTGAGTGGAATATACTTGACGGTATTAAAACTTGTGTTTTCACACAGCTCTTAGTTTCGACATGTTGGTGAAGTAGATTGACAATCAATTATTTGGCCTGACAAAATATATATATATATATATATATATATATATTTGGCCTGACGTAACAATTATTTCACTGTAACAAAACCGTATCATCCTATTATCGTGAGAAAATCATCCATATATGTACTCTTGATTAAATTCTAAATCATGATTATATTCTTCGACATCGATAATTATGCCAATAAATAGAGATATTGTCTGATAAAAATACTGCGTTTGGATGTACGGGGTATAACAACCATGACTGAGCCATTCATGTCTCCAAAATGCATCGTCATCTGCGAACAAAGTAAGCCATGAACCTTCTCCATCAACCCACGAAGATCTATACTTAGAGATACAATACCTGGATTGTGATGTAGGACCTAGGGAACATGTCGTCATCAACATCCGACCATAGGCCTTTGGCCTGATGTCAGTTAAATAAATGACTGTTATATTTATTATTATGTAAGGGTAGTCTTGGTATTGTATTTTATTGTGTACACCTGTGAGAGTGTGTGCAGTAGAATATATGTAAAAGGACAGCTACTAGATTTGTGTGTAATAACAAATCCTTCTTCTAGTTTTCTGTTTTGCATCTTGGTATCAGAGCCCGGTTCGCCAACGTCACTATCTCCGCCCATGACCACCGTAGCATCTGAGGCTGAAACAGCGGCGGTAATCACCACCACAACTGGAGTAACATCTTCTCCACTACAGAACGCTCAAACAAGAGTTATTCTGCTTCAGCTGCTGCAGGACTTGGATTCACTCATGGTTCTCTGTCAAGTCTCGCCGGAGCAACGCCGACTGGCATTCCGACTTCAGTTTTGTTTGGAACTACCACTTTTGCACCCAGAAGTTACATGCAGCAAGGATTTATTCTAGAATCTAGCCTCCCTCCTATATCAGGTTTGAGTTTTGGTAGATTGGATAACAACCCACTGTTTTTTAGCACCGGTATCTCCGCCTTACCACCTGCACCTAATCTTAGCTCGTTGAACACTCTGGGAAGTTCATCCATGTCGAATCTGCCTTTCACTGGAAATCTGAATCAGGTTTGCAGTGTAAAATTAGATCGATCTAATTATTTGCTGTGGAAATCAACTGTTCTGCCTATTATTAGGGGTCATCGTCTGGAGAGTCATGTTCTTGGTGAAGAAATGCCTCCTAGACTAGGCTCAAACTCCTTGTCTGTGTCACCTTCACCGTTTCAACGACCACGGACTGCCGAAGAGTGGAGTGTCACTGATCAGTTACTGATAGGATGGTTAATGAGCTCTATTACCACTGAAGCTCTACAAGAGGTGGTTGGATGCACATCTGCTAGAGAAATTTGGTTAACACTTGAGACCTTATTTAACAGTCAGGCAGAAGCTAGAATGTTGGAGTACAAGAGTGCCTTAACCAGAGCCACCAAAGGATCAAAATCTATGGCAGATTATTTGGCACAGATGAAGTCATATGCTGACAACTTAGCTGCTGCTGGATACCCTATATCCAAGTCTGAGCTAATCCTGGCTACACTTGGTGGCCTTGATAAGGAGTATGAAGCAGCAATTGTGAATTTGACAGCTAAAGTGGGGTCTATGAATTGGCAAGAAGTTCAATCCCAACTTCTTGTTCATGAAAGGCTTCTAGCTAAGTTTAGTGGTGGTATTGGCAATGACAATCATGGAGGACCAGTTGCAAACTATGTCAGCAATAGCAATCCTAGGTCTAATTACACACCAAGACCTGGAAACTCTTCCAACAACAGCAATATAGGAAGAGGTGGTCGAAATAACAGAGGCAGAGGTGGAGGAAGGAATTCCAGTAACAACAACTCCTCCAACAGACCTGTGTGCCAATTGTGTGGCAAGAGTGGACACATAGTTACTGCGTGCTGGCACCGATTTGAGCAAGATTTTGTTCCTCCCAATTCCAACAACTCTTCCAAACAGGCTACGGTTGCTACACCACAGAACATTCATGATGGAGCATGGTATCTGAGGCGATTGGGGCAACTAATCACATAACTTCGATATTAATAATCACACATCATTTGGAGACTACACTGGTTGAGACAACTTAACGGTGGGGGAAATGGTGAGAAACTTTCTATCAACATGTTGGTTCTTGTTGTCTTCCTATACATAACAATCATTCTTTACACCTTAAAAATTCTTTACATGTTCTGATATGACAAAAACCTTGTGAGTGTCTCTCAACTTACTAGTGATTATCCTGTTATCATAGAATTTGACAATCATTATTGTTATGTTAAGGACAAGGAAACCAAGACCTGCTTTGCAAATAGGAGTTCTTAGAAATGGCACATGTCAGTTCTGTCATCCAAAGATCCAGTCAACAAAGCTCCTTCAATCAAAAGCGGACGAGAATCCAATAAATCTATCTCGTAATGCTTTTGTTTGTTCTCTTGTTTTAGACAAAAATCTTGATATTTGGCATAAGAGGCTTAGTCATCCTCTAAGTCTGTGTTAAAAACATTTTGAACTCTTGTAATGTCAATCCTGTTGATGATTTATCTTTTTGTGAGGCATGTCAACTTGGGAAATTGTATGATTTACCTTACCCTAAGTCTACTTTTCATGCTAATTCTGTGCTAGATATGATATACACTGACCTATGGGGACCAGCACCTGTCACTTCCACTTTAGGCTATCAGTACTATATTCACTTTGTTGATGATCACTCTAGGTATACCTGGATATTTCCTCTGAAACACAAATCTGATGCTTTGTCTGCCTTCATTGTTTTTAAGAACCTTGTTGAAAATCAGTTTCAAACCACCATCAAATGCATCCAATCGTTGGGGGGAGTATAGAGTCTTTGAATCCTATCTCAAAGAACATGGGATTGCCTTTAGACATCCTTGTCCTCATGCTCATGGTCAACATGGTAGTAGCGAAAGGAAACATAGGGCACATTGTTGAGATGGGTCCGACTCTCCTGCTCAATCTTCCATGCCACTTAGATTACAGGTGGCACAGTTTTGATCAAAATTTCATCCGATCATAAATGATCTTCCTACACCGATTCTAAATAATAAGTCACCCACTCAAATTCTCCTAAAGAACAAGCTTTGATTATACTAGATATAAGGTGTTTGGGTGTGCCTGTTATCCTAATCTCAGACCTTACAACAGCCATAAGTTTAGTTATCATTCCAATAAGTGTGTGAATCTAGGGTTGAGCACTCAGCACAAAGGGTATAAGTGTCTTGATCAGTCTGGAAGGATCTACATCAGTAGAGATGTGTCCTTCAATGAACATGAATATCCCTTCAAAACTGGATTCTCTCAAGGTCCTAATAGGGCTGTCCTTGTTGATCCTAATCTTGTTAGTACCTACCCTCTGACTCTGAATATGCCAACTGCTAATCCCAATCCTCCTAAGAATCACATCCATACACCTACTGAAACCTCTAATAAGGATCCTTGTCAAGTTGTGTCTGAAACTGAAGCTGTTCATGAGGAACCCTATCACAGCCCTAGCTCTAGTCCTTTGTCATCCAAATCCAATGGATCTCCCAGTTCCTTCACACATACTCCTATCCAAACTTCTCATACACCTCCCCAAGACCTAAATACTGATTAAAAGTTCCTCCTCATCATCTTATCACCAAGCGGTGTAGAACAACAAATGACACCTCCTGAACTCTGGGTCATCATATGCAAACCAGATCCAAAAGTGGGATCTATAAACCCAAAGCCTATCATTCCTCCATCACTAAATCTAATATTCCTGCTCATCTCACTGAACCTGGTAAAGTGTCTGATGCTTTAAGTAATCCTCAGTGGAAGCAGGCTATGATAGAGGAATTTCAGGCCCTCCAACATAATCATACATGGGACTTAGTACCTGCTGAACCAGGCCAGAATCTAGTTGGAAACAGATGGGTTTTCAAGCTCAAACTGAAGCCTGATGGATCAATGTTGAAACATAAGGCAAGGCTTGTGGCTAAAGGGTATCTGCAAACTTATGGTGTGGATTTTCTTGAGACATTCATCCGATTGCTAAAGCCTCTACAATCGTAATTGTCTAACGATTCTTTGTGATGTTCAAGTGGTCCATTAGACAAGTAGACATTAATAATGCCTTTCTAAATGGTCCAATCGGTGAAGCAATCTTTATGCCACAACGGAGGGATTTGAAGATCTTTGCTAGTCCTCGATATGTTTGCAAACTTAATAAAGCCATGTATGGGCTCAAGCAAGCTCCAAGAGCACAGTTCGATGCAATAAGGTCACAGATGCTCCAGTGGGGTTTCACTCGATCCGTAGTGATAATTCATTATTTGTTATGCGGATGGTGTGCATTTAATGTATGTCTTAATTTATGTTGATGACATTTTGGTGACGAGGAGCTCGATGTTCTAATACAAAAGTTTATCTGAGATCTTTGCACTCAGATTTGCCACTAAAAGATTTGGGACCTATATCACATTTCTTGGGAATCTGGACTTGACAAACTCGAGGGATTAATACTTTCACAAGAGCACTATTCAGGACAACTTCTAAAAAGGTTAAACATGGAAAACATTAAGGGTTGTAATATTCCTATATCTGTTGATAATCATCTGAGTCCTGATCAAGGTGAGTTGATCAAAAATCCCCTTATCTATAGAAGTGCCATTAGAGGTCTGCAATTTCTCACATCTACTAGACCAGATATCTCATATTCAATGAACTATCTAAGTCAGTTCATGCAAGCCCCTACTGTGGACCACTGGACAGCATTAAATAAACTCCTGAGATATGTTGAGGAACCCCACACCTTCTGACATGTTCTTTCCAGTAAGTGGTGGTCTGTCCTTACAAGGATTTTCTGATGCTGATTGGGCATGTTTTCTTTCTGATAGGAAATTTGTGACTGGGTACTATGTCTATCTTGGTTCATCTCTAATTTCATGGTGTTCTAAAAAACAGTCAGTGGTGTCTAGATCAAGTACATAGTCTGAGTACAGATCTTTAGCAAACTTGTCAGCAGAAATAGCCTGGATTGGACAGCTTCTGAAGGAGATGAAAGTTAAGATGCTTGGAACACCAGTGGCCTGGTGTGATAGCTTAGGTGCTGGTTCCTTGGCTCAAAATCCTGTCTACCATGCCAGAACCAAGCACATTGAAGTGGATGTACACTTCATCAGAGACAAGATCTTGAATAAAGAGTTGGCTGTCAACTATATTCCCTCAGAGTCACAGATAGCAGATGTTTTTACTAAAGCCTTGCCTGTGAATCAGTTCAACAATTTCAGAAGCAAACTAAATGTGTTGCCTAGGACATTTAGCTTGAGAGGAGGAGTTAAATAAATGACTGTTATATTTATTATTATGTAAGGGTAGTCTTGATATTGTATTATTGTGTACGCCTGTGAGAGTGTGTGCAGTAGAATATATGTAAAAGGACAGCTACTAGATTTGTGTGTAATAACAAATCCTTCTTCTAGTTTTCTGTTTTGCATCTATGTCTATGGCGGCATTTGCATGTGCCCTATATGTCAATCCAAGTAATGAATCTCTAAATTGTTATTTTTTTTATGACTTTTACTATCCACAACCTTTACTTTTATAGAATCTCAAACATTGTGAGTTGAAGTAAAGTTCATGGCATTTATCTATTCAGAGATACGATACATTAATTTTGGAGTTATGAATGATTCGGTCATAATTTGTTTTACTCCATACGTCCAAACATAGTATTTCTATCGGCCCGTAAGTTCATATAACGCATAAATATTGACGTTGGGTATATAGTATGGCTTACAACTTACTCAAGAGTACATATTGGAAGACCTTCTTGTTAAAATGGGAAAAGTCATTGGAAACCATAACCCCGAACTAAGGTGTAAAAGTTATAATAATCAATTATTATTAACAGAAGTACGGATTTGTTACAGTGAAATAATTGGTATGTCAAACTGTATAAAATTGAGGTAGATTCTAGGTTTTAACTACAATTGAAATTGAAAACTGAGATAAATTACATATGTTTCAATCAGACTTTAAAAACTGAGATGTATTGTTGATTTCTACCCCATATAAAAATTGAGATGCATTATTTGGTTCTATCACGCTCAAAATAATACTCCCTTTGTTCCATTTTGTTCGGGGTTTTTTGGAACTCATAATATTTATGAGAACATCATTTAATATACATTATTATCTTTATATTGGTTAGGCTTCTGGCTATCAATGGTGTAGTTTAGGAAGTTGATAAGAAACATCTAGGGGCGTTTGTTAAATCTGAAATCTAAAGTTTAAAGTCTTAATATGTTAACTAACTGAATTGTTTAAGTACTGAAATCGTTTAGAGTATTTGATAACATTTATAATTTGTGGTTGATAAATGTTAAGTTTACAATTTTGTGAAGGGCACATAGAACAATATATATTTACCACATAATACGCCAGCCAATTTTTTTTATGTGTTTTTATTATTATATATGTACGCATAATAAATATATCATAACATCTAAAATAATTATAAACTTCACAAATTTAAAACCAAATATCATTAAAAAAAAAATTATGCTACGGTATAATTCTACTTTTAACATTTCATATATATAGGTTAACAAAATACATTTCATATGGTCCAAAATTTCGCAATATGATTAACAATATTTTTTAACAAGTACTCTACTTCATAAAATGCATAAAGGAATGAATCAATTATGTTCATCCCAGGATATGTGAGCCTTGGTATTAATTGGTTGCTCACAAATAATTGTTTAATAATAAAAAAAGGATGAAATAAACAAAAATAATTTCATTACTTTGAAACAAATTTGTACAGTAATTAAATCGGAGTAATTGCTTTAAGCATGGACAATATGTTATTTGATTAACATCACCATTCATTTCATGAGACAGGTGAGAGTGGAGAAACTCGCATGATTAGGGTTTTTATTTCACTTTCTACTCAAGTTATTTGTTGAGGAATTACGTTGAACAAAACAATGCACTATTTTGTATGGTTTTTTTGTGAAATTTATATAGATCCCCTTTTAACAACACCCAAAAAAAAAAAAAAACCAACACAAAAAACACTATTTTTTAAAAATATAAACAACAAACAAAGAGGCGTACAAAAGCGTACTTATTTTATTAATCATAAAAATTGTTGGTCCCGTAATAGAAGGCTTGTGAGAGTTCATAGGGGAGGGTGAATGAACTCTCTCCGATTTTGGAGTTTCTCGCTAAGTAAAGAGAGTGGTGAGCAAAACAGACTAGTGATATTCTCGTCTGTTTTACTATGCTGGTTGATATGTTTCACTTAGTGAGTGCAGCGGAATATGATACGGTTCAAAATAAGCCTTGGCTTGGTTTTCTGTGTTGTGTAGTGTGCAATGGATTATGCTACTACTGAAATTAAAGTCTTTGAATGTAAATGAGTCGAGAGTTTTTATCGATCTTTGGAGTGGCGTAATCTCTACGTGACCGCTTCTCCTGTGACTTAGGAGGTATCACTATTGTACTCTACGCTAATACAATAGGTATGTGTCTTTGACACCCCGCAGATGCTTCACACTCTAAATAGCCAATTCTTGACACCCTGCAGATGCTTCAATGGTCTATTTGCACGCAGCTCGTCTGAAGAACTCTCTTACTCCAACGAATCGTCTGTTTTTCTGTTCCTTCACACCCCCCAGATGCTTCAACGGGTTTTCCTCTTTCTTGAAGACTAATTGTTGATGAAATTGGTGTTGTATCAAATTAGTGATATAAAGATAAGAGCTTGACTGGATCTTTCTTTGAAGTTTGATTTGCAGCTCTTGGATCAAGTAGATCTCTAGATATTTCTTTGAGTGTCTTGTTTGATATGCTTGATCTCTAGGTGTAGAATTGTAAGCTCTTGAAGATGATGATCTTGTTCTTAGGGTTTCTTCGTTTCTCCAGAATTTTTCAAGAAGTTGTTTCTCAGTTGTCCTTCTACTTGCTTTTATACTCTTCGTAGGGTAGGTGTGTCATTGAGCCAATGAGTGGTCCTTATTTAATGCTGAGTTGTCACTTAATTCAAAAAGGCCCGTTCAATTTTTGCCTGTTGGTTTCTTGTACTTGATGGCTTCTAGAATGTATCTTTTAGCATTAAATGATATCTTTTCAACTTGTAAGACTTTGTAGCCGTTGGATTAGATTTGATCGCTTGGATGGCCACACACCCTTTAATTTATCTCTTTATGCATCTTATAGTCACTTTGAGGTCTTTCATCGTTTTACTGACCTCAACTCGTGCTGTTGTTGTGGATTCTTGTTAAATCTGGCTTGTTCTGAGTTACTATTCTGTTTTGGCTTCGTCCGGACCTGCTATTCCTTTGGCAAGTGTCTGTCCAGTGGAGAGGAACTAAGAGTCTAGTCTTATGGTCTTCAATCCTATTCTAAACTTAGACTAATTCGGCCAAAAAAATATTACAAATAAAGTCCACTAAACCTATACAATTCACATGTCGACTACTAAGCAAACTTATATTTGGTTCCTAAACCAACTAGTTTTGGTATTATCAAAACTTCTAACTTATGGGGACCTAACAACAATAAAAATAAAAATAAAAATCATACCTAAAAAAACAATGAAGCTTATAAAAATGCATGTACTTCTTTTATCAATCAAACAAATCATGTAATTAATCAATCATAAAAATAAAAATAAAAAAACATGTAAGTAAAACTCGTGTGTTTCCACCCTCACTTGGGTCAAAACATGTTGGTGGACAACAATCAATTATTCCGCCCGGCATACCATTCCGTCATTCACTTCTCTGTAACAAATCCATACTTGTGTTAGTATCCTCTGATGATAATTAGGATAATCATCTTTACACCTTAGTTCATGGATATGATTGTCAACGACTCTTCATGGATATATAAAAGGTAATTGAATATATAAGATCCATTGATTAGATCGTACGCCAAGTCCATATATACAGTTTTACATCAATATTCCGGGCATGATATTTCCATTGCCAGATTGAAATACGCTTGTTTTGTTGGTCGTGTCTTGATGCCTTGATGGGGTATGACAACCATGATCGAACCATTCGTGATCCTAAAACCAATCGTTGTTTCCGTACAGATTAGGCCACAAAAACACCACCAACTGACCAAGGTTGGCATACCGTATAGTATATATAGTAAATTAAACAAATGTTGATGTTTGATATACTATTTATATAATAATAATAAAATGACAAATTAAATATAGTTAATTCATTAATTACCTGTATTTGACATAATGCTGAGGGCATGCATTACCAGCACATTCATAATGCCTGGTAATACATGTCCTGAGCACTATGTATAAATACAGATATATAATTAATGAATAACTACATTCTTAATCTGTCAAAAAAAATTAAGAACAATTTGTCATTTTTTTATTATTTTTTTTTAATACTATATATCAAACATTAACGTTCTTTTAATTTACTATACTACGCAGTATGCCAATCTTCGTCAGTGGATGGTGTTTTTGTGCCCTAATCTGTGCGGAAATAACGATTGGTTTTGGTATCACGAATGGTTCGATCATGGTTGTTATATAATACCCCATTAAGACACGATCAACAAGCGTATTTCTATCTTGCTCGCAATGAAACTATATCATGCCCAAAATATTGATGTCAAACTGTATATATGGACTTGACTTACGTTCTGATCAATGAGTCTCATTCAATGACTTTTTCGTGATGATGAGAACAATCGCTGACAATTGTATCCCTCAGGCCTCAGTTACACCGTGAAGTTATTGTGTGGTGTAGAGATTTTGAGTTGATGTGACGGATAAAATGATCAGAACCACACAGTTTAAAGGCAGAATGAAAACTGGTGGCTGCGATAGCGCCACCAATGATATCCGCATGTAGGTACGGTGTATGCAATAATCTCCCCTCAACACCAAGGTGTTAACATGATTATCCTAATTATCATCAACGGATACTATACAGAGAGTTGAATGACGACTGAATGGTATGCCAGGCGAAATAATTGATTGTCCTCCACCTACCAGACCACCGACATGTGTCGATACAAGTGTCGGTGGAAACACTCGAGTTTTATTTGCATGATTTTAATTATTTTTTTATGATTGATTAATTACATGATTTGTTTGATTAATAAAAAGAGTACATCCATTTATCAGCCCCGTTGTTTTTTTGGTTTCATATTCATTTTATTATAAAAAAGAGTTTTCTTTTCTTTCAGAAACGGTCATCTTTTATTTATCAACTCAGAAAATTTCAAGATACAATAACGAGAAGGCGAACATCATCGGCCACGAATTTACTATCAGTGATTCTTTATTTTATTATTTTCCATTTACTTCATTACATCACCAAATCACTAAAGGCACCACATCCATTTAATAACTTTCAATACTCTTTAGTCCCTCAGCTTTTATAAATTAATCACTTTACTCCTTCATTTTAACTTCTTCCTTCCTTTAACTTTCACTACATTACTTCTTCTTTCTTTTTCAATTGAAACAAACCCCAACACAAGTGAAGTATTTAGCGGAGCATTCACGGAAACGCAAGTCACAAATTAAAAAAGGGTGTTGGGGGGATTGTGGTGAGCCGAGATGGTTGCCTATGTACCGCCCGAGTGTAAGGGATCGAGTCACATAATGTAGTTCTGGTGCGTGAGGGAGCACCACTATTTATAGATGAATGACATGGTGTGTACAATTGAGCGGTAAAGTGTGTGTCGCTGGGCGAGCTCTGTGAGGCGGGCTCGTATTGAGGCCGTTGCGAGCTCTACATTGATGATCATTTGCAACTTTGTTTGGTGGTGGTGAGGTGAAGCGGTGGTCGGCCCCGATATCCGGTGGCTATATGTGGATTGTGGTAAAACTCATATGTGTGTCTTTGTCTATCTAGATGACATATTGATCACAGGCAATGACTCTAGGAAGATCAAGCAGATTATTTTGTCCCTCCATCCTAGGTTTTCTCTTAAGGACCTGGGGGATATTCACCACTTCTTGGGGGTGCAGGCCATCAGGAATGACTCTGGTTTGTATCTCTCACAACATGTATATGCTCAGCAACTTCTGGACAGACTAGGTTTTCAGAATCTTAAACCTTGTAGCACTCATATGGTGGTTTCCTCCAAGACCAAACCTTCCACAGAATTGATGACAAATCCCATTTTGTACAGGAGCACTATAGGTGCCTTGCGATTACGACATTTACCAGGCCTAACATGGCTTTTCTTTGTCAATTCTCTCGATCCAACATATGCAAGCACCTACTATGTCTCATTGGCGGTATCAAGCACATTCTGCGTTATGTTAAGAGCACTTTATTCATCATGGCTTGTTCAAACCTTCTCAATCCCTACACGTACACAGCTTGAGTGATGCAGATTGGGGGTGTGATAAGGAAGACAGGAGATCTATTGACTCTTACTGCATTTTTCTTGCTGGTTCCTTGGTTTCATGGTCTTCCAAGAAACAACATGTGGTATCTCGTTCAAAGATCTTGAATGCAGTATAGGGCCTTAGCAAATCTGCGGTTTTGAAACACAATGGCTACTTAATGTTCTCTCTGAACTACATTTGAAGCCTCTTGCCAAAGCCCATATTATGGTGTGACAACACAGGGGCAGTGCTCTTGCTCGTAATCTGTTATGCACTCCAGTTGAAGCACTTAGAGCTTGATGTTCATTTTGTCGAGACAAAAGTCTTTGCGAGGCAGATGCAAGTCAACTATATTCCAACTTTTGATCAAGTAGCTGATGCCTTGACTAAGCCACTGAATGCCACTATGTTTACCTATTTCAGAGACAAACTCAATGTGGTGCCTACCCCATTTTGTTTTAGGGGAGATGTTAGAACATAAGGACTATTATGTATTTATGTATTTGTATGAGTACTGTTATTAGATGGGACACCCAGCTGCCACATGTCACCAATATGTTAAGTAGTTAGATTATGTGGGGTCCCTTATCCAGTATTTATGGTGTAATAGTTGGTACACAGAATCCATGGATGTTAATATTATACTCTGAATTATCTATTTTCCTTGTGTTTTGTGTGCCATCATTTCTCGTCTCTCGTAACTTCACGATAGTTGATTAGGCGCGAGGCGGGCTTTGTTCGTGGAGTGTTTACTCGGCCTATGAAAGCGAGCTAGTTGGGTCGCAGGCTTTGTCCTTTGCTGCGCTTGGGTGTGGGCCAAATTTAAGACACCTAGGCCATTTGTTGGGCTCGGTGTATCAACAATTAATGTCATTATTTTTGGATAGTGATTTATCTTATGAAAAATATCTGCATAAATCATCCATGCAATGACTTTATAACCACACACTTGAACTTTTAAAGCGAAAAAAAAATACAAAAAAGTGCAGGCCATTACATGATACTGACTTTTGGGGATGGCTTGTGCACCTTTTCGGTTACTATATCATTTTCCTTTTCTTTTTGTGATTTACACTATTTTAAGCATGTGTTATTTGCTTATCCTTGTTTTTTTGAAAATCGCTTTTTTAAATTCTTCGAGGCGCGTGTCGTTGGCTTTGCCTTTACTATGAAAATAGTTGGGTTTTTTTGTTTTGAAGTGCAAATTATGTTGAACATAATCGAGTCGAACTTTAGTATGCTTTAAAATCAATTGAATCAATCTTGAGCAATTTTTTCTGCTCAAACAAACTCGAACCGAGCTTAAGAATGATTGTTAGACTTTTTGAGTATATGTCTGAGTCGCCTCAAATCGTTTGCATCACTATTGCTGGGAAATTTCATAGTATAACGATTACAACAATGATTAAACATAGTGGATAAATACGATGCATCTAACTCATTCCTATATACTCAACTCATTCTTTTATATACTCGTATTGTTAAAAGAGAGTAAAAATTGATACAATTATACCACACACACCCCTATTCGGGCAATGTTCAAGTTAACAGTGGTGAATTTCGCTAATGGTGTCTCGAGTAGATCTGCCAGATAAAAGAAAATTGACCGGTTGTAATTGTGGCCACAACGAATCTACTCTCAGGACACCACACAACATACGAGCTCTGAAAAGTCGAATGTAAGTTCAACATTCGACCTTGCAGGTCCAATGTCTGTTTCCAAACTCTGTAAAGTCAAACCTACCCTGAAATATGGTCCCCACGGTAATGGCAATAACACCACCAAAGAATGAAGTGTCTGCAACAGTTTTAGGGCACAAACTAAAAAGAAAGACTAATTGCAAAAAATTCAGCCCTCAAGAATTGACACAAAATATATGTCAATCTATCTTATAACACAAATTAATCTTCTCATGTACATGTATATGACTATGCATTGTATTTTCATATAATAACCTATCTACTAGATCAATAAATGGGGCCACGCGATACTGCGACGAAAAACCAAAATACAATGGAATTGTAATAGCTTGAAACATCGTAAAACAAAAGCTAGGAGGAGTATCTGGGAAGGAATCTAGAAGCTTGAGAATTGTTATCAGAAGAGAGAGATACCGTTGAGAACTCCGAATCATGGGCTTCAGACAAGAAACTTGGACCACGGAACGGTGAAGAATTGTTTTGATATTGAGGTGGCAAGAAAGGGTTTGGTCGGTTGTTAGTACTGAAACCGGAATCATTGAATCTATTGAAACTGGATTCGTTCGATGCAAAAGTGCTGTTGTTTTGTGGAGGCGCGGCGTAGGAAGTTGTTGTATGATCTGGGATTCCGTTGAGTTCGTGTTCGTCTTTGATTTCAGTGCTAGAAGATTCTCTTTTTTCTCTTTCTTCAGTCTGTTTGAGGAGGAAATCAACCCATAGATCTGCAAAAGACTGGATATATATATGTCCAAAAAGTTAAAAACAAATTATGAAAAGGAATTATTGTACGATATTTCTACTTTCATCCTCAATCTTTGCAATCCAACCCCTTATCCATGCATTATTCTTATATTATCAGTCCAAAATGCCACGTGTCGATCAGCAAGCATAAAAGGCACGACAAGCTCCAACAAATAGTATGGCAAAAATGAACCGAAAAGTTGAAGGAAAAAAATGCACAGATGAGAGGTTAAATATAAAACATTGGGGATTGAACTGCAAAAAAGTAAAACAAAAGGGACAAAACATGTCTTCTATCCCCAGTAATTCAGAAAGAAAGAAAAAATGATATGTGATACCTGGTTGTCAGATGCCATATTTGATGAAGCCTCAGACGAACCCCCGCCACCCAAAATGCCACCTACTAAACGGCCAGGAAGTCCAAAAACACCTCGAACAACGCCTCTACTTGGTCCGCGTTGAGCAATTCCTATTCTCTGTTTGTCTTCATCAGAAAATCCCAGCATGCGCGCCATGAGGTCTAGAACCTGCGCATAACTGAAGAGTCAGAGAATTCGAAGGACACTACAAACTTTTGAGCACTGGACAAATGAGAGCATATTCTTAAGTCTTGAGATGACACAGGACTACATAACCTATTCGAAATACAGAATCCTTCGAGTTTCAAGTATTTATAGTAGGTTCAGTGGACCCCCTGATACCCGGAACCACCACCGACTGGACTAGATCCAGAATCAATCTAAGTGCGCATAAAATTTGACCCCTATTCTGGGGTTTGATCTAGTCCAGAGCTCTTTAACACGTTGGGGCCACTAGGAACTATGCCATTTAAACTGCTAGGAGGAATCAAAACCTTGTCGAGCTCGTTGGAAAGTATGCACACACTATACAAACGTACGAGCTCGTTGCCTAGTCATAGCAAGTCGATAAAAAAGGGAAATCTCACAATAGGCAGCTTCGCTAACAATTACACCAGAATGTAAAGTACCATACCTCCTTGCTGTGATTTTTCTGGAAGTAGGTCACCAATAATTTGATCACAATGCGCCTGTTAAAAACAGCTTTGTTATAGTTTTTGTAGTTTTACATTTATTCAAGAAACATATAATACAAACCGTTGATATAATACTTGTAATAGGGTTTCAACCTATACTATAGTGTGACTACCATAGTATTGATCAACTCACTCAAAAAATATGTAGTTAGCATGAGATAGTTTTAATCACTCATTTTCGGGTGGGCTTTTAAGTTTAGGTTTTACCTAAATGAACTTTTTAAGCTTATAAATAGTCTAAAAATGTTAGGATTACGTAATCTTTATCCAATTCCATGAATGAACAACGTTAAGAGCTTTCTTTACAAATCCTACATCAAAAGGAGATGAAATTATACTTGTAAAAGGGTTACAGCCACATATCATATGACAAATTTCGTAACATAAACCATTGTAGGAAAGTTGTACAATTAGAAAACCGTCGTAAAAATTGTCCTTCAGACAGTCAGAATTGTGCCTTTGGATAAACTCTACGTTGACCAATCTATTAGATAAGACTAATAAGCTGAAGACTCTATCTTCTAATAAACATATCATCAGATAAGACTAACAACTTCAATAATGAGGACTATTCTATTGACAACTATCACGATAACAATTATCTTTCCAACACTTCTGCTCATTCATTATGTGGAGTTTATAACAAAAATATATGTGAAAGATACGTATAAAAGGTAAGTAAAGCCCTATTATGATTCTATTACTTTCTCTCCTATTCGGGCTTCACCCTTATTGCCGTAACAAGATTCAAACAAAATCTTTAGTGAACAAAAAGGAGAATTAAATTCTAGGAATGCACGCTAACCAACCAAACATGAAGAGAAATAAACTAAGGTTGCAATTAAACAAAAATGTTGAGGCAAGCAGGCACAACAATGCAAAACAGTTTCAAAGCGGAAGTAGAAAGGATTTAGACGAATATAACCTGTCAACATGAAAATCAGAATCCACAGACATCCTATTTAGCCTTGTCATGCTCTGCTCAAGAGCACGGCGCAGTTTTTCATTATCTTCCTCAAGCTTTGTGATCCTGCTCTTTCTGTCTTCAACCAACCTTTCAGCTTTTGAAAGCTCGGCGACCACTTCTTCCTTTTCCCTCTTCAAGGTTTCCCCTTGACCATAAGCCTCCTGGTGAAAAACAATGACATTAAATTTGGGATAATCACACTTTCGGTGCCTTTGTTTTCTTAGTGTCTCAAAACTAGCCCCTATCTTCCATAATGACACTTTTCACCCCTAACTATACATTTTTGTCGCACTTTTAGGAGACTTAACACAATCACTTAAATGAATGACGTCTGACTGTCAACCGTTACTATATATGCCACCATACAACCTGTTGCAGGATGATAAATTAAAATGGGATAGTGACACTTTTGGTCCACTATATATTCATATTTTATCTAAATTAGCCCTTATCTTTTCATAATGTCAGTTTTCACCCCAACCTATACATTTTTACACTTTTAAAACACTTGATGGATCTAATGATTAGGTCAAACGTTAGTCAGCAAGTCAGGTCTGTTAAGTGTCCTAAAAGTGAAACAAAAATACACAGTTGGGGGTGAAAGTTTCATTATGATATATAGAACCTAATTTTGAAACAATGAAAACAGATACATGATTAAAAGCGCCATTATCCCTTTTAAGCGCTGTCTAACGTATTTTGCTTTTATTTTAGTTAAGTAAATAGGATTCCTACATAAATTACAAGATATGATATATTTATTCACATTAAGTTTCTAAATTCAGCAAAACGTAATAGAAATAAAATTTTGAATTAATCCAGCACAATAAGACATCACCTTCAGCTGCTCAGATAGTCTTTCTAATTCTTCTTTTGCTCTAACCAGATCCTCAGCCAGGCGTTCCTGAAGACAAACATAGAGACACGTTCTCAATTTAGGACTTTTCCCTTAGTATTTAATTTTCTTTTTGATGGAAAATTCATGTAACAAGAAAAACAAAACCTTTCATGTTGATTTTGTGAACCAAGTTTACAGCAATTAAAAAAATAAAAACTTCCGCATTTTTGCTTGGATTTCAATTATAGATCCCAAGTCTGTTCAAGTGTCCTACATTGGGAACTTGTAATTGTTTCACCCACCATATAAAGACATGGACTTCTCTTATATGGGTTTGGTCTTATATTTTCTACAAGTCCTTTGCAGTCATTTTTTCATTCATCTTTTCAGCTAAAAAAAGAAGCTGTTCTCATTTTGATTCTATCTTATCAAATCAACAAATGAACAGATGAACTATACCTTAATTTCAATTTCAGCATAATACTGACCCAGAGCAGTTTGAAGATTAAGAACTTGATATTCTTAGCCTCAAAATTGCTCGTAAAAAAACTTGCCAATTTCCTATTCAGCTCAGCAATGGTTTCCCTTGATTTTTAAGTTAAGCTTTCATTCAACACTTTAAGTTCTTCCAAATTATAGTTAGACTGCTTCAGAGCTTTTTCTAAGTGCGATATTTGAGCTCTTTGATGATCGTTTTTCGCTCTGAGTTCTTCTATAACCTTGCTGTCTTCATCCATCTTTTCAGCTTCTTCAGCTTCCTGATATAAGAAAGCAGTTCCGTCATCATTACATAATCGATCGAAGAAATAAGTATCATTCACCTGTTCAAGTTAACAATCAAGGTAGCACCATTTTAACAATGGGATAAGGACAATTTTGGCCCTTTTATTTCACCAATTTCATACGTCTATCCCCAATGTCTAATCCTGGCAATTTTACCCCTCAACAATGCATTTTTTTACTTTTGCAGTCCATTTTTGTCACTGTCAAGTTGTTATTGGTTAGCACAGGTTGTACCTTGTTGATGGTTGTTGGACACGTGGCAATTTGGACTCAAAATTAATAAACAATGCATAGATGGGGGATAAAAGTGTCAAGTTAAAACATTAGGGTTTAGGGGTTGAAGTCTAAATTTAGTGAAACAAAATGGACCAAAAGTGTCTCTATCCTTTTTACATCTTCCAATGTAAAAGGCATGGCAGGGTGAAAGAAATTTATGACTTTCCATTAGAAATCGGCAATATGGGTAGATACATGCAAGAATGGCACACAAAGAATTGAATAAATGATTCAAATTTTAAAATGCGATGCCAATATACCTCACATACAAATCCTAAATTTACAAAATAAATAAAAATAAAATCGGCAAGACAACCTTGTCAAGCAAGTGTTGCTTAAGGCAGCTAAGTTCATGCAATGCTTTATTTCTTTGTTGGCGTGTCTCATTCAACTCCTTCTCTAGCTTTTGCAAAGATTCTTCCATTTCCACCTTCTTGACAAATCCTTCCGATTGCATTTCCTTCTAAGTAAAAATATGGACATCAATTCAGATAAAGAATAGGAAAAAGAACAAATAATTAGATAACAAAAGTTAATCAACTAACATATTAGAAAATACTTAAGACTTTGCTTCACCCTACAGCACGAGATACAGAAACTCACCGTATTCAATCCACGGGAGAGATTCTTGTCTGCTAGGTTATCACTTTTTGACACTACTGCATCCATGAGTTTGTCTTTTTCAACCTAAAAGGGCAAGTCCCAAGATTCTCAACTACGCTGCAAACTTGAATAAATGGCGGTGAAATTTTGCAGCATTGTCAATAAATGGACATACAAGAGAAGGACCAACCTTAAGAAACGAATTTTCTTTCTCCAAGTCAGCAGTTCTTTTCCTCAAATCCAAGATAATACCAATACTTTCGTCATTATCTCTTCTCCGCATCTCTGTTTGTAAAGACTGTATCTCCGTTATCTTTTGATGCAACTCGTCTCGAACTAATGTCATCTCAGAGGACAACTATGAGATAGAGAAACCCAATCTAGTGAGAATGAATCATCTCCAAAGCACAAGAACAGGATACGCTAAGTAAAACAAAATATTTATGGTTGTCAAGGATGCTTAGTCCTCTTGCAGAGCAATTGCAAGCGCAAATTACCATGGCAACATCAAACAATTATGCTATGCATACTTGTTAAGCCCATAAAAACCACCCCCTTTTTGTCTTTTTTTTTGGGAGGTGGGGTGGGGGGTTGTCACAAAGTGCAGAAGAAAGTTTCTGCAGAATTGTATAACAGCACAAACTAGCAGGAAAAAGGAAATGGAAATCATATAAATCACTTGACGCAATACCAATAACTCACTTTATCTCTGTCAACTTTCAGTAAGTTCATCTCGTGCTGTAAGGACTCAGTTCTCTTCTGTTCTTCTGCAAAGTCAATGTCACAATATAACATAAGATCATCAAGCAATCATGACATACCATACCATTATAGCCACATAACTGCAAAAAAGATTGCCTTCTAATCTTAATTTCATGCTTGACAATGTGCCACGTTCTCTATCGAGTTCTGATTCCAATTGTTTCACTTCGGTCTTGTGACTCGCTTGCATTGCTGCCAAGGCTCTATTTTTCTCTTCCAGCAACTCCATAAGCTCCTAGAACAATGTGCATCAGCCATTATGACAGGATGATGACGTAAGGGGGAGTGAGGAAGGCAGATAAATGGATTCTGGACAAGTATAGTGCTATTGGACAGAGTTTGGGGACAAAGACTACTTAAAGCAACAAAATACTATAATAGGATATCAAGAATGCAATCACTTTTTACAAGCTCGAAACCGACGGGATCTTTACCTTCTCATTACCTCTGATTCCATTGCTTTGTCCTTCCTGTCTATGTACACTGCCATTTTGCAAAGAACTTCCAAATGATCGGTTTTTCGTCATAGCTTTACTTTGGCGACTCGAAGACTGATCATCATTTCCCTACTCACATTCCAAGTAATATCAGCCAACCTTCAGTAGCTACGCTATTCTTGTCCCTCAAAGTATTGACCCAAAAGAATGAAAAAGCTAGACGGAAAAAATTTCTGACAATGATTTCCAAACTTTGGTACAGTACAGTCAACGTATTCAGTCTATAATTCAACTAGACACACCAACGATAAAGAAGTTTTCAAATCCTGAGGTATAAGGCCAACAATAATGTAAGAAGCCCAATAGCCCATCGCAGCAAAGGGAAATATCGTCATAATCAAATTGGCTAGTCGTGCACGAGTTGGTAAATACTGCTTAATGCGCTACTTCTGAACGTTTATGCTACAACAGAAACTAATATTAACATTTTTTTTGAAGGGTAATATTAACATTCTGACCCCAAAATACTACATTTCAATTACATTCAGCACAAATTCAGAGGGAAACAGTACATAACAGCGATCGTTAAATTTCACGCCCATACCTTATAAATAGAACAAATGGATCTCTAGTGTACAAGAATTAAAATAAATGATTGACCAAAACATGAGCTGCCTTTAACCGACTTTATCTACAGCAAAAACCAGAATTAAAGATCATGAAATACCTTCCCCGTGCTTTTTGCACCACTAAGGGCAGCATTTGCCGTATGAAGATTCTGCTTCAATGCACTATTTTCTTCACTTAGCCGCAGAACTTTTTCCTGCACCATTGTTAAAGAGTAAGTTGCAGAATCTAAGGGTCAGTTTGGACATGAATTGACTCACCTTTACTCAGTAAATAAAATTTAGTTAAGGCATTGTTTGGATTGCATGAAAGAATCGTGTTGAATAAAGTGGGTTTTGTGTAATGTGAAGAGAAAAGCAAGAGATGAACAAATTTGTTTTATTCAATCTAAGTAGAATAAGAAGAAAAACCTGCCCAAAGATACTGTAAGTGTCTTCAGGTGTATAAACTGCAATTTGAACTAAGTTGGAAGTGTTTGAAAAGACTTCATGTTAAACAAAGATGCAAGTCATTTCTAATAGGCAACTTCCTATGCTGGTCATCCTAAGACAGTGGAGGAACATGCTAGTTAAAACCAGATGGGACCGAATAATCTTCAATATAAGCCATCTACATAAGAATTGTGAGATTGTTATGTTGCAAAGCTTGAATGATCAAAGACTTTAAAGATCCATCGTCAGACAGGGTACATTATCAAAAGCTTTGAGTTAACAAACCTATCAATTTATCAAACTGCACTGAGTGTTCTACCCAATATGCTTGCAAGTTTCCCACGGGAAAATGGAAAGCGATGAAAAATGAAAAATGAAAATCTAAGCTTAGCATTTGACTTTTACAATGAAATTGAATTCCACAAGAACAAGGATCTACATAGTAAGAGCAAAAAGTTGGCTAAGACAAGTCGGCCTATTTCAAGTACCATCCATTCGATTAAAACATGTGGACAGCATGCAGAGGTATGGCTGCGACAATAATATATCCGGCTCGCAAATATAAATTGAAGAACTACACCAAATGAGTAATGCTTCCCTTACACTCCCAAGTAACCTATTGTTTTCTTTTAAGAGCATGCTTAATTGGCAATCTCATCAAGCTAGGAAGTAGCTCCAGATTATCAACCCCCCTCCCCTCTAAAAAATATTGGTATTGGGGTCAAAATTGGGAAATGGCATGGGAATGAAATTCATATGAGCTATAAACTAATCAGTTCCAACCTGAATTTGCTGCTATTCGTTCATGTTTAATACTTGTATAATAATGGAGAAATGGGACAAGGGTTTGTACAAACCAAGTGGGATGATTTGAGCAATTAAGATTTAATATTCATAGAAATCCTTACAAATAAAATATATTTCGTGTCATAGCATTTCTTTATTTATTTGCATTACCAGTTTAAACCCGTCTTGAACATCCATATCCATCAAACAAAAAACCCCTTGCTTTGGGTGGAAGCCATGCTTAACACTTTCTACTTGAAAGGCCAGGAAAACTACAAAAAATTTAACCTCCCACTAATCTAAAGCAGAAAAGAGCAGGATTGAGGGGTTTGAACCACCCCATTGTTACAGAAAACATGTCACAATAAATATGTCTACACTCGATAATTGACCATAGGAGCTTCTGATTGCATTAAGTACAAATGACATAGCTGGGACAAGTAGCCTGCTAGAGTCTGGTTGGAACAAGACTGACTCAAGCAATCCATAATAGCACTATCAAAGATCATGCTGAGAAAATTTTGTTTGGGGCAAAGCGAAGACAGAAATATGTATATGAAACACAACATAAGTAACATAACTAACCTCTTTCTCTCTCAGCAAAGCTGCATAATTAACAGATAATGCTTTAATTTCTGCCTCAGATTCCTGAAGCCTCCTAATGTCAGCTTTGTATTGTTCAATCTGCAATCCCAGCGACAATGTTAAACTACTATATTAAATTGCAGTTTTAAAAAGTTTTCACAATTCGCCAATCCCTAAGTTCGGCATAAAGCACAAGATAAAAGCTTTACACAGCAAGTCTTAACCAATACTGCAACTATTGCTATAAGCAAAGAAAAGTAGATGGAAAAAGTAGCCGTTAACCAAACTGAAAACATGGCATAACTCAGAGCAGTTGCAGTGTTGCACCAGAAACATTCCAACTGAAAATGTGGCAGATCTGTGTCAAGCTCAGTTCCAATAAAAACTTAAATCGTTTATTTCTTGAAAAGGTACAAGTACAGAAGTTTGCAGCCAAGATAGCAAACAAATAGAATGCTAAATAGACAATAATGTGTTTCAGAAAGAAACCCCCTTCCCAAGAATGCCTTCTCTAAGTTGTTTTAGAGACTGTAAATTGTTGTCCATCAGTTCCGACCAGCTCCGAGAAGTTTATATGTTGTTATCGTCTATCATTTACATTGTCTAGACAAATTTTTTGTGATCTGTATCCAAAACAAATAATTCATAACTTATTGTCTTTAAGATGAACACATCTAGCATAAATTTGGTTGCCGTGACCTGTGCTTGATGGCCATCATCATATATCACCAATTCACCAGCCATGAGCTAAACCCACCATCAAGCTACCCAGTGGTCATCTTAGGGTAGTTGAAAATGGAACATCAGTTTTTAAGAAGTCAAACATCAAACATGTCCTTAAATTAAAAGTGTGCAACTACATCTCCTTTTCCTGGCTCCGTGCCTCCGTCCTGGCTCCGTTCTTTCTTCTATTCCAATTCTCCAAACACTATTTTAATCTTCACTTTTCTCTACATCAATGTTAATCCAAACACTGTTTTGATAATACTTTATTTTCTATTATAATCACAATTCTTGTCCTAACATATGAGAAAAGAGTTTCAATCTACTACATTACAACTACAAAATCCAGCCTAGTCAAAACACACCCAGAAAAAAAAATCTAAAAAAAGATCAAAGCTCAAAAAGACACCAGAATACATTTAAGAAAATCATACAATCAGCATTATCGTACCTCCAATCTGTAAGGCGAATCAAACCCATTGGCAATGGGTGAATGAGCCGGCGGCGACCTAGAATGAGAGAAATTACGCGAAATTCTTCGATCAGACACGGAATTGACATCTGGATCATGTGAATTGTACACCGACAACTCTTCATCATCATCGTCATGGACATCCAACGCGATTTTGTTCAAATTCTCCTTCAAATAAGCTACGGAACTCCACATCACAATAAAAGATCAAATTTTCCACAAGTATTACACCTAAAAAAAACATAAACAAAAATGAAATTGCTATCAAGAAAAATTGTTTTTTAAGTGTCGGCCTACTGATTGCTTTAATTTTCCAGAGAATTTTAATAAATAAATTTGGTACCAATTTTAATTTTTGAAGAATATATTGGTAGATCTGAAAATAAATAACGGTAGTGTTTCACTTTATTTCTCCGTAAAAAGGATAAACCTTTACTGCGTTTTTTTTCAGTAAATAATTATCATTTAATTTAGTTTAAAATTAATTGTATTTAGCTTTTACTTGTAAAAGACTTACAATTAATTAGGGGTGTTCACGGATATGGATTATCCGAAAATCGAACCGAATTGTAGTAATTTGGTTCGGTTCGGTTATTGTATACCTCCGGTTCGGTTTGATTTGGTTTGTTAATATAAAACGGCAAAATTCGGTTCGATTCACGGTTAATCTTTGAAAATTAACTTAGTATCGAATCAAAAACGAACAGAATAAAACCGAACCAATATAAGCGAACATATAAGCGAACATATATAACCGAACCGTGAAACAATTACCCGAACGAAATTATATATATTTTATATTTTTAAATTTTTTTTTTTTTTTTTGAAAAGCGAGCTTTTATTATAAATCGAAAGTGAAAGCGTCCACAACGCGTCTGAAAAGCAATTAAACAAAATACATCAAAGGATCGTTGAAATTAAATTCCAAGTTAGCGCAAGATTCGCGGCTCGAGTTTCCTGAATTGAGAGGAGAACATTGATCGGTGGGGATTCTCACTACTCTCATGAAAGATTTTATTGCACGGATCCAGATCGCGGAGGCCATCTCCTGAATTGATAGGCACATTCTCTATTACGTCCACTGAATGTCAATATTACGACTTATCGATCGGTCTGAAGTTTGCGAGAAGAACTCACCCCAAATGCAGGAGGTTCTTTTCCAAAGCTTCTTCGGTAGAAATGCTGATCGCAGAGCATGCATAGTAGATTCCTCATCGTTTTGACACAATTTACAAGTCGCAGAGTCAGCGACATGCCGCTTAAACAGCGAGACAAGGTGGGGAGAGCCTTATGAGTACTTGCCACATCAAAAAGTTTAGGCCTTACTTGGGTCTTTGAGGTTCCAGACGTCGCCCAAACTTGTGCCACCTGGGTGTTACTCTCTTTGGTGAGAAAATCATAACCGCCCGCCACGAATAATTAATTCCTCGACTTATTTTCAAAGCTAGCAACCCCAATTTTAGGTTAATCGCGAATTGGACCGATAATTTCGGATTTTCGATTTTTAGGTTAATTGGACCGATAATTTGGTTTTGGTTAACCGACCAAATTGAACCATTTTTTCGGTTCGATTACCTTCTTAAATCGGTTCGGTTTGGTTTCAATTTTTAGTAACGAAATTTTGGTTCGGTTTGATATGTCATTAACCGTCTGAACCGAACCGTGAACACCTAACTTACAATTATGGAACAAAATTAAAATGTTAAACGGCCTTACATTTTGGACGGAGATAATACATCGCAAGCCAAAAGTACATCGGTGGGCGATAAGCGTCCCAAGTAGCTAAAGCTACTTCCATGCAATCTTACACGAGCTGAACAATACGTCGGCCTATTAAACCGCAAGTACATCAGGCGAGGATAAACTCCCCAAGTAACTAATTCTACCGTAGGCAGTCATGTGCTAGTTAGACAATGTGTTGGCCTTGCCAATGCAACAAACCAAAGAAAAATAACATGACTTAAATTAATGCAGGGGGCGAATCAGGATATTTTATCGAGGAAATATTTTTCAAAGTGAGTTATTCTTTTTACATGATCAAAATATTTTCTAATAAAATATAGAGTTTTATTTTTATAACAAGTGCAGACCGCATTTCATATAAAGTGAATTCGCCTTTGCTTAAAATGTCTAGCCAAATTTAAACATTTTGACAAAAAGCAGGCCAAGGAATAAAGGTTTGTTTCCTGTGACCGGGGCGTTGGGCGCTAACCAAGGAGTCCGTCTCGACCACAATCCGCTAAAGCCCCGATAAGGATGCCAAAAATAACACCTCATTACCTGAAAGATCGTTATAAGTTCCAAATCCTCCACACCTAGAAATCCCATTATACACTGAGAATAAGACCGTTGTATGTGCCCATCATGGTCGTGGAAAATGGCTCCAATTAATTGCTGACGCATCCACCGAGCTAGCCGCGTCTGTATTAATCTTTACTATTCCTGGCGATAGCGGCGACGACGAATCCGGCCAAGAGGCCCGACACGAGTGCACCAAGGGGATTTTGCATATACGGATAAAACCAATCGTCTTAGCCTTCACATGTGTGATAAGATTTGCAATATCGACCGGCTTATCATCGTTTAATGTTTTTGAAAAAATATCATTTAATTAACTAATTTGCTGAATTTTATACTTTTCCATTTTGAAATAATATATTCATGGTCTTATATATTCTTTGAAGGTTAGGGAAGAGCAGATGTGTCTTTTATTATAACGGGGAAGATGATGAGTTTTAATTCTCGTTCTCAACATGAAATGCAATAAAATTTATAGTCAGACTACACTCAAGCATCATGCATTATCTTATGTTTGTTTTCTCTTTATATTTGTTTATTTAATCATTTTCATTAATATATGATTCATTATAAATTTAACACGATGATGTAGTGAAATCACCATGTAGAAAATACAAGATTCAAAATGTTTTTATATAAACTTTGAGGCATTCTGCGACGTTGTAGAGGCCATAAGTCGCTAGTAAGTTAGTGAGTGTGGGAAGGAAAGCAATGAAAACATTTGTATCACAAAGTCACTACTTATGTGTACTCATTTGAAAGATCACATGTCACGCGGCCAAGAGCAACAGCGCGTTTGCGCAATCATAGTTCTTGAGACATATTTGCTCCGGAAGTCGTGAAAATTCTCGAGGCATTTAGCATTTCCATGTGTTTAAATGATCGAGGTAATTAAGTCACTAAGTGTAAATCGTCTTCAACTCACGACTTATTGCGCACAATGAGCCCCACGACTTTTGGTGAATGGTGTGTTGGAGGCATGTCACGGTTCTCTTCCGGCGCCTCCACGATGCGATTACCATCATACCGAAAATTTGCATCTATCTGGAGCAAAAATTCGAGAGAATATCCATAACCGCTAAAGCTTCATACCGAAAATTGCATCTATCTGGAGCAAAAATTCGAGAGAATATCCATAACCGCTAAAAGTTTGAATGGCTCGTTAAAGGTGATCCATGTTTTTACACGCGCAAATTAATTAAGGAGTTACATACACAGCCAAGATAAAGGTCTTCTTAGTATTCAGGGACATCCCAATGGAAGATTGTAAGACATGGATGAAGTCCTGTATATATATACATATAACATCAAATGAAAACATCAGCTTTATTATTTAATTGTTGATTTACTGTGTAAAAATATAAACAGTGTGCTATATAATCAAGCATCGTTCAGTCAAACTAAATCGATACCTTGAGCAATAATTTCATCGATTACCTCGTTGTAGTATCTCACCCCATCCGGATTGTCCCCCCTTCCCTTAGCTTCCCATCCGAAATATATTAGTTTGTTTTGGTAGGAGTTTTTGGGAGTTTTTTGTCACATCACGTCATTTCTTACATTCTCCCACCAATCAAATCTTCAACTATAAATAAAAAATATTAAATCATCTCTCATCATTTCACTTTATCAACTTTATTATCTTTTTTACCATTATTTTATTCATTATTATACTTTATTTCACCAATTATTTCATAATCTACACGTCATTATTCTACTTTATTTTACCCCATCAACTTTCTAATAATTACTTGATCACTTTATATCTAAAAAACTCCAAAAAAAAGCTCAAAAAAAGCTCAACCCAAAACAAACGCATGACATATAGTATATAGACATTTTACCTTTAAAAAAAAAAATTATATATATATATATATATATATATATATTATAGGTATATATATAGGGTTGTGTTTTTTTTAATCTAAAATGAGAAAAAAATGACAAAAAAAAAAGATAGTGGTTGAGAAATAGGACAAAACGCAGCGTATTACTACTACATGTGTTCTACATGTGGTTGTAGCAACGTGTAGTAATGAAGTGTGTTTTGTCTTTTCAACCATTATCTTTTTTGTCATTTTTTATTTTAATATCTTATTTTGTCATTCTGGCAGCACATGACCCCAAATATGATCGATGTTATGTGTTTCTCGTATCACAATACATAATACGAAAATAAATATAGATCACATATTATTGACTGATTTTATATTTTCTCATAAAACTCTACTATAATTGGCATGGTGCTATAATAGGCTCCCAGTTGCGTCAGAGTCGTGATGCTTTTTTACAAAAGTATAAAGACACCAAGTCGGGGAAAATACTTGTGTGGTATAGTGATACTTTCTTTTGGTAGTTGCTTCCGTTCCTATTTAACTATCGTAGTTGTCAAAAATAAAATTTCATTTTTATCTGTCGTAGTTAAATTTCCAAATCATTATTTATTATTTTTCTACATCTACCATTATTTATTAAGGAGTGGAAGATTGAAAACATTATTGCATTAATTATATTCAAATGATTTTATTGTCATTTTGATGTTAAATAAAAAATTACCTACTCTCCTTACGTATGTGTTTTTTAGCATTGCAATGATTAAATATGAACGGATGGAGTAATAAATTATGGTCAATTTTGAGAGATAAAATACATGTGAAAACTCTTCAATTCGAATTGTGAATTAGTCGGATCAATTGTGAATCACGAGACTTAGTTTGTTTGATTCGTAGAATAGAATGAAATGATTTTTATTCGTTTCGGATATGCAGTATGATCATAAGGTAATGAAATTGAATGAATGAAATGAAAATCGTAAGCTTAGCATGGGTTGTGGGTAAGAGTGATGTTGGGTAGGGTGAGTGGGTGCGGGTGGGGTGAGTTAGGGTGTGCGAGGTATTGGATGGTGTGTGGTAGGTAGAACTGTTAAGGAGCCGAGCCAAGCCGAGTATTGGTGGTTCGAGCTCGAGCTCGTTTAGCTCATGAACTCGTTCGTTTGTTAAACGAACAAAAAAATTGTTCGAACTCGGCTCGTTTCAAAAATGAAATGTTCGAGCTCGGCTCGTTAAATATATTGTTGTCTTCCAACTCAGTATGGCTCGAGTTTGCAAATCTCAAGTATGGCTCGTTAAACATATTGTTTATGGATAGTTCGCAACTCGAGCATGGCTCGAGCTTTCATCTTTTCTACTGTCTCAAAAATTTCCCAATTGTAACCTTCCTATCTAATTTTTATTTTTATTTCCTTTTTTCCTCCTTTAATCTCTATCTGGTCATCGTTGTCTCTATTAAAATCTTTTTTTTCCGTTAGGGTACACCCCACCATGTCTTTTCTTACGTTTATTTTGTTAGATTACACCCCTCAATTTCTTTTTCTTCCATTTCTTTTGTTAGGGTACAACCCTCCGCTCCTTTTCTTTTTTGTTTAGGGAATCAACTTCGCTCCACGTATTTTTATTTTCATGACTCCTTCACGTTTTCGGGTCATCCATTTTTTTAGGGTATGTCCCTCCCACTATATTCTCCTCTCTATACCTTATTCTATGACTTCTTTCTATCCCAGTTTTTTTTTACGGTATGCTATTCCCTCCGCATATTTCCTCTCTATCGCAGGATTCCGGCAATTTCAGGTTGGGAAGCAGTTGATGCCGATTGATCTGGTGAAGTTGTTGCAGACACGATGTGAAGGAAATGTTCATTCATTACAAGTCAATCTCCATGTTCATTATTGTAATCAATCACATTTATTGTGTATTGTTGTGTTTAATTATGACTATGTAGTATAAATTACTCTTATTGTCTTCAATCAAATCAATGGAAAATACTTTCCCTCAATTGATTTGAGGGTTCGATCATATTAATGTCACAAACCCACATCCTAACATTTCTCTGTAGAGATCGCTCGGGACCGAAAAACGCTAGGCCGAGAGCTCCGACACTATAACAACAATTGAGGAAAGTATATTCCATTGATTTGATTGAAAGTCTGATAGTATCTGCTATTTATACTACATAAACCATAATGTAAACATAATAATGCACAATAAATACGATTGATTACAATAATTCATTTCCAATGATTTTGTGTATCTAGAATATTCTCAACATACAATATAATATACACTTAAATTCAAAAAATATAATGAACATAATATTTCGTTTTTTGCAAAATGAAACGTCTGCCATTTCCTGAAATTGGAATATTACGGCTATTATTTAAGTATATATATATATATACACTATACATTATACACAATGCAAGGCCTTTAGCCACAGCTCACTTAGAGGAATTATTAATATCTTGAACTTAAGTAAAACAATACAAAACTATTAAGGGCGTTGGAATTGCGATCCTCTGCCGTGGTGCGCGATGAGCGGCGTCGTCGTTTTTTTGGCTGCAGCTGACACCGCTTTTAATTTAAATACACGACACCGTTTTGAGCGTGATTTTGTTTTGTTTTTTTTTTGTCGGAACCAAACGGCGTCGTTTGTACATAAAACGACGTCGTTTTGTATCACAGCAGCCCCTGCTGTATGCTTTTTACAGCAGAGGATCGGGGTCCAAAGGCGTTGTAAGTGCCACTAAATGAATCTACGATGACATCATACTTTACCTAGATTTACTTTTACGGCGATTAAATAATTTTACATATATAAAGTCGAATATCAAACTTATAATTGACCTTTGAGAGATTGAATATCAGTGTGATACACCAATAACATATTTGTGTCAATAAAACAACAAAATATTAATAGGAATAAAATATACAAGGACTAAATAGTCATTTGACAAACCTACCAAAGCACTAGCGGGAGCACGAGAAATCCCTACATATAAAGCGATGCCGAGCAACCCAAAATCTTTACTCGTGTATCTAAGCTTTTCAAATGCTTAGCTCTCTCGTCGGCCGTCGCCGTTTGATTTTCCGGTTGTGAAAGAATCATCTTTCAGTTCGCATTGATACTGTTTTTCATCTCCTTTGATTCAATTTTTATAATTATATGTTTGTAGTTCATTGAGGTAACAAGCGATGAAGAGAAGATGAAATTGAACGTGATAGCAATGGCGATCTTCAATCGTTCTGCTACTTGAACTTTCATTTCTATTTGGTTCGTATTCACTGAGCTCATCTTCTACCTCTTTGAAGTAAAATTAGACATTTTTTGTTGTTTTAATTTCTGGATTATGTGAATCCGAAGGACCTATGGACGAAGTGTTTCAATCTATGCACTTTGAGCCAAGTTTGCCTTCGTAAATCGATTTCAGAATCTGGTCGCCGAATCGGATTCAATTGTATTGCTGATTCGGTTTTCTCAAATGTAGATTCAATCTTCGAACATTTGTGTCTTTTTAGATTGCTTTTTTTTTTTTGGAGTTGGTTAAAGCGAAGGTCCCAGCGGAGAGGTGAAAGTACTCTTTTAATTGAGGCCTCTCTAACAAAAAAAATTGTTTACCTTCGAAGATTTATGCCGAATCGTAGGATGCCCAAAATTCTCAAATGTTTTTGTGCATCTAAAACCTTCGGCTATATTTTTCATTCTTGAAATTTTAGTGTTTTTTTTTTCTTCTTGATTTTCTTGTAGGAAATACATTAAAGAATCTGTTTTTAAAGCTGCAAATGAGGATTTTGTTAGCATGGAACAAATGATATAATCAGTTGTTGTTTGTTACCACAGTTTTAACAGCCATGGATTTGAATCATCAGTTTATGATTTTGATTCTTTCTTTATGCACTTCTTTTATGATTCATCTTTCTATTTTAGACATGGGTTTGAGATTGCTTAGCTTTTTAGTGTGTCAAGCACCAATCTTTTACAGAGGGCTGTTCTAGATACATGAATTGAAAGCAAGAAAGCAACCTGTCTGTTATGGTGATGGAGATTTAGCAAAGCTGCCATTGCAAGAATCAATAGAGTAAATGTTGTCAGTGCATATCAGACCTTGTAGCAGCATATTTGTATATGATGTTTTAGATTAAGTTAGTAACTTCATTGAGACCATATCACAAACACTTAAGTGGCAATTTCAGCTAGCAGTGTATGCAAGTAATAGTTGTGCCACATTGTTGTATAGCTTATAGGTAAATGTAGTCTAATCCCCATTTGTGTTCAATCAATGAAATACAAGTCATTTTATTCTTCTTCAATGGCTTTTGCTTATATATATATATATATATATATATATACACACACACACACTATATAAGTATGTTTACTAACCTTGAATGCCTGGCCTTTGTTTGATGAAATTATGTAGCGTTTGCGATGAATGTCAAGTTTTTTCGGCTTCATCGTGTAGAATTGACTTTTAAAAAGTGTAATGTTTCTTTGTGCTATGTCACTAATTGTGGGTTGAGCAACTAAATGCTCTTAAATCAGTTCATACTACATTAATTTTGGGAATAGTACGACAAGAATAATTATGCTTTTGATTGGCCTTTCCCAAGAGCAACTAAGATTTACCATCAATTTTCTGTTTAAATCATCAATTTGGTGTAAACTTTTCTGTTAAATTTTATCAACTCCAACGATTTTATACAAAAAAGAATATTCTTGAAATATCCCATATCCATGTTCAAAAAAATGTTTTATTCTTCACAAAAGAAAAAGAAAAAAAAAAAGGAATAGTATTTGCTGGTGTCCTTTCACAAGCAAATTTATCGGAGAATTTCATCTTCCCACCAATTTGGTGGGGAAAATACATGACCATTGGGTTGGTGAAAAGAGCCTCTGTTGGAGTTGCTTTATGTCTCTAAAATCTCCGACAAAGATATCAGATCAATTGTAGTCCATCAAAGGTGGGTTAAGGTTGTATCTACAGGGACATGAGGTCAAATAGTGAAAGACTATTGTTTTGATCTAAGTTAACAAATGCCAATCTGTAGTCCATCAAAGGTGGGTTAAGGTTGTATCTATAGGGACATGAGGTCAAATAGTGAAAGACTATTGTTTTGATCTAAGTTAACAAATGCCAATCTGTAAAGGTCCATCTCTAATGCTCAATCAAGCTAAAGATTAAATACGTAAAGGGTGATTAAATTAAATGGTAAAAGCTTAGTCAAGATAACGCAATGATCGTCCATTTAATTTGATATGAATATTACTAACCTACCATCCATTAATGATCATGTGTTATGTTATTGATGCAAACCTCTAATCTAGTAACTACCCTTATATGAGTGTATGCACTTATGTCTCTTCTTTGGTTTAAATGAACTACTTTAAATCTAATGATTCGACATGCTGAAGCTATAAGGTGCATAAATAAACTATAAATCCCATGTAAGATATTGAGTTCCACTTAAGGTTGGTTTGATCTGAGTTTCCTTATTCCTTTTATCACATAAAATCTCCCGTCGGTCTTATCTAAGTGTGTACACATGCGTGAAATAACAAACATAAGATTCTAACAAGAATGTTCAGACATCCCCAATCAACTAATAGAGAAACAAAATTATTACAAATACATCATCTTGGCTAGTTACTAACTATCCACTCATAGCTATGAAATCCAATATGTCACTTAACAAGTAAGACTAAGTATTTATCTAACCAAAAGCTATGAACTTCAAGAAGAGAAACATACATTCAAAATCAAAATAGCTCTAATGGAGTTACCAAAAGATGAGAACTTGTTTTACAAAAGATTCTAAGATAAAAACAAGAATTCTTAATGTTAACAAATGATATTGTCGGAAATATAATGGTAGAATGGTAGCGGTAACTGTATTTAAAGGTGGATATCTGGCTAAATATGTGTGATTTCTCCGGCGAGGTGTTGTAGTTTTTACGGACAACGGTGGTTGGACTCAATATTTGTAGAAGACGAAGATGGAGTCGACAAATTGATAGAGTCGGGTCTGTTTTTTCTCTTATATGAAGGATAATGATTTACAAAGTGCCGCTATTTATAGGCGGATTGCTAATGACGATTAGGCTAATCGTGACAAGACATAATTAAACAAGGTGGGACATAATTAAATACGAGTACAATATAAAACATCCTGGAGAGTTAGTAAGGCGGCTTCACTTGGAGCGGACCCACTCTCTTGGTCGCCTCTCGTTGTCTTGTGTGAATCATGATTGCCTTATTATGCGGGCGCAGTCCGGCCTGGCGGACTGTGAACTGGGACCAGGGGGTTCGGCCCTCTGTCCTTAACGCAGAGTTGAGTTGACTGGCTATGCGGCCTTCGGCCTGATCCGGCTTGCGATCATGCGGATTGGTGGCGACGAGGACCGTTGTTTGGCAGTGGACCCCCGTACGGATCCAGTTGAGAATCCAAAGGGTCATTCGCGGGTTTGGCATAACAATGTCTTCCTACTCCGTGCCTTGCCTGTTTGCATAAAAAGGGAAGGTGGGGAGTAGAGTGGTCGGCGGCTCGATTTACCGTGTTCGGTGATCTCACCGTAAGTAATTAGATGCGAACTATGGGCGTCGGGCTTAGATCGGCGTTTATGGCGTCGCGACTTCTTTGAGAGATCTTTGTGCTATAAAGCGGACATGCTTCGGCACCGCTATTAAGCGGACATGCTTCGGCACTGTACTATTAAGCGGACAGGTTTGTGCAGCTTTTATGGCCTAAAGTGACTCGATGTGAGGTGCTGCGCTATGAAACGGACATGCTTACGTGTCATGCTATGAAGCGGACGGACTTGGATGTTGGGGAGGGAGGATCTGAGGCGAAGCCGCTGAGAGTTGTAACGGTTAGGAAAGATATCCGAAGGGTTGCTGATGTGACGACTGATGTGGAGAGCTGCGAACTTTGATTGGCAGAGGACACCTCGGTAACTATGCCTTGCTATAATGGCATTTGAATTTTGAATTATGAGGCGACATTTCGGATTCCCACTCTGTCTATAAAAGGAGGACCTCTTCAATACTAAAACACTTTCGCGAAATCCGACTTTTCCTTAGCATGAAATTCCGGCGAGTCTTTGAGTTTTCCAATGTGGTCAAGCAGTTTCTGGTAGTGAGCAAGGAGTTTCTGGCGATTTCTTAGAGATTTCCGATGTGAACTTGCGTCTTCCGATCGGTATTCAAATCTTCAATTCCAGGTAAAAACTACGGCTTTCTTTCGATTTTCGATCTTTGTTTTGAACACTTAGGCAGAAAGTTGAATTTTTTCTACCCCAATTTGGGTCAGAATATATGATATAGACTTTCTGACCGGTATTGGGTCTAGAAAACAGTTAAGTTATGAATGAAATTAAGTTAGAATATCAACCACATTCTGACTTATGTTGAGTCAGAATAGTGTATGTTGTGTAAAAAGATGCTCCCGTATTTAATCATCAAATGTTGTGATCGTAGTTAGCTGCAAAAAAAAAAGTACTAGCCTTAAATAATCTCTCAAGTACAAGTGTTTTTTTAGACATTATCAGCAAAATGTTGTTTTGAAAAGTACTTTTACAAATAGATCATTTTCACATTTTGAGCGTGGTTAAATCACTTATACTGAGAGATCACCTAAGACTATTATTTGAGAGGGTCCCAGTCTCCCGACTCGTGCACGAACTAGGAACTCATCCCTAAAAAAATTATTAATGCGATGCCCCGTCATTTTTTGTGGGTTCTACCAACACACCCCTAATTACTTTCGACACCACATTACTCCCGGCATCACAAAAACATACTATCGGCAAATATTTTTATTAATTTCTTACTTCACACACCACAAAAAACTATTTTTACCCAAAGGTGTGTACAATTCCCCCTTTTTTTTAACATAGTGACATTTGATCAATTAAAAAGGTACATTCTGGCCCTTCTGACCGATTTCAAAGGAATATATGCCTTGGAATGTTCTGATTTCGGGTATGAATCATACGTTCTTCAAGGATAAAATTGTCAACACACTATTTGTCTTCTTTGATCTCCATCTCCTTCAACCCAACCACCATTATTCTGCTAAAAGAATGAGCGTCAAACATACTTAAATAAAATTATCCAGACGTATAACAGTGGATATACTCCACACATATACAGAACATGCCGGGCGGACGCAAGTTGGTGAGGAAGGGGGCCGGGCTATGACCCCATTGAGAGCTAGATTTTTTTTCCGTAATAGAGTGATATAGTTTTATTGTTTCCAAGAAAAGTAAAAACACCACTAATACCCCGGCCCGGTGGAACTTCGAATTTTCTCTGGTGCCTGCAGTGAAAAAAGATTCGATCCGCTTTGAGAACACGTACACATGCATCATACAAAATATTACCTTAATTAACAAAATCTATCCAGACATATCCTACGTACCAAATTCGTCCAACATCAATGTATTAAGAAAACATAATTTTATTTCCAATAGATGTAGTCGACAAATTGGCAGAGTCGGATCTGATTTTTCTCTTATATCATGGATAATGATTTACAATGTGCTGCTATTTATAGACGGATTGCTATTGACGATTAGGCTAATTGTGACAAGACATGATTGAACAATATGAGACATAATTAAATACGATTACAACATAAAACATCCCAGAGAGCTGGTATGGCGGCTTCACTTGGAGCGGACCCAATCTCTTGGTCGTCTTGTTGTCTTGCCTTGTAAACGTCATGTGTGAATCCTGATTGCCTTATTCTGTGGGCACGGTCTGGCCTGGGGGACTGTGAACTGGGAGCACCGGGTTCGGCCCCTGGTCCTTAGCGTAGAGTCGAGTTGACTGGCTATGCGGTCTTCGGCCCGATCCGGCTTGCGATCATGCGGACTGGCGGCGATGAGCACCGTTGTTTGGCAGTGGACCCCCGTCTGGATCCAGTAGAGGATCCGAAGGGAAATTCGCGGGTTTGTCATATCAACAAGCTGAATTAAAAGCTAAACTTTGGTGGATTTCGGCTAGAGGAGCCTTGGAAATTGAAGTGTCTCCAAGCTTATGGTTTTGGGTGTTAGGTGATGTCTTGGTGAAAATTGAATGTTATAACTTAAATGCTTCATCTGCACACATGGCGGCCGCCATAAGTAGGTTGGCTGTCGCCATGGCTCATTGGCGGACGCCAATAATAGGTTGGCGGACGCCAACTCCTGCAAGTTAGGTGGGAGCAGATGTCAGTCATTTAATGCTTGGACAGTGAATCTGATCTCTAAAGATGGCGGGCGCCATATGGTGTTCGTTGTCTCCATAGCTGACTGGCGGACGCCATGAGCAGTCGGCGGACGCTAACAATGTAAAATCTGCAATTCAAGGCTCCAGTTGAAGGTGGCGGACACCATAGGTATGTTGGTGGACGCCAACAACTTCAAAATTTGATTTCCCGCTCTTTTGAATATCGAATCGAATCATGATCAAACCTTTCGCTTGACATTTTCATGAACCAGGCTTTTGAGCTCGGCAATCTGTGCTACAAAACAAAAACACAAGACTATCCTTTTCTCAGATAGTATAAACTTCATAAAACGAAAACATTGATGATAAACTTCATAAAACAAAATGGACGGAGAAATGTCACAAATACAATCTCAATATCATGAACTAAGAATTGGAACAAGCTTCAAATCAGATAGATATCTTCATTCATATATAGAATTAAGTTGTCTTATTTTTCCACTGACAAGCCAACCGGGCAAGAGACTTTGTTGAGTCACCATTTTCACTTAATGCCTTGACGGATGCCTCTTGTAAATACCTTATTTTATCTCGGATCACCTTACCTTTTCCCCCATCCATCAAATTTCTCACTGCATCCGCAATTTCTTCACGATTCACCAACCCATTTTCATTTGCTTTTGGTCTCAGGGCCACTTTCAGATCATCAGTGATCAATACTGCATTCATCTTTTGCTCGGCATATAAAGGCCAAGCAATCAAAGGCACTCCATTCACCACGCCTCTCAATATCGAGTTCCATCCGCAATGCGTTACGAACCCGCCCGTTGCAACGTTGGCAAGGATCGCTGCTTGCGGTGCCCAAGATGAGACTATTAAACCACACCCTTTGGTTCTTTCCAAGAACCCTTCTGGCAAAAATCCATAAGGGTCGTCTTTGTCCGTGTCACCAAAATGCACGCTGCATTCGCAGCTTTATCATTCGGACTTCGGATTACCCAAATAAATCTATGTCCACTCCCTCTAACCCATATGCTAATTCAGTGAACTGCTCATTTGAAAGCGTCCCCCACTCCCAAAGGACACAAATAAAACCGAGGATCGAGGTGATCATCTAACCACTCAAACATCCTGACGCGCCTCGACCCATCGAATTCAAGTTTGTCTCGCACAAGTGGTCAATCGGATACGAGGCGGAATCTCATTTTCCACCTCTGTGACTTGTACCCCTTGTTGTGCAATAGCTTTTAGGGTTTCACCCTCCAAATCTTCAAATGTATTCAAAACAACCCCATCAAAGAACTTCAATCGCTTCGCATTGCGTACAACTCCTTTATACCCTTCGTTTTTTCGATCTTGAACCGGATCCATTAAATCCTTCCCGTATAAAGGAACACAACCCGGAATCCGATGAAAGAATTGATAGCTAAACAAAAGATGGAAATATACAATCTGTGTTCTCATTCACTGAACCAAAGGAGTACTACCGATATGTATATATAGTACAATGATAAATAGGAGAAATCTTTGTTAGGATTGATGTGATCATATCTAAACAACTATTTAAAATGCAAATCTTTATTTAAAAATACAAATATTGTTTTTATCTTTTCTCTTCAAAATGCTAAAGCCGTTATCTCCAATTGGTTCATATCTCAGTAACCATCTTTGTGAGAGTTTATTGTCTTAACATCCCCTGCAGTTGAAGGGAGATCCCGAAACGGAAGCTTGTTACACAATAGCTGAAAGCGAGCCTTAGAGAGTCCTTTGGTAAAAATGTCCGCTATTTGCTGCTGGGAGGGTAAGTACTTTACTAGGACATCCTTATTACACACCTTCTCACGAATGAAGTGATAGTCAACTTCAATATGCTTAGTTCGAGCATGGAACACCGGATTCGCGGCAAGTGCAAGTGCACCTAAGTTGTCGCACCATATAATGGGAGGTTGATGTAAAGGTATGCGCAGATCTTTTAGAAGCATTCGCAGCCAGTAGAGTTCTGCAGTGACAAGTGCCAAAGCGCGATATTCAGCCTCTGTACTTGAACGAGAAACAACCGATTGCTTCTTGGCCAGCCACGAAATGAGACAAGGGCCAAGGAAAATACCATAACCAGTAGTGGATCGTCTATCATCAGGATTACCAGCCCAATCGGAGTCACAATAAGCATTTAACATTAGAGAACCTCGAGTAAACAGTAGGCCTTTGTTAATTGTACCCTTTAAGAAACGAAGAACACGTTTAGCAGCGACCCAATGAATTGAAGTGGGGTTATGCATATGTTGACACAATTGATTAACAGAAAATGATATATCTGGCCTTGTCAAGGTGCAGTATTGAAGAGCACCAACCACTTGACGATACTCGGTGATTTGGTGAGGGGATAATGGCTGACCTTGCTGCCCGGATAAGTGAATGCCAGGGGAACAAGGTGTAGGAGTAGGCTTCGCACCTGCCATCTTCGTCCGCTCCAGTGGAGTGCGCAATATATTTGGATTGACGGATATGAATACCTTGAGCACTAGAGGTAGCTTGAATACCCAAAAAATAATTAAGGAGCCAAGATCTCTAAGTTTGAATTCTGTTGTAAATCGGTGATGAGATCTTGTATGTCTTGATGGTGCGTTCCTATGACTAAAATATCATCCACATAAATTAAGACAAAAAGATGTATAGACTCAGAATGAAAAGTGAATAGGGAGCTATCAACAGTGGAAGAGTGAAAACCGAGTTGTTGTAGAGTAGAAGACAAGCGTAGAAACCATGCTCTTGGCGCCTGTTTTAAACCATAAATAGCTTTATTTAGCTTACAAACATAATTTGGTTTGGTGGAATCCACAAACCCTTGAGGTTGTTTCATATAAACCTCTTCTTCAAGTGTACCATGCAAAAAGGCATTAGAAATGTCTAATTGCCGAATGGTCCAGGTAAAATGAGCCGCTAGAGACAATATAATACGTATTGTAGATGACTTGATAACAGGACTAAAAGTTTCTTGAAAATCAACCCCACTTTCTTGCTCAAACCCTTTCGCGACTAAACGTGCTTTAAATCGTTCAAGGGTGCCCTCGGACGTTTGCTTGACTTTATAAACCCATTTGTTGTCAATAACATTATGTGAAGGGGGTTTGGGAACCAATGTCCATGTTTTATTGTGCATGAGAGCATCATACTCCTCCTTCATTGCTCTACACCAGTCAGGACTTCGAGATGCTTGCTGAAAAGTCCTCGGTTCAGAGGGTAACATAATACTGTGTAATGCTGTAAGTGGGTATTTGGTGGAGTAGTAAGTTTGAAAATCAGGAAAATGCAAAGGCTTAAGATTACCTGTGCGGGATCTGGTAACCATTGGGTGATGGGAGGGTTGTGTGGGTGCTGAAGGGCTAGGAGAAGAGGAGGAAGAGTCAGTAGATGTTGGACTTGTTGTAGATGAAGAAAGTTGAGGGGGTGATACGGTAGAATCATGGGGAGATTGGGTGTTGGGACTAAAAGGAGAATTATTGGGTACAGGAGGTGGACTTGGTGGATTATAAGGAGGTGGACTTGGTGGATTATGAGGAGGTGATAGAGGTAGTGGTCTTTGCCAAATTCATAACATCGATAGATAAATCATGAAAAGATTGTAAAGGAATAGATAGAGGAGTACCAAGAACTCGACCTGAGTGGGAGAAGTAGAGTGGTCTTCTTGAGCAGGGAATTTAGTTTCATCAAAAATTACGTTCCTGGAGATATACACCTTATTGGAGATAGGATCCCAGCAGCGATACCCCTTTTGTTGTGAACTGTAGCCCAGAAAAATACATCTTTTGGATCGAAACATCAGTTTATGGGTGTTGTAGGGTCGAAGTAACGGGTAACACGCACAACCAAAAGTTCTTAAGAATGAATAATCTGGGGTCAAGTTGTATAGTTTTAGATAGGGAGAATCATTATTGATAACTGGGGAAGGAAGTCGGTTAATGAGATAAACAGCAGTCATAAAAGCATCGGCCCAATATTTGGTTGGTAAATGTGATTGAGCTAAAAGAGTTAATCCCATTTCAGTTATGTGTCTATGTTTTCGTTCTGCGACACCATTTTGTTGTGGGGTGCTAGTGCAAGAATATCTGTGGTGAATACCATTGTCCTCAAGATATTTTCTAAGTGGTTTATATAAGTATTCCCCACCTCCATCAGTTTGTAAATTTTGAATTTTTCTAGAAAAGTGATTTTCAACCAAGGTTTTAAATTTGATGAAACAAGCAGAAACATCTGATTTGTTATGAATAGGATAAATCCAAGAATATCGAGAATAATCATCTACAAATAACACATAATAATGACATCCATTAAGAGAGGGAATTGAACAAGACCAAACATCCGAATGAATAAGTTGAAGTGGTGTAGTAGTGACTCTATGTGAAGGTACAAATGGGAGTTGTTTACTCTTTCCCATTTGACAAGGTTCACATACAGCACCTTTATTTGTAGACACAAAAGGTAAAGAATTTTTATTAAGAACTAAAGAAACAATGGAAGAGGAAGGGTGTCCTAATCTAGAGTGCCAAGTGGAAAAGGTAGCTCTAACTCCAACAAAGACCATAGCTCTTGGCTTGTATTCACCTTTTTGAAGTGAATTGGGTAAAGACCACCTCTACTCCTTCCTCCAAGAGTAGTGTCTTCCTCTGTTGCATTTTCCTTAATAAAAAATACGAGTCGGTTAGTATAAAGAAGCAAGCATTATCTTTGCAAAATTGATTAATAGAAAGCAAACTAGTTTGAAGCATTTGGGCAATGTAAAACATTGGTAAGATGAAGTGTACTGTTTGGTGTTTGTAGAAACGAAGATTACGGTATTGGTTATCTCCAAACCTTGTCCATTCCCAACAGCAACCTGATCCTTACCCGTGTAGGGTTGTACTAGACTCAGCTGCTCAAGATTTGCTGTGAGATGTTGATTTGCTCCACTATCTGCCAGCCATGGTTCTTCCTCTATTATTGGATGATGCGTATGAGCCGCCATGGCTGCTAACTGAGCTGGTGGATGGCGGCCTTGATAAGTGTAGTCCATCCTGTGATAGCAGTCAAGAGCTTGATGATTATTACGTCCACAAATCTGACATGAAATTTTATTGTTGCTGAATGGATGCTGCGGATTGGATGTTGGTGCTCTTGGTCTTGGACCGTTAAATTGTTTGGGTGCCATCTGGTTGCTTCCTTGAGAATTTATACTCGACCCTTGAAAGTACTGTGAGTTGAACCTGTTATTGGGAAATTTGCCTCTTGGATTGAAGGCTTGGGTGTTTTGTTGAAAAGTGGAATTAGTTGCTGTTTGCTTAGCCAAAAGAGCCACTTGATTAATCTCAGTAGTGGCTAATTGACTTTCCAAGAGTAATTCACATGACAAGAGCTCAGCTTGAAAATCATCAAAACTCAAATTTCGATCTCTTGTTGCAATAGACAATGAGGTAACAAAAGGATGATATGAAGGATTCAAACCACTTACCACATAGGTGATGAGATCATCATCATCAACAGGTTTTCCAACCGTCCTTAATTGAGCAGCCAAATGCTTAGCTATATCCAGATACGCTGCACATTTGAGTGACCCTTGGTTCAAAGTTTGCAACTGCCTTTTGAGGTGATTAATACGTGATCGAGACGGAGATGCAAACTTGTTGGCCAATGCAGCCCATGCTTGTTGAGCAGTATTTATTCCATAGATTGTGGGAGCAGCCTTATCAGATAGCGTAGCGTTTATCCAACCTAGAACAAGTTGATCTTTTCTGATCCACAAAGAATACTCAGGATTCAATGTTCCTGTTGATTTCCCTTCACCATCACTGAGAAATTGAGATGGGCACGGTTGAGAACCATCCACGAAACCCATCAATTCATGGCTCTTAAGAACTGGAACCATTTGAGATAACCACATTAAATAATTTGTATCGTCAAGTTTGGCAGTAACTAGTTGATTCAAATTTGGAATAGCAAAAACAGTAGGAGTTGAATTTGCGGAAGTCATGGTTGACGAGTTTGGATTTGATAAGGCCATTTAGATCTTTGCGTGAGCAGATGTCTCTGATACCATGAAAGAATTGATAGCTAAACAAAAGATGGAAATATACAATCTGTGTTCTCATTCACTGAACCAAAGGAGTACTACCGATATGTATATATAGTACAATGATAAATAGGAGAAATACTGTTAGGATTGATGTGATCATATCTAAACAACTATTTAAAATGCAAATACTGTTATTTAAAATACAAATATTGTTTTTATCTTTTCTCTTCAAAATGCTAAAGCCGTTACTCATGCTGTGAGAGTTTATTGTCTTAACATCCGAATCGGTTCAGACAATTCTCTGTATTCACATTCCACCGTTTCATCAAGCTTTGGCAAGTACTTAGCAAACGCCAAGCTCAAAGCATTCGAAGACCAAAATATATAAGAAAACACATTAAACTCCCTAGCAACATCGATCCCATCTGTTGTAAAGGGATCAAGAACTAAAGCAACTAAATTTTTACTCGAAACCAAAGACTGAATCGCATTACGCAGAAAAGGGATGGAGCGAGAAATCGTGAGAAAAATTCGATGGTCTGGCCTAAGATCAAACAAATTATAATCCAAAATCACTTGTGGAAGAACAATATAGTCGATCCCATTTGGAAGATTATCAAGAAAAAGCAACTGTGATGAAGAAACAGGGACATCAGTTGGGATGATAATAGTTGAAGAAACATTGTGGTGTGAAATCATTAGTTTAGCAAATTCAATAATAGGGATAAGATGACCCATTCCTGGAGATTGGAAAAGAGCAATATGTGGTGATTTTTCCATTAAATAAAGTGAAAATCTTGTTGAAATTCAGAGAATATATATTGAGCTATGATTTTAGAGAAAATCTGCAAGAAACTAGTTGGATATGCTCCTTTTATAGTGGAGAATTGTCGTCAAAGAATGACGCAAGAGATGACATTCAACAACGTAGGTTGATTTGCATTATTTCATTATTGGTTACGTTGTTGATTTGCATTCTTTCATTATTGGTTATTTCCGTTGCATTCACTAATTACCAACAAGAAAGAAAGAACCACGCAATATTAATTAATTGTTTGGTGCATGCATTTTTATTGTTAAAATAAACATTTAGATGGCACACCAATGTACGAAACTAATCACCTTCAACCCAATCAAACATTCTTCAAAAAAAAAAGAAAAAAAAGAAAAAATCCCAATCAAACATCTTTTTACATGTTTTCATAACATGGGTACGCATAGTAATCTTAACGAGTCGAGTTGAACCGAGCATGTAACGCTCTAAAGCTTGGGTTTAGCGGCGTTAAATGAGTCATAAATGATCCGATCAACTTCTTAGATCGTCGTCCTCACTTGGTCTAAAAGGGTTAATCCGAGTTGACAAGACTTTTATGTCTCACACTTATATGTGTGAGCATTCAATTACTTACCGATGTGAGACTTTACAGAGTATCAATTGTTCAAATTTGTGTTTGTTTAGGTCATAAGTTTGTTGGTGATCGTTCGTTTAATAAACGGACAAAAAAATATGTTCAAGCTTGGTTCGTTAAAATAATGACATTGTTCGCGAATGTTTGTTTAATAATCGTACACAAAATTATATTGAACCTCAACTCATTTATAAAGAAAATTTGTTCACGCTTGAGTTCGAGTTTGGATTACTACACACATTTTTGCCTTACAGCTCGAGCTCGGCTTGTTAAGGTATCAATGATCAAGTCCCAATGAAAAATAACAAAGTACAAAACAACATTAGGAAAACTCTATAAATATATTCTATAAAATTACCACTAGAGTATCTATTAAATTAATACACGACTTATTCTTTTATGTGTTATGGTTAGATTGTATAATAGTTTATCTATATAAGCAGGTTCAAGAACATAATCGAGCGTTCGTGAGTTTGCCCGTGTTAGTTTGTTTAAGAAACCAATTTATAATCTTGTTCAAATTTGGTTTGTTAAGCTAAACAAACAAACAAACATAAATACTAACGAATCGAACACGAGTTTGTTCATTAACGGCTCTGTTCGTTTAACAACACTAGGTATGCATAAAATGGTAATGTATGAGTCGGATTATGATGAGTCTCGTCATGATTGATGGTGTACAAAGTATTCTAAAATAATGTTATGTGATAATGATAAATGTCAAAAAACTTGATAAATTTGCTATAGATAAGTGTTAGTTTAAATAAAATTGATAATTTGTTTTAAATTCATGCTGCGATTAGATGAACATTTTGATAAGTTTATCTCTGAATTTTCTCCTATATAAGGAGAATCAGTATAATAATTTTATTCATTCAAATAAGAAAAACAATTAAGTGTCGTTTATTTCCTGTCTCGTATTCTAATTTTCTTTAAATACATGTCGTGTCATTCGTTGTGCCCGAACGGTTGTGATAATAGTATTACCTTGCATAAAAATCGAAATAATGGCACTTTTTAATAGGAATATTATGTAAATATTTTGTAGTTATTATATTGATACTGTAGATATTATACTGATCCTGTTGATATTCTGTAGATCTCTAGAACCCCCCAATTGCATATATAAATACATGCCTTGTATTCTCTTTACACACATAGTGAAATCACTTTCTCATACAACTTATTATGGTATCAAAGCAATATACTCTTCTCTGCATTCTCTCTTAATTCTCCTACTTCGTTTCATCATTTTTTTCTCGCTCTTCCTCTTTCTCAGTATCAATAAACAAAACAAAAAAAAGGTTGAGAAATCTGCAACTTTTGCTCTTCCTTCCGGCACAAACACCACCGTCCATCACTTTCGCCCACCTCAAGATTCCGGCTCAAATTTTCCGCTCGGGACACACTATTTAGGCCGCTGTCAACTATGTTCTCTGTAAGGTCGCTCTGCAAAATTTTGTACATCTTATCAGATTCAATCAATTTCTCCACGATCTGCTTGGCCTCAGGCACATGCTGCTACATCATCCGCTGCTTAATTCTCCATGGCTCCTTGATAGTGGTTCTACCCACCACGTTATTACTGATCTCAACAAGTTGTCGCCCCATTCCATCCTATTTGGTGATGGCAATGGTCTAGCCATTACACATACGGGTTCCCCAGATGTCTTGTAATTTGTTATCTATATCTCAGTTATGCCAGTCTAATAATATTTCTATTGAATTTTTACCTTCCAAATTTATTGTTAAGATCTTGAAACCAACCAACCTCTGTTGTATGGACCAGTTAAGAATGATCTCTATGAATGGCCATCCTAACCCCTGCTTGCCTTTGCCGCCAATAAAGCCACCTCTCATGAATGGCATCACCGCCTTGGTCACCCAACTAATCACATTCTTCAAGTCATGATTATAATTTGGATCTGGTTGATTCATCTTCATCAACACATTGTTTTTCATGTTTAGAAAATAAAAGTCATAAACTTAGCTTTGGCACTTCTACTTTATGTTCTACCCGCCCCCTCGAATTAATCTTCACAGATGTTTGGACTTCACCTATTTTGTCATCTAACGGCTATAAATATTATGCGATATTTGTTCATCATTTTACTAAGTATGAATGGTTTTATCCTATTCCACGTAAATCCGATGTGGCGGCCACTTTTATTCGTTTCAAATCCATCGTTAAGAATTTTCTTGAAACCTCTATTGAAATCCTTTACTCCGACAATGGTGGCAAATATATTGTCCTTGGAGATTATCATTCACAAAATGGAATCTCTCATTTTACTACACCATCACACACTCCTGATCATAACGGTTTCTCTGAATGCCGCCACTTACATATTGTGTAAACATGCCTCGCTTTACTTACACATGCCTCTCTTCCCTTAAAATTCTTGCCCTGTACTTTTTCCACAGCTGTCTATCTTATTATTTGCATGCCTATACCTTTAGCCATGAAATCACCATATGAATGCATTTTCACACCTCGCCCAATCACCACAAATTACGAGTATTTGGATGCTTATGCTACCCATGGTTGCGACCTTACACCGATCATAAACTCCAACCTCGATAACCATGCATATTTCTTGCCCATGTCCTCAAGCAACATGCATACCACCGGCGAATCCAGAAATTTATTCCAGTGGTGTCACTGGAGCCTAAAACTATATTTTTTTTGTCTGTAAATTTGTTTTAATGGGGTCACCGGAGCTTAAAATTACAATTTTTAACCATAAGATGACATTTTTAACAACAAAACTACATCGCTTTAACATTATAAAAATTTCCCCGGATCTCAGTGGGGTAACATAACCCCACCCTTAAACATATGGATCCGCCCCTGATGCATACTATTGCTTTGATGCCACAGAAAGTCATCTTTACATCTCCCGCCATGTCAAATTTGTTGAAACTGTTTTCCATTCCATTATATCTCTCATTCGACCCCACTGAGCCTTCCACCTTAAGTACCTCTCGATTGGATACCAACTCCACCCTCTGCACAGTTGTCATCATCACCTCCCACTCCTCCTTCCTCTTGCCCAATCCCATCATCTTCTTGACCAATCCCATCCTCTCCTTCTCCTCCTCCTGACTCCTCCAACCCGAACCACCCTCCATCCACCGTGGCACCTACTCACCCTATGCCCACAAGTGCCTAAAACAACATACATATATAAACCAGTTCATAAACTTAATCTTCACACTCATCTTACCACTCTGTCCGACACTGAACCAACTATTGTTCTTCAAGCCCTTAAACACCCTAAATGAAGAAACGCAATGCAAGAAGAGTATGATGCTTTGATGCACAATGATACTTGGGATATTGTTCCTCCCGATCCTTCCTATAATGTTGTTGGATGTAAGTGGGTCTTTCGTCTTAAACGTAAACAAGATGGTTCTATTGATTGGTTTAAAGCTCTCCTCATTGACAAAGGCTTCCACCAACACCCGGGTGTGGACTATTTTTAGACATTTAGTCCAGTTGTTAAACCGACTACTATTCATGTAGTGCTTAGTCTGGCTCTTAGGCATGGGTGGTCTCTTTGTCAGCTTGATATTAATAATGCATTCTTGCAGGGTCATCTTCATGATATACTCTATATGTCCCAACCTCAAGGTTATGTTGACTCAGATCGTCCAGATCATGTGTGTAAGCTTAAAAAGGCCATTTATGGCCTCAAGCAAGCTCATCGAGCGTGGTATGATGAACTTAAGCAATATCTCATTTCTGTTGGATTTAAAAATGCACATGTTGATTTCTCTCTCTCTTTACCTATATTCGTAATGGCATTATAATTTTTATTCTTATTTATGTGGATGACAATATTATCACGGGCAATAATAATTATGCTCTTCAAGGTTTTATAAATAATCTAGGTTCGAGGTTCTCTCTCAAGGATCTTGGTGCTCTTTCATACTTTCTTGGAATTGAGGCTGTTCATAATTCAACAGGTGTTGTTCTGTCTCAGAAAAGGTATATCACTGAATTGCACGAATGTCACAAACTCAGTGGCTAGCCCTTTACCCTCCGACACTTCGACTCTCAATCTCAACTCGGGATCGCCTCTGGATGATCCTACTCAATAGCGCATGGTTGTTGGTAGCCTTCAATACTTACTCTTCACCCGTCCCGATATTTCATTTCATGTTAACAAACTGTCCCAATTCATGCATTCTCCTACTGATGTGCATTGGTCCTATGTCAAATGGCTTTTGCAATACTTAGTTGGCACAGTTATAATGACTCACCACTACTCACTTACGCTACATGCATTTTCTGACGCTGACTTGGATGGTGACAAAGATAATTTTGTGTCCACAAGTGCATTTGTTGTTTATCTTGGTCGTAATCCTATTTCTTGGAGCTCTAAGAAATGGATAGGGAGTACTATTGCTCGCTCATCCACTGAAACCGAATACCGATCCGTTTCATCCACCACTACTGCGCTAAGTTGGATTAACTTTCTCTTGCATGACCTAGGCTATTCTCAGTCTCAGGTGCCCGTTGTCTAATTCTTTCATAATCTTGGGACAACATAATTCTTTTATAATCCGGTTTTCCATTCAAGAATGTGTTGAAATAGTGTCCTAAACCCAATCGGGTTGGACCGGATCCGACCGGGTCGGATCATTTCTACTATTTCTTTATGTTTGTACATATATTAAATGGCTTTTCACCATTGTCATATATATGTTCTTTTAGAGAACCAATTATGAATTGTTATATGATAACGCCCTTAGTATTAAATCGTGGTAGAGAAACCATGATAGGCGATTATGGTTGATGAGATCTCTAATCACTTTAATAAGTTTGATACTTAAATGTCTCTAGGTGATGTACTATTAAACAGACATTGATAGTATAAACAGATTAGCATGTATTAGATGTCTTCATCTTTAAGAAGCGTAGATAGATCTCGCCTCATCGAAGTGTAGAGACACTTGGACCGCGTGGGCGTGTATTAGAGAATGCGTCGTTAGATCGACCCACTTACTTACGGATAAGTGTCACACTATGTGGCGGTTGTGTAATTATCCTTAAGACCGAGTCTTCATGGCATCACGGTGTGGATTGTCATGCTTTGACACTATTGAGGTTTCCACAGCCACGGGCGATCATGCGGTAGTGATTGGGTATGATCATCAAGCATGCGGAGTATACATGATTGGTCGTCCGGGAATCGCGTATCCTATGATTGGGATCGAATATCCGAAATGGCCTTCTTATAAGGAATGTCTTACTCGTGAATCTTTGCAAAGTGGGAGTAAACGAGTTACTTCGAGAGCATGATATCCGGATTATAAGATACGATCGTTGATGTTTTGACACTCGACTAACGATTGTATGGATATTATTACAAATGATAGGATTGTAAGTTACACGGTAATCGCTTTCACATGAAAGGTAGTAGTCATTGCATTTGACTCTTCCGATGATTGGGGTCACGGTGTGTTGCTTTGACGCTATCCCGTGATCGTTAGGCATGAAGGGCATTTTCATAATTTGCACTTTGTGCCTACGGCCAACATATTCGGAAGCTTATCGGGTCACACACATATGAACATCTAGCCGGATTAAATTGTGGTTATAGATGATAACCAAATAAGGAAAGTTTATATTGAGACTATAAAGGTTATAGTGGTAGAATTAATATTGTGGTATTTATTTATGATGAATAAATTAAATACAAGATGTTAATAATATTATATTAATTAAAAATATTCCTGCCAATTTTGTTGGTCAAAGGGCGCCACATTCAGGCGGAGCGGGATTGTAGTTTAGGGGCGGAATTCTAAAATTAATTGTCATGGAAAAAGTGTTTAATTATTTTTTCCGTAGATACATATAAGAAATTTGTTGTAGGTTTATACTGATGTGAAAGTTTTTTTGAGTAATATACAAATGTGAAAGTTGTTGTTGTGGGTTTATATTATAAAAGACATTGACTATATTGTTTTTCATATTAATAATTGATTTATAAAAAAACAATCTAAAGATTAACAAAGTAAATAAGTTTACAAATTTTCTGATAGTCATATCAATTATCTTTTAAAATGTTCGTAAATCTTGAGAAAATAAGTGTTGAAACTTTGAGTAAAAAAATTAAAAATCAAGTTTAATATAGTAAACTTGGAAAAAAAGTGTTGAAATTTTGAGTAAAAAAATGAGGAATTTGGAATTTAATATAGTAAACTTTGAGTAAAATAAAAATAAAAATGCTTCCTAAAATATAGGGAGGAAGGAGGATTCAACTCACAACCTTCCGCTTTATTATCAACACTTTGACCACTACACCAGATACACAAATTAGGCTTTGTAAGGAACATATAATATATATTACATCAATTGCAACATATTACCGAGTATGAAGGCTATTTTAGTAATTTCTTGGAAAATTTAAGGGGGGGCACGAGCCCCCCCTTGCCCCTCTATAAGTCCGCCCCTGGCCACATTTAATGTGTATAAGATACATTTGGATTGTGCAATTTAATTAATGGTATTACCTATTATTAATATTAGATATTAATAAAATAAAATAATATATATATATTATGCATACATGCGTGTGTGTGTGTACACATTAAATGCAAATTAGTGATTTGCTTGTGTGCGCACCAATGCATGATATTAATAGATTTTTATGTGTGTAATATATATGTGATATATATACACATGTGTAAATTGATTTATGGTAATAAAATAAATATATAGTCAATATTAGATATTGACAATATCTTGGAAATATTCAATATGAGATATTGACAAAATCCTAGATTTATTTAATATGAGATATTATAATAAATGAGATAAATCAATCAATTATATTTTCCTTATTTTATTGGGAAAATGTTTTCTTCTCTCCACTCTGAAGATGGCGCCACCTACACTATAAATAAGAGGTGGGTGTCAAGCTCTTTTATACAACACAATTCCAAGAACTAATAGTTCTTGTGTAAAATAGAGAGCATCCTATAGAGAGTTGGAGAGAGGAAAAGGGCCGGGTCTAGAAACCGGAGTTTTCCAATAGCAATCCATGATGGGATTCCGCGGGTCATTCGTGTGGATGGCGGTAGAGGTCAACACTGGGCGGCTCTATGCGAACTACTCTCCTTAAACGGTCAAAGCGTCGATCTTTTAGATCAACCAAGGTAACCACCGTCTACTAACTCGCTTTGTTTATTGCTTAAACGAAGTCGATCCTGGTTAAAAGGAAATAAAATTTTAAATTCCGCTGCGTTCCCGCGTAGATTTCCTAACAGTGGTATCAGAGAGAGTTTCGAGCTTAAGCAATAAGCATGTTATTTTACGTAGTTAATTTCATCATTTTAAATCACGTAATTAAAAGATGAAAGATTTTAGATTCGCAAAACGATACACGAAAGAATAAAAAAGGGATTGGGTGGTGCTCGGCCGATCATGGGCGGCACCACCACCGTCGTCCGCAATCATGCGGCGGCGGCTGCTTGGCGGGTCTCTTTCTTTTTGTTTTGTGTATTTTGTGTTTCTATATGGTTCATGGTTGTGATTGGTAATTCGTTTTGTTTAGTTGTGTCATATGGCTAACCAATGGTTCAAATAGTTTGGCCATTGGGATGCCACATGACATTAAAATAATAATGGCCTTTCCAAACTTTGTTTGGAATAGGCCTAGGCCCTTTCCAAATATTTGATTTGGATTAGGCTGAGCTTTGGAGACACTTCCAAAATTTTGATTTTGGAAGGTGGCTGCTTAAACCAAAATTATTTGGCCTTTCCAAATATTTGATTTGGAATAAACTGTGCCCTTTTTCAAATATTTGATTTGTAAAGCGCTTAGCTTGCGCCACTTCCAAAATTTTGATTTTGGAAAGTGGTCGCCTAAGCCAAATTTGGTTTAGGAAGATGCCTTTTGGTTTAGGAAACCAAGGCATCCCTTTTGATTAAGAATCAAAAGGAAAGAAACAAAAGAGACTTAATTTTAATTTTGATTTATTTTTAGAATGGTTCTAATTAATTAAAATTAAAATTAAAATCGTTTAAAATTAATCGTTAATTTATTTCGATTGAAATCATTTAATTAATTAAATGTTAATTAGTTAATTGATTGGATAAAATTATTTAATAGATTAAATGTTAATTGATTAATTAAGACGCAAGTAGTTAAATTTTAATTTTATCTTTTTCACAAGATTTTATTGTATGGATTAGATATAGTAGATATAATATGATTATATGGACCCCAATTGATCATGGACTCGACCGATAGGATAGATGTGAATGATTTAATTTTTCTGTTGGTTTAAAAATTGTCCTAGGCCGTTATGAAGAACGTGACCTAGTTTATTTTCTGGATTTATCCCATTCTCGTTGACTCCCCCCGTGTGCGGCGGGTGTATTTATTTTATTAGATAGAATTAAATGTAACAAGAATGGAGGAGAAGATGGAGACCAAAGAAAGACGAAAATGAAGATCCCATTGGAGAATGGAGCATTAAAGATTCTATTGGCGGTTGCAGCAATACCCTTAGATTGTGACCAGCGCGGTTTCATCGATTTGTATTCAAACCGCACTCTAGGAAAAGTCCATGATCATACCGGTTACTTTACGTCTTTATTTATTTTGTGCTTGTATTTATTTTATATGATACGATAGATGCATAACTAGGCACGATCTAGATAAATGTGTAGGATGTATGTCTATAGAGATAGATATACTTGATGAGACCGCAATTAAAATTAATTAAGTGAATTGATTTACTTAAAAATACTTCCACAACAAAAATCAAGTCGAAATATTGTCTCCCAATATTATAACGACGGTGAAGAGCCTGTGTTTCGGATCCAACTGATCGACCACCGCCGGAGTTGACTCGCCTCGGGTATATCGTCGTTATTGAGATATGATCGTATGAGATCTCGTGAATATTGGGTTATGACTTGACTAGAGTCTTTCGGCGATTGGCCACCGTCAGGGCCGCCTCGACTTTAGAGACAAGGGTTGACTAACACATAGTGATGTGTATCGCCAAAGAGTTGACTAGTCAACCACCGAGAATCACATAGAGATGTGAATGGTAAAGAGTTACCCACCTATCGAAATTATCTTGGTTGATCGACCACCGCCGGAATCGAGGTAACTAGATGGGATCTCACCACTAAAGAATTTTGAAAAATTCTTGAAAGTCAATTGGAAGTAGTTGACTAGTGGGAGCAAAATCATAAACCAAAAGACCATTTTTGATTTTGCGTGTATAAACAACAACAACATATTTATTTTCATTTTTATGTTGTAGTTTTAGCAAACTTTATATTTATGTTTTATTCTCGATTAGTAAAACCAAACTATGATCATTACCTTTTGAGAAACGTTCTCAAATATGGTTAAGTAATATTAATCCTTTTAAAATAAGCAATGACACGAGCAATCCCGTTATAGTAGTTAGAGACAAGGAGACTACATATCTGATGAAGTAATCCAAGACTTTAATCATTAAAGAAAAACGGAAGCTCGTGATAGTGGATACGATCCAATATAATCATTCGGTCATACGATGACGAGTTATTCAAACGTTGGATAAGAATGACTAGACCGAATTTTGGAAATGATGTTTTCAAAATTGTAAGATTTAAGTATCAACTTAATTCTATCATTGCTTAAAGGTTAATTAAATAGCGATTTAAAACATTAACTATTTAATAAACTTTAGATTTTCTTTATGAAAGGAAATCAAAGACATAGTTCTTGTGATCTTTCTTAAGTCTTATGAAGACTACACTAAGAAATATTTACAAGAGCTTGAAGGATTAAAAAGGAAATTAGGGCATGTGCTTAAATAGAGAACTTATTGAAGTTTCTATTATAGGCAAGTAAGTTGAGATAAATCAATCTAAGTTCAAGTCAACTCTTAGATATATGATATCTTGCGAGTGTGATTAAATTAGAAAGATTAAATACTGAGATATGGAAGGTGAAGCAAGCGTTGTAACACTTACCACATTCGGATCTAGTAAAGCGATAAGGAAACTAAATAAATGTTATTATGTTCGGTTCTTATGAAAACATGCTTTCGCTTATTTGTTAGAATTTAGTAGACATATTCAATTGTAAAGAATAAATGTTATTCCGATAAAGTTGGAAGGTCACCGAATCTAACATACTAAATTGATGTCACTATATAGTTGATATATGTGATGAGATCTCAACTAAATATTTGTATGGTTTGTTATCCTTGATATTTGTAGTTGTTCTGTATGTCGACTCTCCGGAAGAGAAGCGTGTAATTAAACGTCATTCGATGATGTTGAACCATATGATTATGAATCATGTGGGTTATAATATCTTATCCAAAGAAGACTAAAATACCCTTTTATGAAAAGGTTATAAATTCTAGAAAAATTGTCTAAAGCCTAAACATACCGATGTTTGTTGGCTTATGACAATTAATGCCACAAATAATTGTTTGTTAATCTCTACGATTATTTTTAGAAATGGTCAAGTGTACTCAATGAAGTGCATAATTCGGAAAGCCCAAAAGTTCGAGCTAGTACGAATATGAGATTGATGAGCTACTTAGAATTAATCTTCAATTGGATTAAAGTAATTAATACACAAGAGTGTTTGAAGTCGTCGAAAGGGAATAAGATTCTCCTTGAAGGATACCATCTTTGGGATATGCAATTAGATTGTGTTCCCAAAATGGAAATAACACTTTATATGATAAAGGTGTGACGCAAGCCATGCGATGTATCCTTACCCGCTTTCGGGTAAGTGCCCTTATACTTAACCGAGTTCCAAAGAATAAGGTTGAATAAATTCCATATTAGATATGGAAGATTTAATGTCAAATCTATCTTAACCGATGATTTGAAGTTGTCACAGGCAAAGTCAGAAAGGCTTGGAGCCTAGTACGACGTATGAGACTTTGTGGAATATCTTAGCAAGTACGCTAGATATTATTTACTCGTCCGACGGAGCAAAAGGCGTTTGTCTCCAAACATGCTGTCTTCTAGAGGAAGTGTTTCTTCCAAGAGAAACAGTGGGAGTGAATCAGATCTCAAAAGAGTTTGAGAACCACAAAGATATATTCACCCAATGGAACGTGAGCGGGCGCCACATAGCGATGAGGTGTAGATCACCGCTCAAAGTGCACACAAAAGTTCTCAGAAGTCTCAGAGATAACCTCAAGCCTGAAAGAGGTCTGCGAGTGCGTTCATCTTGAAGAATGAATATCTCACGACTCATAAAAGAATGTTTGAAAGGCAAGATTGAGAGATATGGCTAGAGCCATAATATCTGAATTAGATTCTTCCAAAGTGACAACCAGGTTGTGAACCTAGTCCTGCCTTACCTGAGGGAATGTCCCTGTAAGGCTGAGCCCAGTTCTATTCAGACCATGCTTGTTATAACTTCGTATCATGGCTGTATGATAGTGTTGAAGACGTTGGGCAGAAAGCTCAATGTTCATAGACGATAACATGATATGTAAGCCCACGAGATCCATTTATGGACTCAAACAAGTTTCTCTAGACGATTTCTTTGTTTGATAATCAAAGGAGTTTGATTTAGTCAAAAGAAGGATATGCCCAATGTGCAAGATGGATAATGGGAGTGTGTTACGATTCTTGAGTAAGGTATTAGATATCTCTCTCGAGAATTGTCACCCCATGTCATGATGATGAATTAATGTTTGGTAGTTCAAGGTCTTTGTGAAAGCACTTGGATTAGCGATTCTTGTTTAGAAATAAGAATCTATAGCGATAGATTTAATCATTGTTAGATTATAGTTTACCTATATAGATGTGATGCTAAAAGAAGTTTAGCATAGATCGCAAGATCTTTCTGTGTTAGGACGTTGGTCCTAAAGATGAGGTGAAAGATGATGTTTATGGAAGGTTTCCTTTGCTACTGCGATAGGAATCATCATAAAGGTAATGCCGGATGTTCATACTCCATGAATAGTCATGACCAAGTATGAAAGTAGATCTGGTGAGTGTCGAGAATATCCTTAAACAAGTAGTTAAGGAAGAATTCCTGGTTTATCGAAACTTGGAGTTAGATAAATATAGTTATACATACGTATATCCTGAGTCTTATGAAGGCAAGTGGGAGCTACTGATGCAGGTTTGCAAATCACTTTGATTAAGTGATACAATGGTGGAAATGTTCTAGCCTATGGGTCATCAGAATTTCTACAAGCGAGCCAAAACACATGAGTGCCTTAGAGGCGCGCGGGAGGCGATACATGGATCTAGAAGGTTCATTCTTGAACCTTGTACAGTTCTTCCACCTTTTCTATATAGCTGATATAGTGAGTGGATTCATTGCTTGAAGCAAGGACCAGGGTCTCGTCAGAGATTCATGTATGTGTTGAGGCGGTTCCTTTTGACTTGGTCATTTGGAGCATGATGTGAAGATAGTCTGAGTCCCCACGGACGATCCGATCCGTCATGGCTGAGTCGGTTGCGAGTATTGCATGAGATTCTTGTGTTTCAACTTGGTCTTGTGTGTGCGAGTGATTGGTTTTAGGCCAAGTGGGAGATTGTTGAAATAGTGTCCTAAACCCAATCGGGTTGGACCGGATCCGACCGGGTCGGATCATTTCAACTATTTCTTTATGTTTGTACATATATTAAATGGCTTTTCTGTTGTCATATATATGTTCTTTTAGAGAACCAATTATGAAGAGAGTTTGAGAATGTGATAAACACAAGAGTAAACTTCAACTTATCTTTTATTCATTGATAATGAAGGAGTATAAATAGATACAATTTGGAGAGAGACTAGCTAGCTAGGGCGGCCACTTGAGTATGTAGATGTGGGCGGCACAAAAGCAAAAAGTAAAAGTACAATCTATGTCTATGTCTATGACATAAAGTAAACTAGAGTTTGACATATTAATTGTTTATATGTATCACAATTAATATGTCTTTTACAAATAAATAAATATAAACAATTAATATGTCTTTTACAAATAAATAAAGTGCAGTCTGCCGATCACCTGCTTGAGACTCAAGTGATCATCTGAAGTGATATATTTCCACACCCTCAAACTGGTCAGATATATTGATGCAAATGCCAAGTTTGCTACTTAGTCTCATTTGAACGTAAGAGGTGGAATAGCCTTGGTAAGAATATCGGCATTTTGATCTTCTCGAGGAACATACTTTGGAGTTGAATAATCTTGGCATCAATCTTCTCCTTCGTAAAAGTGTCTCATCAATGTCCACATGTTTTGTTTTGTCATGATGGACTGGATCCTCTGCCACGATAAGTCTTTGAGTTATTATCACAACAGAGTGTGATAGGTTCTTTGAATAGGTTCTTTGAAGTTCGATTAAGTACTCTTTTGAGCCAAAGAGCTTCACAAATGCCTAAAACAAGTGCCTGAGTTCGACTTTCAGATCGCTTCTTACATACGACAGTTGTTTCTTGCTCCTCCAAGTAACAAGATTGCCCCATACATAGGAACAATAGCCTGTGGTAGACCTTCTATCTCTATGTGGCATCCACCTAATCAAAGATCAGTATAGACCTTGATGGATCTATCGGCCAGACTTGGTGAAGTGTAACCCTTGGCCAGGAGTGGACTTCAAATACATGATATTCTATTCATCGCATCCCAATGTTGCTCGATGAGGGCAATGCATGAACTGGCTAACAAGATCGACACCATATGCAATATCCGGTCTTGTATGGGATAGGTAGATGAGTTTCCTACAAGTCTTTGATATTGTTCCTTTCTTACAAAGAATGTCACCATGCAAAGAGGTATGACTGGGGTCTCTGGGGATATCTGAGCAGTTTGCACCCCAAAGATGCCGCTTTCTTCAGCCCAGTCCAGTACATATTTCCTTTGGGAGACTGAGATTCCTTTGATGTTTCTAGCTACTTCCATGCCAAGAAAATACTTAAGTAAACCCAAGTCTTTAACTTTGAAATACCTTTGCCGCCAGCTTCTTTCAAGTGTTGGATCTCGTGAGAGTCATCTCCAGTAAGGATGATATCGTCCACATAGACAATAAGAATAGACCTCTTCTGGTTGGTTGTCTTGATGAACATAGTGTGATCAGAATTGCATTGGTGATATCCAGCAGCTTTGACCACAGTTGTTAATTTTCCAAACCATGCCCTTGGTGATTGCTTCAGGCCATATAGAGATTTCCTCAGTTTGCACACCTTGCCTTGAGTATGAGGATTGATAAAACCAGGAGGTATAGTCATATAAACCTCCTCAAGAAGGTCCCCATTTAGAAAAGCATTTTTGATGTCCAATTGATGAAGAGGCCGACTCAAGTTGGACAGAGAAATTAGTACCTCGACAGCGGTGTGAGCTTTGCCACCGGTGCAAAAGTTTCTTTATAGTCAATGCCATAAGTTTGAGTGAATCCCGGCTACCAATCGGCTTTGTACTTGTCAATAGTGCCATCAAGAGGTGTACTTGATAGTGAATAACCATTTGCAAATGATTGTCTTCTTGCCTTTTGGAAGAGTTGTGAGATCCCAAGTATGATTATCCGGAGGCGCGTCATCTCTGTTTTAACAAAGCTGACCTTCCCACTTATCATTTTGAAGGGCCTCACCAGATATTTTTAGGAATAGAGTGAGAGTCCAAGTCCTATGTAAACATGGCAAAGACAGGAGACAACTGATCATAAGATAAATAAGTATGAATAGAGTGATCAGTGCAAGATCTCTTTCCTTCCCGAGAGCAATAGGCCTATCATCAATGTCGTGCATCGCCGAGAGTGCAGATGATTGATGAGTGTCGATGAGGCTCGAGTCGGCGATTCTGGTTCGATGAGTATCGAGTTCGGGAGGTTGCTTGAGGATCCGATTCAACAGCTCTGGGTCGATGGGTTCTTTGAGGCTCGATGGGTGATGAGTATCGAGGATCTTTGGAGGTTATGAGTCTGCTGAGGATAAATGGTTTGCTGAGGGAACGGACTTAGTTCAATCTCAATCAGGTTTCCATCAGTGACTGGCTCAGTAGGTTTGCTGTAATAAGGAGTCCTTTCAAAGAATTTTACATCCATAGAATTGTAAAATTTCTTTTCAGTAGGAGAGTAACACTTGTAACCTTTCCTGTTCGATGCATATCCAAGGAAAATGCACTTATGAGCTTTAGGATCAAGTTTATACATGTTTGAGCATGGATATATACAAACACAGTACAACTAAAGATTTTTTGAGGCAATTGGGCAATAAGATGAGGGCGAGGAGTGTGTGGTCGGCGGGGTTTGGATAGGAGTCTTGAAACCTAACACTCTGGCTGGGAAGCTGTTGATTAATTAAATATGTGGCGATCATTATAGCTTCACCCCACATATATTTTGGAACATTTGTAGTGAACATGATTGATCTAGCCATTTCCAAAGAGTGCCTATTCTTTCTCTCAAAGAACTCCATTTTGTTTGAGGTGTCTCAACACAACTCTTGATATGGACAATTCCTTATTCATTAAGAAATTACTGAGATTAGACTCATAATATTCAAGAGCATTGTCAGTCTTCAAAATTTTAATCTTAGTGTCAAACTGAGTAGAGACCATGTTGTAAAACTCTTGAAAGATGGATCCAACTTCAGATTTATCCTTCATTAAAAATAACCAAGTGGTTCTGGTGTGGTCATCTATGAAGGTGACAAACCACCTCTTGCCTGTTATACTTTTCACTCTTGAGGGTCCCCATACATCACTGTGAATTAAGGTGAAAGGTGTAGATGGGAGGTGAGGTAATTTAGTATACACAGATTTGGTGAGTTTGGCAAATTGACAAATATCACATTGAAGATCATTAAGATTACATCCTTTAAACAATTCTGGAATTAAAGATTTCAAATAACCAAAACTTGGATGTCCTAGCCTATAATGCCATAACATGATATTGTCAAGGTTCTGAAAGAGTGCAGTCTGCTGGCGGTCAGTCTTGATCTTACTTCTTGGCAAAGAGGTTGATTACAAACAGTCCTGAGCATGGTTTAGCTTGACCAATCACTTCCTGTGAAGAAAGATCCTGGAATGTGCACTGATCCTTATCAAAAACAACAGTCCAATTCAGATCTTTAGTGAGTTTACTGACAGATATAAGGTTACAATCTAACTTTGGAACAAATAAGACACCTTGTAGATATATCTGATTAGTAAGTTTAACTTTCCCAACACCTTTTGCATAAGACACAGAACCATCAGCAGTCTTAATTCTGTGAATTTGGGTGCATGGCATATAGTGGGTAATGAGGTTTTATTACCGACCATGTGGGGAAGAAGCCCCAAATCAACAATCCAAGTCTCATTACTAAGAGGTGAGCGGAATATACTGTTTTAGCATGAGTGGCCATTTCAAAGAGGGAGCTACCCTCCCGATCTTTGAGCAACAAAGGCTTTAAAGGCGAAAGAAAGCGAGCATTCAAATGGTCATCATTCTCTCGCCACCGACAAGCCTTCCTTGATTTTCCCTGGTTGGTTTTGAGGGTTTAGAGGGATTAGGCTTGCCATGAGCTTCCAAGGAATTGTCCTTGGTGTGATTTGTGCGTTTGCAGTGATCACAGAACAACCTTCCAGTTTTCTCAGCAGGTTTCCTGTAAGTTCCAGTAACCTCCGCAGCCTTCCTGAATCTTTTATAAGGAATGTCTTACTCTCGTGAATCTTTGCAAAGTGGGAGTAAACGAGTTACTTCGAGAGAGCATGATATCCGGATTATAAGATACAGTCGTTGATGTTTTGACACTCGACTAACGATTGTATGGATATTATTACAGCGATAGGATTGTAAGTTACACGGTAAATCGCTTCACATGAAAGGTAGTAGTCATTGCATTTGACTCTTCCAATGATTGGGGTCACGGTGTGTTGCTGAGACGCCATCCCGTGATCGTTAGGCATGAAGGCATTTTCATAATTTGCACTTTGTGTCTACGGCCAACATATTCGAAGCCTATCGGGTCACACACATATGAACATCTAGCCGGATTAAAATGTGGTTATAGATGATAACCAAATAAGGAAAGTTTATCTCGAGACTATAAATGTTATAGTGGTAAATTAATATTGTGGTATTTATTTATTATGAATAAATTAAATACAAGATGTTAATAATATTATATTAATTAAAAAATATTCCGGAAGCCAATTTGTTGGTCAAAGGGCGCCACATTTAATGTGTATAAGATACACTTGGATTGTGTAATTTAATTAATGGTATTACCTATTATTGATATTAGATATTAATAAAATAAAATAATATATATATATTATGCATACATGCGTGTGTGTGTACACATTAAATGCAAATTAGTGATTTGCTTGTGTGCGCACCAATGCATGATATTAATAGATTTTTATGTGTGTAATATATATGTGATATATATACACATGTGTAAATTGATTTATGGTAATAAAATAAATATATAGTCAATATTAGATATTGACAATATCTTGGAAATATTTAATATGAGATATTGATAAAATCCTAGATTTATTTAATATGAGATATTATAATAAATGAGATAAATCAATCAATTATATTTTCCTTATTTTATTGGGAAAGGTTTTCTTCTCCTCCACTAGAGAAGATGGCGCCACCTACACTATAAATAAGAGGTGGGTGTCAAGCTCTTTTGTATAACACAATTCCAAGAACTAATAGTTCTTGTGTAAAATAGAGAGCATCCTATGTAGAGTTGGAGAGAGGGAAAAAGGGCCGGTCTAGCAACCGGAGTTTTCCAATAAAGAATCCATGATGGGATTCCGGCGGTCGCTTCGTGTGGATCGGCGGTGAGGCCGAACACTTGGGCGGCTCTATGCAGAACTACTCTCCTAGACGGTCAAAGCGTCGATCTTTTAGATCAACAAAGGTAACCACCGTCTACTAACTCGTTTGTTTATTGCTTAAACGAAGTCGATCCTGGTTAAAAGGAAATAAAATTTTAAATTCCGCTGCGTTCCCGCGTAGATTTCCTAACAGAATGAAGCATGTTGCCATTGATTTTTACTACATCCGTGATCAAATTCGAAAAGGGCACCTCCGTGTTTCACATGTCAATACCAATGATCAATATAGCAGATTGTCTTACGAAGCTATTATCGAAGCCTACCTTTTTGCTTCAACACTCCAAGTTGGGTCTTCGCGTGCACCCAACTTGAGGGGTGGCAATAGGAATATCATAGGAATATTATGTAAATATTTTGTAGTTATTATATTGATACTGTAGACATTATACTGATCATGCTGATATTCTGTAGATCTCTAGAATCCTCCAATTGTATATATATAAATACATGCCTTGTACTTTCTTTACACATATAGTGAAATCACTTTCTCATACAACTCCATTACTTTTATTGTTGTAATGCTCCGGTTTCTACTCTATTTAGGGCTGACATCTCTACTTTGTTTATTTATTTTTACGAATATGAAAGACAAGACAATTAAACAAATTCGTAAACATTTTGTTCTAATGGGTAGATCCGTCATGTCTACAAATAGCTCTGCCATTAGCGTCGCCTATATCATATATGTCGTTAAATGCCTTGGTGTTCAGTGGTTTCGAAAAAGGATACTAAGGTGTTGAAGGTCGAACTGAAGAGCCTGTGCACGGGAAATCCTACTTAGGAGAGTACTCTCCTCTAGAAATAATTGGAAAACAATAAATTCTACTACGGAGAGTATTCTTTTCTAGAAACAACTTAAAACACGGGTGTTTTTTAGTTTTTTTTTGATATATATTTTTAGTTATTTTATGAGTTCCGTAATGCAAAAATTTTACTATGGTTTAGAACCAAAATCTTACATGGCATGTCAAACTAATAGAAAATATGAGATTTCTGTGTACAAAATAAAACAACAAAAAACAAGCCTCCTTCTTCTTCTTATCATCATCATCATCATTATTATTATTATTATTATTATTATTATTATTATTATTATTATTATTATTATTATTATTACTACTACTTTATGAACAATTTTTGATTTATACACTTATTATTATTACTACTACTTTATGAACAATTTTTGATTTATACACTGAACCGACAAACAAGCCATTTGAGATATATATATATATATATATATATATATATATATATATATATATATATATATATATATATATATATATAGATTTGTCCGAAGGACAAAATTATCGAAAAATTTGGATAGAAGAACAACAGTAATTTAATCGGAACAAAATAACAATTATGAAGTAACAAATATGAAGTAACAAATGTGGAATAAAGTAAATATGAAATAACAATTGTAAACACAAAGAATATTAACACGCCAAGAATAATTGTGATTTTTGTCCTTTATAATCATGAAAATATGAAAATGTTACTTTTGTCCTTCCAAACCCATTTATTAATTTTTTTGTCCTTGTGGCCCCTTCCCTATATATATATATATATATATATATATATATATACACACACACACACACACCAGGGAGGTAGGGACAGATTGATCCATGAATTCTTTTTTGTGGAGTAATCGAAATATAAAACTATGAGTATTTGTTATCAAAAAATTTGTTCTAGTGGGTCATCGGAGTCTAAGTATTTTTTAACAACAAAAGGAACATTTGTGGCATTTGTGTTTGTTTAATAAATGAGCACGATAGCATGTTTAATCATATAGCGTTTTTAATGATTGTCAAGCTTAAACGAATATAACATCACTAAAAAATTATTATCTCTAAAGTCATAATTGACCTTTTTAAAGTTAGTTGTATAGCTTTTAATTTTATTTTTGAGGATACAAATATTTTATTAAACATTATCCGCCAAACAAGCGGCTAGGACATCACCCGGAGGGGAGGAGCCCCACAAGGTGCGAGAAGTAACAAACAAACCATGTCTAGCTAGAAGATGCGCAGGAACATTCCCTACACGTCGGACAAAAGAAAACGAAACAGACACAAAACTAGCCACAAGGGCCAAACAATCCTGAAGAAGACAACCCTGAGCTGTGAGATCTTCTCCTGACCGTCGAAGTCGCAAGACGCATGTCAAACAATCACTTTCCACCTCAATCACTTTATACGGTCGGTTTCATCATTTAAAATCGACTATGGAAAAATGTAATGTTTCACGATGTAGTGTCACAATAAATACTTGATGAGCTTCTAATGGCTCCCAAATCTTTTCGTACCTACAACGTTAATTTGATTGGGATAATCATACTTTTAGTCTCATATTTTTACATTTTGAGCACATTTGTTGATTAATTAGGCACTAATTAATGTTTTTTTTTTGACACTTATTAATGTTATTTTGATCATTTTTTTTTTCCGGAAACGAAAGGAGGGGGCGGGGATCGAACCCTGGACCTCTCACTAGAGGCCAGGGTAGACCCTGGTACATCACCGCCAGGGTATGAGCCGCAGCTCGTTATTTTGATCATTTATAAGTCACATTGAGTTAAACTTGTATGTTCGATGATAAATGTGAACGATTTTGCTTACATGTACGAGATACTTTATTTAGTTATGTAGTAGTTGTTTGTTTCAGGATTTAAGTCATAAAAAATAGTGCAAATTAGTTATAAGACCGTCGTTAGAGACTTAATGATCATTTAGGACACCACAAAAACTTATTATGTTATAAGGACAATCTAATTTCTTTTTTTTAATTCCACCTTCCCACGTATCAATGCCCAATTTGCTTGGTATTTAGTGGTCGTGGAGAGCGAGAGTTGGCTCTTTTACGCACAACAATGAGAAGTTCGTCGGGAGATTGAATTGCGATTACAATTATATTAAAAGGTCCTCATGTAATTTCCGTCGAGGAGTCTGATGGTGAAGTTAGTAGAAGAAAGAGTTTTAGGTCAGTTCTAATTTATTTTTATACTAATTCCATTAACAAATGAGGATCACAAATCCACTGCAGATTTTTAATCCAAAAAAACATTTCTCAAAATTAGGGTTTCCCATTTGTGTTAATTAGATTTGTCGCCGACTTTCTACCTTTTATATACATGTACATGCACACATTTTGACGATTTCGGTTCGTTTTATGACTCGTAGTTTAAGGCTTTCTATCTAGTTTTTTTCTCTCTATATTTACGCTTTTACCTGTTGCAAAAGCTGAATTTTAACTCGGGAACAGGGGTTTGGTCGAGTGTTCTGCTTATTTTCCGCATGAAATTCTTCATTTTGAGATTCGTGGATTAAGTTTGAGAATTGATGGATAAGAAGAAGTTTCGCTTGCTCCACTTGTCTCGCCATGGGCATTCTCGTCCATGGTGGATTTGTTTTATAGCCCGATCACTCCATACGGTTTCTTTCTTATCGCTAGGCAAGGATTCCAACCCCATGTTGAGAAACGGGAGGCAGGGACCGGATTGGAACCTTTCAAGAACACAAGGTCTTCATTAGAGTAGTTGTTTAGATAAACCTGCTCTGCGAAAGCGACATCTTCCTCACGATTTGATCTTGAAATTGTGGGATGCATTGACTGGAGATGAATTGCACTCTTTTGAGCACAAACATATAGTTCGAGTATGTACCTTTTCTGAGGAAACAACGTGTGGCCATTACAAGAGTCATAGTGAAGAGTCTTTGTAGTTTCACCAAACTTGTACTTCTATCCATATTAAAAGCTCCATATTTGGAGAAATGCAAAACAAGAGCAGAGCTGACTGATGTAGTTGTTAGGTTTTATGCAGTGACATTGACGACTTATGCAGTGACATTGATGTCTGATGCAGGGACATTGATGACTTATGCAGTGACATTGATGAATCCAATTATCAGGAGGACACAAACAACGTGTGGCCATTACAAGAGTCATAGTGAAGAGTCTTTGTAGTTTCACCAAACTTGTACTTCTATCCATATTAAAAGATCCACATTTGGAGAAATGCAAAACAAGAGCAGAGTGATCGATGCAATTGTGTTAGTCTTATCGCGATGACATTGACGACTTATGCGGTGACATTGATGTCGATCACGAGGGACATTGATGACTTATCGCAGTGACATTGATGTCTCAAACAAAGTGACATTGACGACTTATCGCAGTGACATTGACGACTTATGCGGTGACATTGATGTCGATCACGGGGACATTGATGACTTATGCAGTGACATTGATGTCTCAAGCGATGACATTGATGATCGTATTTACAATTAGATAAGCGATGCAATGATATTGATGTCACCGCATATACAACTTGATACACACATTTGATAACTTTGTAAAGTAACTTTATTTCTTTGTTATCTTTAAATATTTGATTGATGTTGGTTTATTTGATTAGTGTTGGTTTAAATTTTCGATAACTTTGTAAAATAAGCGTATTTCTTTTTTCTTTTGGTTTAAATGCATAGTTTTACAACCAAAGGTATGCATAAATTGTTACAATAAAACGTCAACCTTTGCATAAATCGTTATAATAACACGTCGATGCATAATTCGATACAATAAGACATCACTGTATAGATCGCTACAATAAGAAGTCATCGTGCATAAATCGCTACAATGAGACGTCATTGCATAAATCGCTACAATGAGATGTCACCGATCAAGGTTGTCAATGGATCGCGGGCGGTCAATACATCATGGTAGCCAATGAATCGAGGCGGTGAATGCATCGGGTGTGAGTTAATGGATCCCGTGGCCAATGCATCCGGGTAGGTGGTCAATGCATGGACGGTGATCAATACGTCACGCCGATTTTTATGAAGAAAAAAAATTGATTCTATGAAATTTATTCGAAAAATATCAAATTTGATTTTAGAATTAAGAAGATTTAAAAAATATGAATTTTAGTGAAAAAATTATGATGATCCGAGTTTTAGATCAAAATATATGACATTTAGAAATATGGTGAATTATAAAACCAAAAAAAAAAAAAAAAAAAAAAACACGCACACAGTAAGTTTTTTTTGTTTTGTTATGTTTTTATTTATTTATTACTTTGAACGCTTTTTTATTTTTCCTCCTTTTTTTTCCTTCTTTCTCTTTATCCACTTGAAACTAGAATGTCCTTATAACTAAATAAGATTTCGGAGTGTCCTATTACCCCTAATAAGTTGAAAATCAGTCCTTTTAAATAATTGGCCCTAAAAAATATCAAATATTATTTGTGAATGTCTTTTTACAAAGCAAAATATCTTAACGCACTTTTTTTTTCTTTCCAAATTTTTTCCTTTAAATTTTGGTGCATAATTAAATAGACCCAAATTTGTCCTCAAGAATGGACCATGGCAAATCCAAAACCACTACATCACTATTTCCAAATGGAGACCCTCTTTTCACCCATCAAGTGATAGTATTCAGTCCACTTTAATTTGGGTCCGAATACCGCGAGTTCCAATAGAGTACTTTGAGAAAGACACATTGCTACACTTGGGGAACTGCATTGGCATAGCTAGTAAAGTGGATGCTACCTCTCTTCGAAATCAAAGAGGTAAGTATGTCCGAGTTTGTGTCGAAATGGAACTTAATAAGCCTCTCTCAGTTGTGGTTATGCTTAATGAGAAGATCTATAAGATTGAATACGAAGGTTTACATATGGTTTGTTTTGAGTGTGGCGTTTATGGCCATAAAATGGAGGAATGCCCACAAAAAACGAAAGACATGGATACATCGAATGAACCCCCTCCAGTTAATACGAATTTACCCACTGATGCTAGCCTTTTTGGCCCCTAGATGCTTGCCTCCAACCGTAGACGTAAACCAAATACTCAACGAGCTGCACCGAATTTGGGAAACCAAAATACAGGTCATTTATCCACAGAACCAACAACATACATGGCGCAACCCACCGGCCCCTCTGCTCCCCAAAAAACTCCCGTTAATGGGTTAAACCCCAACCGGTTCTCCATTCTCGTCGACGAAGAAAACGAAGCTTCTGTTGAGACCTCAATAAATATGTTGCAACAACAGTTCCAAAGCATCCCTCAATTCAACTCTAGGCCCCCCGTGCGTCAGGTCACACGTGGTGATCGCAGTAATGGCAGCCGTACTAGAGGACTTGGAAGTACCTCTCGTGTCTCGAATCAAGATAGGACACCACTGCCCCAAAGCAAGAACAAGGAGGCTGTGCCTAGCCTCGACTCATTCCCACCCCTCCACATTCGCTTTTCAGGAGCCCCCCAAGCACCCCTCATTGACATCACAAACATAACAGGGACCTCTCTTGGCCGAAAGGAATTTAATTATGATGTTATAAAAGAATCCATGGTTGTAGATGCTGCTATCGCGGAGGAAGGTACACGTAAAAATGACTTATCCTACATCAAAACAAACCCACCGGACACTTCTGCGCATATCAGTGTCCTCAAAATTTTACCAAAGTCAACTCCACCAAGTGTTACTGCCCTTGGGCACTTTGCAAATACTCCACCCGAACCTCGATGAAAATTCTAGCTTGATATTTCCGTGGAGCTAGTTCTCCCGTCTTCTTCCGTCACCTAAAAACGATGCTTCAAGAACATCAACCAACGGTGTTATTTCTTATGGAAACTAAAACGCCGAGCTCTAAGGCAAATCGAATTCTTCATCTATCAAATTTCACAAATATGGTTGCGGTGGAAGCTAGGGGATTTAGTGGGGGCCTATGGATCTTCTGGAATGTGTCTCTCATTGATCTTCGGCTTCTTCTCTATACGGATCAAACTGTGGTAACGGCTGCCGTTTATCACAATACGGTAAAATGGATCATTTCTTTTACATACGCATCCTCAAACCCGGCTATTCGTGATAAGCTTTGGGACTTGTTTGAACATATTTCTGGTTTTCTTATAGTAACTTGGTGTATTGTGGGACTTGAACCATGTGATCCATTCTTCTGACAAACGTGGGGGTCGTCCGGTCTCCGGTCAGCCCGTACAACGGCTACGTAATCTGATAAATAATGCTGAGCTTGTTGAATTACCCTTCCACGGCCCACGGTTCACGTGGTCCAGTTCCATACACTCCTCTACAGTTATCGAACAACGGCTCGACCAAGGACTTTGCAATACAAAATGGTGGAACACCTTCCCGGATTCTTGTATCTATCATTTACCGCGTGTACACTCGGTTCACCATCCCATTCTTTTATCTATGGAAATTTCACAAGTTCGGGACCGTGGTGAAAGACCTTTCCGCTTTCAGGCTTGTTGGTTGAAGCATATGGAAAATTCACAAGTTCATTCCCTTGTGGGTTTTGATGATATGCTTGTTGAGATTATTATGTATTCACTTTCGAGCACCTCGCTTGAAATTTTGTGGAATGGTTATCCCCCTAAAGGCTTCCATCCGGGACATGGGCTAAAGCAAGGTGATCCGTTAGCTCCATATCTTTTTGTCCTTGTTATGCATGTATTAAGCTGTCATATGCATCAATCGATCACTGATGGTCATTGGAAACCGATTACCGTGTCTCGTGGAGGACCGAAGCTGTCCCATCTTTTCTTCACGGATGACTTACTCCTGTTCTCGGAAGCTTATGTTGATCAGGCTATTGCCATCGACCAGGTTCTTACACGCTTTTGTAATATCTCTGGTAAGAAAATAAGCGTAGCCAAGTCCAGGTTCACCACGTCCCCATACACTCAAGACCGCATCATCTCGGATATTGAAAGGGTTTTAGGTATGTCGCACACAACTCATCTTCAGAAATATCTTGGCGTACCTCTACACCATACTCGTGTAAAAAATGAGGACTTCTAATGCATTATTGATAAAGTCCGTGGGAAGTTACAACCTTGGAAGGCAAACACTCTATCTAAAGCTGGCCGCACTATTTTGTCTCAAACAAGATCGCCCCACGACCCTTATTATCAAATGCAAACCGTTAAATTGCCTGCCTCGGTAACATTTGAACTTGACAAAATAATCCGCTCGTTTTTTTTTGGGTCATGATGAGGATCGACGGGGCTTGCACCTAGTAGCTTGGAAACATATTTGCCAACCGAAACTTCAAGGTGGGGGGGGGGGGCAGGTTGCGCAATGCCCGGGACATGAACACATCTTTTTTTGGCAAAACTTGCATGGCAGTTGTTAACGGAACTAGAAAAATTGTGGGTGAAACTTCTCAAACATAAATATGCCCCCCCTCGATTCTCCCAAACTGAACTGCAGCTTCATTTGGAGTCATATATGTCAGGCAGCCGACTCCCTGCGAGATGCGTTTGGCTTTGATGAGGAAGGAAATATTACATGGAAACTGAGTAGTTCGGGCAAATTCTCAGTTAGCTCAGCTTATCATGCAGTCCAAGATTCTCAAATAAATACTGGGGACACTATATGGCGTACCATTTGGTCGATAAAAGGACCACTACATGGAAACTATCTCCTTTGACAGGTTTACCGAAATGCTCTTCCGACTGCTGGTCTCTTGGCTGAGAGGTCTATCAGTGCAGATGGCGCATGCTACCTCTATGGTAGTTCCCCGGAGACTACCCTACATGTCTTAAGAGATTGCCCATGGACTTATGACATGTGGAAGCAAGTTATCTATCGACAACATTGTGATTCATTTATCTCCATCTATGACACTCCCTCTTGGTTGACGAGCTGTTTAACGATAAATATGTACAAGCATGACAACACGGCGTTTTGGAAATTTTTATTCCGCGAGATTGTGATGAGTCTATGGTACTGACGCAACAAGGAAATCCATGGTCCAGATCATTCACGACCCCCGAAGACGATATTTATTTTCGAAGCTGTCCGTCGAGCCCTCGAACTTAGACTAGCTTGACCTTGATTTTGAGTTTGAAATAAATTCTTGTAATTAGCCTTTTGGCTTTGTTTGTATAGCTTGTACATGTTGGACATGTTTTTTTATCAATAAAATATCCGGTTTCGACCAAATGTAAGCAGAATGTTTATTTTTTTTCTGCCTGAATTTCGGTCAAAATGTGTGAAATATGCTTTCTGGCCGGTAGTAGGTCTAGAAAACAAATAAGTTCGGAATGAAATTAAATCAGAATAATCAACCAAATCCTAATTTAATACGAACCATGTGTCAAGTTTCTATGGGTCGTAGCATTTCATACCTCCATGCTAGAATTTGAAATGTGATAATTTGGACCGAAAATATATATAAGAAAATCATAGCTAGCTAAGAAGTCAAAAGAGTAAACACGAAACATTGAAGATAAAAATGAAAATATATGTAATAAGTTATCACAAATACATTCCATTATCATGAACTAAGAATTGGAATAACAAATAGCTTGTTTCATTACATAAAACAATCAAACTTCAGAATTAACTTGCATTATTATTTTTCCACAAGCAAGCCAACTGGGCAAGAGATTTTGTCGAGTCACCATTTTCACTTAATGCCATGACAGATCCCTCTTGTAGATACCTCATTTTCTCTCGGATTACCTTACCTTTTTCTCCTTCCATCAAATTTCTCACTACATTCGCGATTTCTTCGCGTTTCACCAACCCGTTTTCATTAACTTTTGGCCTCAACGCAACTTCAAAATCATGAGTAATCAACTCAGCATTCATCTTTTGCTCAGCATATAAAGGCCAAGCAATCAAAGGCACTCCATTCACCACGCTCTCCAATATCGAATTCCATCCACAGTGCGTTACGAACCCACCCGTTGCTACATGGCTAAGGATCGCTGCTTGCGGTGCCCAAGACGAGACTATCAGACCACGACCTTTGGTTCTTTCCAAGAACCCTTCTGGCAAATACGCAAAAGGGTCGTTTTTGTTTGTGTCACCAAAGTATGCCGCATTGGCAGCTTTATCATCTGGACTTCTGATCACCCAAATAAATCTCTGTCCGCTTTCCTCTAATCCAAACGCTAATTCGGTAAACTGTCGATACGATAGTGTCCCCCCACTACCAAAAGACACAAATACAACAGAGGATCGAGGCTGATTATCCATCCAGCTCAAGCATCCTGACGCATCTGTCCCATCAGAATGCATGTTTATCTGCACAAGTGGTCCAATCGGATAAAGAGACGGAGTAACTTGATCCACTTGTGCAACATACTGATGGGACAGTAAAGCGTTCAGAGTTTTACCCTCCAAATCTTCAAAAGTATTCAGAATAATTCCATCAGCCAACTTCAACCGCTCTGCATTGTGCATCATAAACTTATACACATCGTTTTTCCGGTCTTGAACCGGTTCCATTAGATCCTTCCCGGATATCGGAACACAACCCGGAACTATAATCGGGTCGGGTAATTCCCTAAATTCACATTTCACACTTTCATCAAGCTTTGGCAAGTAATTCATAAACGCCAAGCTCAAAGCATTTGAAGCCCAGAAAATATAAGGAGATACATTAAACTCCCTAGCAACATCAATCCCATCTGTTGTAAACAAATCAAGAACTAATGCAACTAAACTTTTACTAGAAACCAATGATTCAATCGCATTACGGAGAAAAGGGAGGGACCCAGAAACGATTAAAGAAATACGATTTTCTTGTTTGAAATCGATTAAATCTTGCAAATTTACTGGTGGAAGAATAATGTAGTTGATCCCATTTGGAAGATCATCAAGAAAAAGTAATTGTGATGAAGAAATGGGGCCATCAGTTGGGATGATAATTGTTGAAGAAACACTTTGGTATGAAATCATTCTTTTTGCAAATTCAACTATTGGGATTAAATGACCCATTCCCGGAGATTGAAAGAGTGCAATATGTGGTGATTTTTCCATTGGAAAAAGAGAAAATTTGAGGAATTTTGGAGAATTGTGTGAAGATTAAAGACAATCAGCAAGAACCCCTGTTGGATTTGTTGAAATGAGAAATGAAAGCTCAAAACTTTGAAGTGCATGTAAAGCAGACGTTTGCTCATTTCTATTTATAGAAAGTTAGAGGAAAGAGGGCGGCACAAGTAAGAGTTATATATCATAATCAATATTAAAAAGAAACATATTATATATGAGTGTGATCGATTATGGTTTTAGCATTACTACAAAACAAAATACAAAAGTGAGTACTATAACACGTGTCGTGACAATATATGAGGGTATGAGATCCGAATTTTAAGAGGTCGAATGTGGATACTCGAAATCTGGAAAGTCGAGCATCATTTGTGAAGAAATTCGACATTGTGGTGCCGCGGAAATTAGTTTATTGTGGTGCCATCAAATGGTTATAGAAAATGAACACAACACAAATTTACGCTATCAATTGATGTAGTGTTTATTGATTAATACAAATCTTACTGTCATTAAGATATGATCAATTTTTCAGACGTTTGGTAAGTCAAGTCTCATTTACGAGGACGTTCAACTTTCCGGTGATCAGGGACGGAACCAGGAATTCAAGCACGGGTGAGCTAATGAACTATATTTGTATGGTCTGATGGGCTGGATTAAGACAACTAATTATGTTGGACTGAGTTATATAATGTTTTTGATGTATCGAAAATAAAATTCGGATGGGCTGCGCCCACCCAAGCTTTGGCTTGGGTCCGTCCCTGCCGGTGATTGGACTTCGTTGTTGTGGTGCAAGTTTGTTGAAATGACAACTCAAATTTAAACTCTTAAACATGATGTAGAATATTTTGATTGATACGAGCGACTACATAATCAATTTTGCTTAAAGTGCCTATCTCAGATCCAAATCAACTCATCCGACTAATCCGACCGACCGGGTCGTTCTCAAGAGCCTTATTTTTACTCGTATGTAAGACATGCGACTACATAATCAATTATTTTAAAACATATGTTTCTTTGGTGCAAGTAATAATTTCAGATTGAGTAATGAAAAACATAATCATTGTGACACAGTAAATATCACAACATACGAAAATGAGATTTTTCATAGCAATGAAAAGCTCGTTCAAATAAATTGTACATTATAAAATGTCTCATTATGTTATAATATTTATCGTGTTAAAATGATAATGATAATACATGCATAATTGTAATAGATATCAACGTCAGCACATGTCATGCATAATTGGTGTCCTGCACATGTCATGTAGCACAAAATGTAGTCCAAGAATGAGTCCAAGAATGACGTAAGGGTTGACGATTACCAACGTCAGCATATGTGCTTGCTTTTTTATTTTTAATAAAGGGAATCTTTAATTTATATACACACCAGACAATATAAAATATAAGATCTTGTTCTGTATACAATCTTTGATTTTTTATTATATTTTATATACTATATATATATATATAAATAAAAACATATAGATTGCCTTTTTTTTTTTAATGAGAAAAGAGAATTTCATTAACATAAAGTTAAGATACATATCCCTTCAAAAAAAACGTTAAGATCGATACATCAGAGATTTTAATGGCTTGAAGTTTTGCCACAAGACTTCAAAGTGAAATTCCCAAATTTTATCCCTAAAATAATATAAAATAATACATATCCCTATTTTACAACATCTCAATTCAAAACCTCTACAACAAAGATCCCTATCCTTATCCCTATAACATTTCAAATAATATTAAATAATACATATTCTACTTCACAACCCTATTTATACACATTAAATATTTATTATTTTACTCCAAAGAACATCTCTATCTCTATCCCTATAATTTTTAACAATTAAATATGTTTAGGCGTAATGAATAGTGCATCCTCACAAGAGGGATGATCGCTCATATCCCTAAAAATAAATAGTGATAGAAACCTCATCAGTAGAGCTATTTGGAGGCAAAAACTCTATTTTTATCTTCATTTTAGGGATATGGCACCGTATAGGGCTTCTGCTGCGTGGTTCGGTTTGGTCGGTTTCGGTTCGGGTTTTACACATAGTTATTTGGTTTGGTTGATATATTTTACCACCCAAACCAAACCCAAACTATGTCGAACCCAATAGTTTGGTTTGGGTTGGTTTCAGTTTGGATCCGGTTTGGTTTCGGTTTCACAAGTCTGAACTACACATTATTATAAATCACAATTTTCACCTGAAGTATTTAAATATAAAGTAAAAATATATTAAAGGTACATTAGGGCTAATTACTTAATAACATTAGTGCACACAACATATTCAAAAGCCACTTAATAACATATAGCAAATATACATCGTAATTAATTACTAGTCAATTGTTATTACATATATTACAACAAAGAACGTACATCATCAATTCATTCATGGCCCTAATTAATACAACAAAATGTATAAAAGTGGCAACTCACGTATGTAATTAGTACAACATCTAATGTACTACTAGGATTTATTTGGGTTGAGTAATATTGGGTATATATATATGGTTGGGAATTTGGTTGGTTTCGGTTTGGATGGTTTCTAATTAGGTAATCCAAAACTGCACCATTTAAATTCGGTTCGGTTTCAATCCAAACCGATTTGATCGGTTTTCTCTTGGTTTGGTTTATTTCGGTTCGGTTCGGATTGGTTTTTCGGTTTTTTTGCTCAGGCCTACTTGAAGCCAACAAGGAAAGGTTGAAACGACTTCACTCTTTAACGTAAATACAAACAGAGCCAACTCATGACTAGAGTTCTTGGACCGACTAACAAACATAACTTTTGACCCTACGCAAGCATCCAGTAAGACCTAAATATCTTCTACAATGACACTAAAGCTCAGCCCAACAAGCCGAGTATGATTAAATTGTTGGAAGTAACGCCCGAAAGACAATTTATGTAATTGTTTTTATAATTAATAAATGACAGATTTATTTTCATCTTATTATTTGCTTCGTGCTTATAAGTAATATACTACTGAAAACTCTAAGTCGTATCATATGTAGCTATATAACTTAGTGTGTGACACACATGAGGATTAAGTTTATGGTGATACACTTGAATCATAATGCAAGTGAACTTAATCAAAGTATGGGGTCTATTGATTAAACCACCATTAATGCGTCCCGAACACTTTATGGTGTGACCATCTTATCCGGACCGTCGATATTGGTTGTCTAAGTGGGGCAATTATATATGATGAGAGTCATATAAGACTGGACCGATTGAATCTGAGTTTCTCATATAATTCCGTGATTGAGAAATCTTATTAAATCACAAAATGAACATATATGGATTAACCTTAATCCCAAAGTGATTACAGACTCCTACTGGTTTCAGGATAGGGTTTGATGTGTTCGTTAAGGATCGTAAAGAGGCGTTCTGGAATGAGTGATAAGTGTGTGTCTCACAGATATGGAATCCATTCCTTCCTGCGGGAAGTAGAAAGACGATCCTCTTATTTGTTGATCCTAGAAACTGATCGATCTGCGGAGTTCGTATTGGTTATGAACTAATTGATCACTAGTGGGTTAATGGTAAATAAGGATGATATGTATTGAAGAAGGTTTACGGAAATATTCCCGCTTCATTACGGATAGCCTATGGAGGGTTAGTTTATATGTAATTATTATATCAATGGACACTTATCGACTCGACTCGACGTTTTGAGAATAAGTTATAGCTATAATCGATAGAGTTCAGTTTCGGATTTATGGTGGCGTAATTCCAGAATTAATAAGTTGAGTAGAAATATTATGTTCGATGTATATTTTATTCAATTTATTGTAGAAGCATCGTTTATAGGTCCACGGTCCCCGGGTTGGCTCCTAACACGCGAGTGTTTTCTCGTTTTATGGAACCTCGAGAATAAATTAAATAGTTGGTCTATTTAATGAATATGCAATATTATTTATTTGGTAAATAATATGTAAAATATGAAAGACATTTTCTATTAAAAATGATTAAAAGATGGCGCCATTAATGTGGATAAATAAGGAGAAGAAATTTTTCTAGATTATGTCACATGTGTAATTAATTAATTATCTATTTGTTGGATAATTAATGGAAAAATAAGAGATTGATTTTTTGGAATTATCTCTTATCTTTTGACAAATATCTTTTCCTTATGAGAATAGGTAATTGTGGTGTAAAAATGATAACTCTCTCTTTACTAGTTATTTTCCTATATAAAGAGAGTTCCTCCTAACACAATAACAATTACAAATTGCGCCACTTGATATAAAGGTGAGAAAATTAGTTTCTCGCTCTAGTTTATTAAGAGAAGAAAACCTGTGGTTTTTCTTGTGCATATTCAAGGAGGTTCTTGTTAGAAATCACTAGTTTAACGCAGCGGGAATTTAAAATTTGATTTCCTTTTCTAGATCGCTTTTCGCTTAATGTAATAAACACGTTAAGTAGTTTGACGGTTATACCTTCATGATCTATAAGATCGTCGCATTGACCGTCAACGGAGAGTAGTTCATTCGCAAGCCGCCCACGCTGCCTGGCCTCTATCGCTAATCCATACGAACCCCTTGCCGAATCCTCCTTGATTGCTATTGGAAAACTCCGGTTGCTAGACCGGTCATTTTTCTCTCTCACAAACTCACTATAGGTTGCTCTCTATTTTACACTAGAACTATGAGCTCTTGCAATTGTGATGTATGAAAGAGCTTGACACCCACCTCTTATTTATCGTGAAAAGTGGCGCCCATATGTGTGGAAGAGAAGAAAACATTTTTCCAATAAAATAAAGAAAATCTTATAGATTGATTTATTTCTTTTATTATAATTAATTTTGCCAATATCTTATATTGAGTATAATTATCTTATTACCAAAAATCTATTTACCCAAAATCAATTAATATCTTATATTAATATTATTATAATCTTATTAATTAAAGTGCATAATCCAAGTGTATCTTATACACACCAATGTATACTTCCAAAAGTCAATGAATTGACTTCCGGAAAATTCTTTAATTAATATCTTGTATATTGTTTATTCATAATAAATAAATACCACCATATTAATTTACCACTATAACCTTTATAGTCTAGAGATAAACTTTCATTATTTGGTTATCAACTATAACCGCATTTTAATCCGACTCGATGTTCATATGTGTGTGACCCGATAGGCTTCCGACTATGTTGGCCGTAGACACAAAGTGCAATTTACTAAAATGCCCTTCATACCTAACGATCACGGATAGGGTCTAGCAACACACCGTGACTTCCCAATTATCGGAAGAGTCAAAAGCAATGACTACTACCTTTCATGTGAAGCGCTTACCGTGTAACTTACAATCCTCATCGAAATAATATTCATACGATCGTATCTCGAGTGTCAATACATTAACGATCGTATCTTATAATCTGGATATCACGCCTCTCGAATAACACATTTACTCCCACTTTGTAAAGATTCTCGAGAGCTAGACATTCCTTATAAGAAGGCCATTTTGGATATTCGATCCCAATCATAGGATACGCGATTCCCGGACGACCAAACTCATAGAAATCTACGCTGGGAACGCAGCCGAATTCAAAATTTTGATTTCCTTTTACCCAAGATCGACTTCGCTTAAGCAATAAACAAATAAGCTAAAGACGGTGGTTATCTTGCTTGATCTAAAAGATCGACGCTTTGACCTCTACAGGAGAGTAGTTCTCGCATGAGCCGCCCAAGTGTTCGGCCTCTACCGCTAGTCCACACGAACAGCCCGCTGGAATCCCATCATGGATTGCTATTGGAAAACTCCGGTTGCTAGACCGGCCTTTTTCCCTCCTCTCCAACTCTTTATAGGATGCTCTCTATTTTACACAAGAACTATTAGTTCTTGGAATTGTGATGTATAAAAATCTTGACACTCACTTCCTTTATATGAGGAAGTGGCGCCAAGAGGTGTGGAGAAGAAGAAAAAAATTTTCCCAATAAAATAAGGAAAATATAATTGATTGATTTATCTCATTTATTATAATATCTTATATTAAATAAATCTAGGATATTGTCAATATCTTATATTGACTATATTTATCTTATTACCATAAATCAATTTACACATGTGTATACATCACATATATATATCACATATATAAATCTATATATATAAAATATGTACTACTAAATATATCAATTTCCTAGACACGTGAGTGGATGCATATCACATATATGATCCACGCCTACATATATATTTATACTATATATTAATATCTAATATTAATACAAGGTAATATTATTAAATAAATTGCACAATTCAAGTGTATCTTATACACACACAAATTATGCCACCTTAGCCAATAAATTGGCATCCGGAATATTTTTAATTAATATAATATTATTAATATCTTGTATTTAATTTATTCACAATAAATAAATACCACCATATTAATTTACCACTATAACCTTTATAGTACGAGATAAACTTTCCTTATTTGGTTATCAACTATAACCACATTTTAATCCGGCCAGATGTTCATATGTGTGTGACCCGATAGGCTTCGAATATGTTGGCCGTAGACACAAAGCTCAATTTACTTAAAATGCCCTTCATGCCTAACGATCACAAGTGATAGCGCCTAAAGCAACACACCGTGACCCCCAATCATCGGAAGAGTCAAATGCAATGACTACTACCTTTCATGTGAAACAGCTTATCGTGTAACTTACAATCCTATCGCCGTAATAATATCCATACAAATCGTTAGTCGAGTGTCAAAACATCAACGACCAGATCTTATAATCTGATATCATGCTCTCTCGAATAACACATTTACTCCCACTTTGCAAAGATTCTCGAGAGCTAGACATTCCTTATAAGAAGGCCCTTTCGGATATTCACCCCTACTGATAGGGTATGCGATTTCCAGATGACCAAACATGTATACTCCGCATGCTTCAGTATCACACCCAATCACTAATGCATGATCGCCCTGTGGCTAGGGGAAACCTTAATAGTGTCAAAGCATGACAATTCACACCGTGATGCCATGTAGACTCCGGTCTTAAGGATAATTACACAACCGTAACATAGTGTGACACTTATCCGTGTAAGTGGGTCAGTGTAACGTCACGCATTCTCTAATACACGCCCACGCATACCCAAGTGTTCTACACTTCGATGTATTTAGATCTATCCATTTCCTAAAGACGTAAGACATCTAATACGTGCTAGCCTGCTCATACTATCAATGCCCTGCATAATAGTACATCAGTCTAGAGACATTTAAGTATCAAACTTATTAAAGTGATTAGAGATCTCATCAACCATAATCGCCCATCATGGTTTTTCTATCACAGTTTAATACTAAGGACGTGATCATATAACAATTCATAATTGGTTCTTTAAAAGAACATATATATGACAACAGAGAAGCCATTTTATATATGTAAAAACATAAAGAAATAGTAGAGATGATCCGATCCGGTCGGATCCGGTTCAACCCGATTGGGTTTAGACACTATTTCAACACAATCATGTATACTCCGCATGCTTCAATATCATACCCAATCACTACCGCATGATTGCCCCGTGGTTGGAGAAATCTCAATAGTGTCAAAGCATGACAATCCACACCGTGATGCCATGAAGACTCCTCGCCATAAGGATAATTACACAACCGCCACATAGTGTGACACTTAATGTAAGTGGGTCGCCTAACGTACTTATTCTCTAATACACGTTCACGCATACCCAAGTGTCCCTACACTTCGATAGACGAGATCTATCCTTATCTTCTAAAAGATAGAAGACATTCAATACGTGCTAGTCTGATTATACTATCAATGTCCCATTTGATAATATGTAAGACTAGAGACATTTAAGTACCAATCTTGTTATAGTGATTAGAGATCTCATCAACCATAATCACTATCATGGTTTCTCTATCACAGATCGACACTAGGGACATTACTATATATATACAACAAATAATATGAAGATAGACAATATATAATAACATAAGTGCTTTTATTAATCATAATAAAGTTATTAAATGAACTAAATAGATTGTAAATGACCCGACCTAGTCGGATCCGGTCCATCCCGATTTGGTTTAGGACACCTTTCCAACAGTTCTAAGGTGAGGATCGACGTCCACCAGTCGTCGCTAGGAGATACAATCCGGAAGATTGTGGCTTCTCCATCTTTCGATTTACTGTTCCTCTCTAATAAGGTAAATCTTCAACTTTCTTGTAGATTAATTTATTATGCGAATCATATCGTGGTAAAATCGTAAACGAATTTAATTCGTAGCTTCCGCTGTGCATGATCGAGTGTCTCGATCGGTGCTGTGAATCAGATCTGACGATCCAATTGTGGATCGGATCCGGATTCGGGTTTCTGTATATCCAACATGTGGTATCAGAGACAGGTTAAAGCGATTTTGCGATCTTGATTGCATAATTAATTAATAAAGAGTGGAATTGAATAGAAATTGCATATTTTATAAATTTTATTATATATATGCGTGGTTGAATGTTTTGGTTGACGAGATGGATTGGGGTTGGTATTTGTTTACCGTTAGATCTATTGTAAATCCAATTTTTCCGGTATAGGTTGTTATGTAATTTATTTTGCAATTTTCTCATTTAATTTATTTCGGCCAAGGCCCTTTAAATAAATTCTGATCAAGACCATGAAGAGAAAAGATGCAGCACAGTGGTAAAGACACAAGTTCAATTGTGTGCAGACCTGAGTTTGAATCCCCTTGGCCGTATAAAATTTTGAATTTTTTTTTGTATTTTTTTCTCCTCATTTTTTATTTATTTTTTTGTTCGGAATTTGTAAAATAAAAAAACGAAAACATAAAATTAAATGTGAGTGGAGAATCGAACTCGGGTGGTGATGAAGGAAGAAGAAGCTTCAACCAACTCAACTACAAGGGTTTTTATTGAAGATCTGGAGCAGAAAATTCTTATACCCGTCGGCGGCTGCACAATAATTTAGGGTTTATTTGTTTATTTATAGATTAGATACGGGGGTACCAACGGTCCATCAGTGGTTTATTTTTCGCACTTATTTTCTTGTATGATTATTTATGTGATATAACCATGCCATGACATTCATCATATTCATGAATTCCACTCCTAGCATATGCATACATGTCGATAATTAATCTTGATATTAATTAGGCATGTATGAAACATAATTAATTTAGATTAATTTAGGTAATAAATTAAATTAATTAAAACGAACGGAATTTTATCGATAAAAATTACATGATAAAATAAAATTTACTCGGTAAATTTAATTTTGGGATCTTAAAATCATTCGTGGATTTTTTTATGTAGTGACTACATAAAAGAATTTTAATAATTGAAAAATTGAAAATCCGTAAAAGTTGGACACCAACCGAGCAAAAGGTTCAAAATTGGTTCGGCAAATAACAGGGCTTCGCTCGACTCGACTTGTCCGGCCCAAGTGCGGGGTTAGCCACGGGGTCCGGCAAGGTCAAGCTATTCGGCGAGCCGAGGCTCAAATGGGGAAACCTTAGCCCGATTTTTAACTCCAAAGACTCGCACACGCGCGATAATAATAGCGCCGGGGTCCGGCAAGGTCAAGCTATCCGCGAAGTTTCGCTCAATGGGCAAATTTTAGTCCGATTCATCCAAAGAATGATATGAACCAACGAAGAGGATGGGTCGGCTTAGCTAATCCCGACACCGCTCGTGAACTCGGTTAAAGCTCACCAGGGTTTAATACCGATAAGTTGGTGATTGCCTTTCAAGATTTATTGTTTTCAAATTATTGAGAAAAATTCTACGATCCTAAAATTTTATCATGACTAATTAGGACTTTAAAATTCTTTTGTGAATTTTAGTTGTGTAGTGTCTACACAATAAATTTCTAAATATTCGAAAAAATTGGAAAATCATGAATAAGGTGTCGCTAGTTAGATGGTATTTGAAACGATAAACTAGTGAGAGCTTTTAATTTTGTGATTTATTGTTTTTGGAATTATTAGAAAAAATCATAAAGTCCTAATGAATTGTGAATTTTAATTGTGTAGTGTCTACACAAAGAATTTATAAATCCATAAAATTGGAAAGTCGTGAGTAATTGACACTAGTTAGACGGTATTTGGAACCGATGAACTAGTGGGAGGATTAACTTAAATAATCATGATTTATTATTTTTCGGATTGTAAAGAAATTCTGAAAATCCTAATGAGACTACTTAATTTTCAAAATAACGAGGGAGCGGGGAAGGTGACAACCGACCCTCGCCTCTATCATAACACAAGCACCGTGAGAGAATGGTGACGCCGTGTCGCTTTGATTTCGCCCTTCGGATTGCCTTCACTTCTATCAAAATTCAAGGCTTGGTTTCCGAAAGGATAGGATTTTGAGTACTGCTGGGTCACTCGACCTACCTTTCGGCGGCATACTCGGGTCTACTTAAAAATCAAACAAGAGGTCACACTCTAAAGCGGTATTTTTGGAAATATCTTGGCTGAAAAAGGAAGGTAATCAACAATTAAATCGGGATGTCTGATTCTCAGTTAATTGTTGAGAGAGATTGTCTCAATTTAATTGTCACCTCTTTGACCTAACCGTCGGCGGAACTGAGGTGTGAGATTAAATCCTTGGAATGGTAGGATAAACTGCATGCATGACATCACGTTTATAATTCATAAAATCATTATTTGTTGTGGTGTATGATTTGATTTATATTTATGTCATGATTTATTTTCTACAACTGCATATTATCTCATGGTGTCTAAACTGCTAAACATGATAAATTGACCGATGATGACTTTGAAAAAGTGGAAAAGTAACAAGAACGTTGAACTCAACAATCGAGAATGCAAATTAATTCTTCGGAAGAGGATGTCCTCTTTAGCCTACAAACTTAAGTGACATTGATGTGACAAATTTGTCCACTGTGGCCGAGCGAGACAAAACAAAATTAGTTCAAAGATGACGAGAATGATTTGGTATCAATCTCACAAACACCCCACAGTTTACGAGTAGTGTCTACTCTTATAAACTGCTAGTTCAAGGCCATTTCCTTTAAAGAAATCCAAGAATGGGAAGGTAAATGTCTACAAGCGTAAGTCATCTAAACTAAATAAGTTAAAGTCTAAACCGAAATATTAATAAAAGAAAGTAAATGATAAGGAAAGTGATTACGGATCACCAACCTATGAATCCTTAGAGACTTTCTTAACCGAGTAATTTGACTCAGAAGCTAATGTTCTTTTGTACGAACAAGGTAACTGGGCATTCATGATGAAGAGTAGACAACGGGTAGTTATTTCAGCTAAAATAGTGGCAGTGATATAAAGAAATAAATTTCGGATTTTAATCCTTGAATATCATAGAAACATAATTTCTATTTTCGATTCGTTGAACAAATAGATTCACTTTCACATCGATAATATAGTTGCCTTAAAGAAAGTGAATATGACATTTGTATACGATTCTCAGACCGGACTTTTGTTTGATAAAGTCAGAACCACTAAGTAATGCTGAAAAGGTATATGTAACACATCGTAAACTATTTAGGCAAATGGTTTCCGTATTTAGATAAACGATTCTTCAAAGATCTATTAATTGGTGCATATATCCTAAAGATAAGATCTTAAGACTCAAGCAAAGGTGATTCCTATCTCCCACCTAAGAACACTATCTCAAAGAAAAAATGACTAAGGTACCTTTCAATTAGGAAAAGGTAATAGAGCTGAAGAAGTATCACAACTTATTCATATTGACCTTCGGGGTCTTATGAAGGATGCAAGCTAGTGGGAGCTTTTGAGTAGTGGACAATTTGTCTCATAGCTACTCGAAACGCCGATTAATTTATCTAAATATTTGGAGGATCTCTGATATTACCAGAGAAACGAGTATTCAATTCTCAGATATAAGCTATGGCATGGTTTTGTAACTGATGCTTGGCCTATCTCCGAGTGAAAAGATTTCACTGAAAGGATAAACCATAGATTGTCTTGTATAGTTATTGATATGCTACAATACACTGCTTAACTCAATTAAGATATTGGTTGCAAAATAACGGTTTACATTATTATGTAATACCGAGAAGTCTACCTAGAAGATGCTTATGAATTTGTGGATAAAGAGTGAAGTGCATTTACTCCACTTCCGCAAATAGAGGCATTTAGCACTAGTGCTTGAAGGTAGGACTGGAGATTTTACATACACGTTCAGATGGTGACTGTTCATGAAATATCTTGATACAATGAGTAAAAGTTGGTTATAAGATTCTTAAGATCGGATAGTGACGGTTACACTGTTATATCCTTTCCAAAAAGAATGTTTAAATAACAACTTAGACCTTGAATTACAGTTACTCAAGGAGTTACTATCTGATCAAATCAAACCAAATCCAACATTTGTTGTTGCGGTTTACGCTGATTAATACTACTAAACCAGATCATAACATCAATCCACCCAAATGCAGTGGGAGTATGGTTTAACCATTGACCCGCTGTGATTATGCAGTCTTTACAGTCTGCTTGGGGTTATTGATTACCGATGGTTCTTCTGGAAGGACTGTATAGGATTCTGATAATAAGAGGTTGGTTCAAAACCATAAACTCAGTAATATGGAGTATTGTTACTCCGCTCGTCACACTTTGTAAACACTTGAGTGTCTCAGGCCCAATGGGAGTAATTGGATCAACGTGTAGAAGAGATGAATGAAAGAGAAAGTTTAACTTTCAAAGCAAAGCTAAGTGGTTTTGGGGGTAACTCCCTGAGAAATAGACAGTTAAATGGGGGTGATGCCCTGAAACTTTCTCACCACTCAGCCTTGCTTGACTCTATGGAAAGCAGAAAGATTAACAGGGCTGATGCCCTGAAACTTTCTTGCCGTACAATGAAGCTTAGATTCATTCAGAACGGAAGGGTTTTAGCTTAAATCCAATGGCAGATTGACTACCTATGCTTCTATCCATTGATGGATTAAAGCAAAAATCCAGTCATTAAAAGTCACATGTTTTGAATGTGTGGATTGACCGTAATATTGATGAGTCTTTTGTAGACCGGAGAATCAATATTGGTAAAGTAGTGACGTTAGTGTTAATAAAAGATAACACTGCAACAATTGGGAACAACTTGAGTGTGTTCTTTGAAGTCAAGAACTGACGAGCCAAAGCTTCTCTGAATCAGAGAAGCGGATTATATTCTTAGAATTTGATTCGATCGAATTCATGAGAACAAGTTGTTGGAAATATCCCATCCATCTTATTGGTTAAAGATGATAATGCATTTTCGAATGCAAAATTCAATGAGAGGTTTCTACCCAACCCTCACGGAATAATTCTCTTAGTCTTCGGATATAGAGAAATGGGATATATTCTCTTTGGATAGAAAAGTCAGTTATTAAAAGTCAATAAAATTCGAGTCTTGATTCGGACGTTGAAAGCAAAGATAGTGCATCCTCAAGTATCTTGAGAGAACGAGAATCGTATGCTTGTCCATTCGGTGCGAACTCGAGTGTCGCTGACTACACTGATTCTGATTTTTTGTCTGATTAAGGATAATCGTGAATCGATCTCAGGTTCAGTGTTTACTCATAGTGATGGAGCTATAATCTGGAGCAATCCAGCACTGCCAGTTTGACTCTGTTATTCGAATACATAGCAGCTTTCGGAGCAGCTAAAAAGGCAGTGTGGCTTGAGAAGTTCTCTGTTGGATCGGGAAGTGATTCCAGGTCTCGATGAGCCGATATCAATTTACTTTGAAAATAGTTGAGAGGTAGCTCATGCAAATGATCTTCGCAGTACAAAAGGTCAAAAGCATATTGAGATAAAGTACCACCTGGTCGACAGATCGTGCAAAGAGGCGACGCTTCGGTCCTAAAGATCGCCTTCGCCCGACAACCTAGTCGATCGACACCAAGTCGTGTGGCATCTAATGTCACCGATAAGCGCTTATGGGTATGAAATTGGGAGATATGTCTCATCTGCTTTAGAGCAATTGGGAGAATTTTGTGGATAGATAGAATAAGGGTGAGGTGCTCTAAAAACAATTGTTGCTTGTCTTTACGGGCAAGTAGGAGATTGTTAGATATAGTGTGCCCGAAAGACAATTGTTGCTTGTCCTTATGAGCAAGTGGGAGATTGATGGAAGTAACGCCCGAAAGACAATTTATGTAATTGTTTTTATAATTAATAAATGACAGATTTATTCTCATCTTATTATTTGCTTCGTGCTTATAAGTAATACACTACTGAAAACCCTAAGTCGTATCATATGTAGCCATATAACTTAGTGTGTGATACACATGAGGATTAAGTTTACGGTGATACACTTGAATCAAGTTAGTCCGCAGAACTTAATCAAAGTATGAGGTCTATTGATTAAACTACCATTAATGCGCCTGCACACTTTATGGTGTGACCGCCTTATCCGGACCGCCGACATTGGTCGCCTAAGTGGGGAATTTATATATGATGAGAGTCATATAAGATCGACCGATTTAATATGAGTTTCTCATATAATTCCGTGATTGAGAAATATTATTAAATCACAAGATGATCATATATGGATTAACCTTAATCTCAAGTGATTACGCACTTACTAGTTTCGTGGATAAGGTTTGATGTGCTCAAGTAGGATCGCTGAAGAGCGCGGTCCGAATCACTTTCACGCTGGCACTATTCTAGAATGAGTGAGAAGTGTGTGTCTCACAGATATGGAATCCATTCCTTCCTGCGGGAAGTAAAAAGAACGATCCCTTATTTGTTGATCCTAGAAACTGATCGATCCGCGGAGTTCGTATTGGTTATGAACTAATTGATCACTAGTGGGTTAATGGTAAATAAGGATGAGATGTATTGAAGAAGGTTTACGGAAATATTCCCGCTTCATTACGGATAGCCTATGGAGGGTTAGTTTATATGTAATGATTATATCAATGGACACTTATCGACTGACTTTACGCTTTGAGAATAAGTTATATCTATAATCGATAGAGTTCGGCCCGGATTTATGGTGGCGAATTCCGAATAAATAAGTTGAGTAGTAATATTATGTTCAATGAATATTTTATTCAATTTATTGTAGCTACTGGTTATAGGTCCATGGTCCCCGGGTTGGCTCCTAACACGCGAGTATTTTCTCTTTTTATGGAACCTCGAGAATAAATTAAATAGTTGGTCTATTTAATGAATATGCAATATTATTTATTTGGTAAATAATATGTAAAATAGAAAAGACATTTTCTATTAAAAATGATTAAAAGATGGCGCCATTAATGTGGATAAATAAGGAGAAGAAATTTTCCTAGATTATGTCAAATGTGTAATTAATTAATTATCTATTTGTTGGATAATTAATGGAAAAATAAGAGATTAATTTTTGGAATTATCTCTTATCTTTTGAAAAATATCTTTCCTTATGGGAATATGTAATTGTGGTGTGAAACGATAACTCTCTCTCGACCAGCTTATTTTCCAATATAAAGAGAGTTCCTCCTAACACATTAACAATTCCAAATTATGCATCACTTGAAATAAAGGAGAGAAAATTAGTTTCTCGCTCTAGTTATTAAGAGAAGAAAACCAAGGGTTTTTCAAGCGCATATTCGAGGAGGTTCTACGGCGAGGATCGACGCCCACCGATGTCGCATGAGATACAATCCGGAAGATTGTGGCTTCTCCATCCGTCGATTTATCGTTCTTCTCTAATAAGGTAAATCTTCAACCTTCTTGTAGATTAATTTATGATGCGAATCATATCGTGGTAAAATCGTAAACGAATTTAATTCGTAGTTTCACCATGATCGATCGTGTCCTGATCGGTCTGTCGTGAATCGATCCGACGATCAAATTGTGATCGGATCCGATTCGGTTTCAGATATACAAGATATTAAATATCATTGACTAGAAAGTTTTCCGCCAAATTCTTTTGCCTGAATAAGAGCTGCCCGTGCAACCATAGCCTCTATCACAATTGCCGAGGGAGCTCTAACAATGAAGGATCCTCTACCTTCTTGGACAGAGCCATCATTTACCACCACTTGGCTTATTCCCTCTAAGTTTGTGTTCTTGTCCTAAGTTGCATCCACCCAACAGATCGGCGAAGAGGTTTGCAGGATAAGGCCGAATCATGGTCGCTTTAGTTCATTGTTTTTTCTTTCCTTTCCATAATATTGATCATTTTACATTACATATAAACATGCATTACATTTTTTAATCTTGCTCGTAATTTATCAGTAATTCAGTTTTTTTATTATTACATTTGTAGCTTTTGGATTAAGGATAATCTTGTTATAAATACATACGTAACGTGTGGATATACATTTTATGGTACTTCATTTGAATATATATAAATATTGGTGACTCAAAACCACCTACATGTGTCATGTCTTGACCAAAGAAGAGTATTAAGACAAATGGCATTAAGAGGGGAAATGGGGTAATTCTTGTGTGGTGTCTCCACACGGTGTGGAGACACCGTGTGGTTAAATATAGACCACACAGTTTTATTCTGTATTTAAACTATGTATGTTTGATCGTTTCACCCATTACTTCACCTCAGATTTCCTCGCCACACAAGTATTTTCCGAGGAAATATGGGCATCATATAACTCCATATTGATGACACGTGTACCATGCTTTTGTTCTTAAAATCTTTGGCAACACCCACTATTGATATTTTATATAAAAACTCTTAAAATGATTATATTTTATTGAAAAAAAAAACATACTTAAAATGAACAAAGAGTAGAAAAGACCAAGATATATGGATTGCTCCAACCCCATGCAACACTGGACAACCGAATTCGCTAAAAAAATAACAACATCAGATTTGTTTTACAAACACATATTTATACTATATAAAATAGACTCATCATTTTTTTTGTATATTATTTTGTTACTTTTTCTATGCGAGACTTATTGGCACCATAGTTTTCCTAGCTGTTGGTATTACGATTGCTTCAGCCACTCAAAAAAAATATTTCGAAGACCACAATTATTTTTGTGCAAAATAACGTCAGTGATACTGACGTTAGTTTTCGATAATAACGTCATCGGTTCTGACGTTAATTTTCGGTAATAACACCGGTAACACTGACGTTATATTGATAAAAGTGTCATGCGTGAAATCAATCCATTGACGCTATTATTGAAAAAAAACGTCAATGGCACTGACGTTCCTAGTATAATGCCGAAAGTAAAAAAAAGAAAGAAATACATGTGTTGTGGCGAAAGTGGCGAAAGTAAATAAAAAATAATAAAAAAATATGCCAATAATACGTGATGCCGATAAAAGTCACATTGTTATAAAACTAATAACAGAAAAGAAAGATGAAATATAACGTAGAAAGAAGAAGGGAATAGTTGTGTATTATTTCACTGGCATCATGGGTATATATAGTAGACATACAACGCGAACACAATATAATAGATAAACTAGAAAATATTGTAAATCAATTTGAATAATAGATAAACATATTTTTATTCTTTTATAGCATTCCTCTTGATATCTATTATTCAACAAATAATAGATATGATATGCCTCATTAAACCCTTTACTAAGTAAAAAACTCAGTGGGAAATAATCCTAGTTAAAGAAAAAGAGTACATATTTATCTATGTTTATTTACACCCCCTGAACCAAGCATCAATTAAGATCTTTCAAACGTTGCATCACAATGTTCTTCACAAGTCTCTCAAATGTTGCAGTCGGCAATGTCTTGGTAAATAAATCTGTCAGGTTGTCGAATGATCGGATCTGTTGCACATCAATTTCCCCATTCTTTTGCAAGTCTATTATATGGCTATAATAATTTCTCGTCTGAGTTGCATAACGTATATGTCATGCATTATTAACTTTGCTAGAAAAACCCAGTGGGAAAAAACTAGACAAGATAAATAGTTCATGTCATATGCGTTTTTATGTGTTGCACTGACTGCCTCGTTAAAAACCTTTAACTAAGAAAACCATGTGGGAAAAACTTGGTTAAAGTGAAAAAGAGTATAGTCATTGGTTTTAAGACCAAATGCTTAAAATAGTTTTGAAATTGTCACTCCCCCTGACGACAACAATCTTCCTTATGTACGCATTCCAGTACTGTAAACACATGTTTCTCCAGAACAGATGTATGAATGATCTTAGTGAACAATTCTTCTAGATCGTTACTAAAGCGTACTTTGTATATCCGTCTCTTCTAGACTTCATGTAGATAATTGAATGTAGTGGGCTAAATACTGTCATTCCCACTACTCATTCGTGCAACACATAGCACTCAGTCATCACTATAATTATAAAAACAATAGGGAAAGTAATACAATCACAATTCTCATGCATATATTCACACGTCGTAGTGCTATAAATTCATGGCATTAAGTTTGAGTTACTTATTTATATTCCTTCCTCAATAGGACTATACTATAGCCATATTACATGCAACATGAATGTTAATGGCATTTTTAACTTAACAGTATGCATGTTGCTATTGCCATATTAATTGCTTCGAATCCACCAACGATTTTCATATTAATGTCCAACGACCCATAAATATGCGGTCATGACATATGAAAACTCATAGTTATTGCCAGATAAATTAGTTAGCGGAACATGACATTGTCTATAATGAGAGAATATATTTGATCATTAACAAACAAATATTTCCAAATCAAGCTCAACCTCAATTGCTTATTTTATTTTTACCTAGTCTGAGTGTTTCTGACACTCTGCTAACGACTTAGGCATTGGATCCAGATATAATAGCAATTAAAGAGGCAAACATGTCGTCGACGACTATTATATTTTATTATAAATTTCTCTCATAAAATCCATTGCTAATTTGATATTAGAATAAATCAATTCCTTATCAATGTATGGATTGGTTGTTCCGCAACCCCAATATTTAATTATTTGATGCACGTGAAATTTTGTTTTGGGGTTTTCGTCTTCAAGACGAATCTCTCTAAGAGATTTCATGAGTGACCCATTAAAAACCCGAATTTACTGAATATGAATTCATTTTCCGCAATCTTTTACACCGATCGGTCTTCTACGCTTCTGTCGTAGATAAATATTATCAATAATACTTTTGGTGTATTTATAAATAATCACTTTTTTTTATTCAATTAAGGCGTCTGACAAAGTACTTGCTAAATACTACAAGTAAAATTATTTTCGCAGTACATTTAAACTGATGCGTGGAAGATCGTTTATGTTGTTAAAATTTCTCGGCATTCTTTTATTCTAACATGAGGTTTTCCTTATCTCCCCTTAATGCCGAGAATCGATCTTCATCAAACATGTTGCACCGAGCTATACCTTGATGCTCTTTTATTCGCTTCAAGCGATTTACACATTTAAAATTTAGTCGTTTCATTAAATATCTCATTCTATGAGATTTTTTCAAAACGTTATCTCTCTTGCGCTTTATATACCACTATGTGATTTCGGACTCTTCAAGAATCGATCAAGATTATACATCATATGTAGAGAAATCACTAGAATGAGATATTGAACTTTTGGTTCATTTCTCCAATTTCTCAAAAAATATTTGATGTATTCAAATATACATAAAATCTACCCTTTGAGGGTTTTATGTCAATGAATAATATATGAACTCGTGGTTCATATATGCCGATGTTTGTCACGAGATATAATTCATAACGGATTTTCCTCCCCTTATTCTCGGACAACACTTTTTCACAATCGGTATATAGAAAATTTGCAATTACCCGTGACGGATTCAACACTTTAATGTTAGAGACCCTCTTATTCAGGTATCAACAAAATTTCTTTAATATTTTCCGATTTGGAAAGAAGTATTATCTCCTTTAGTAGATATTTTATCAATTCTCACAATGTTTATTAGATGATTAAGTCAAGCGCTTTTGAAATTAATAATAATATTGACAATTAAACAACACAATGTATTACGTTAATGATAATATTGACAATCAAACAATACAATGTATCACAATTCCTAAGAGAAGCAATTCATATGGAATCTATTACTAGAACAACAGATAACTGAAAAGTCGGTAAAAATTATATATCAATAGACTATTACCAAAATGCGATCACTTACATAATAAATGGCAAAGAACTATTCTCGACTAAATGCATGTTTCTATCGTGATATTATGAATAGATAAGTCATGCATTTCATAGAACATAGTTTTAAAGATGGTTTGATCTAATAATGCGCTCAACTTCTCAAAAATAATGAGAATGAGTTCAAATATTTCTAAGAACTACGTAATACTATCAACTTCTAAAATATTTTAATGAATTAATATGATAGAAATGAATTGTATATTGAAGAAATCTTCCTCGTTGGTTAGAAAATTGTATTAGTATAAATCGATTTTCTATAAATTGAGAATATCAATTGAAATATTGGAAATCTATTCTTATGCAAAAGGTGTATGAACTAAGATGCTCACGAATTAGGCATCGAAAGATACATTTTAAGTTCAACACATTTAATCATTTTATTTAGCCATGTTTAAAATCAAAACGATCATTAAAAAAATTGAAAATAGAATAAAGTCATATCAATAGACTAAGTGTAGAGCATCCTAAACAAGAGCTTTGGATCTATAATTTATTATTATAACACATTAACCCATATCATACCATTTTCAATGCAGCTACTATTTCACATTAACCCATATCATTTTCAATGTAGCTACCATTTCGAGTTCACTTAATATTGCCATATTATCATTTTCAATGTAACTACCATTCGAGTTCACTTAATATTGCTAGTATGGAGAGAGTATTTTATATGTGTCAAGAAGAATTCATCTTAATGCACATAAATAAAACCAACCTATCGTATATGAAAATCACCATTTTATTACTAAAATAGTAATTACCATCAAAAATGCGTCAACTTAGAGGAATTACATACCACAACTTAAACAAAAGAGGAATTACCAACCATCGAGCAAAATGACACAATCAACAGACGCCAACAAGTTGTGAAGCCAACTAACTTCAAGTTGTGATATCAGTGGCATATCAAAATCAACTAAAATAAACCCACAACCTCCAAATGACATAAGGACATATTAACCTAAAATACCAATGACATAATGACATATCAACCAAAATATTGGTCTTCTCTCAATTAATATTGACATAGTGGCATATTAACCAAAATACCAGTTCACATAATGGCATATCAACCAAAATATTGGTCTTGTCTCAATTAATATCTGACATTCTCTCTCAATTAATATCTGGCCTATAACTGGCCTTTTATGCCTTTTCTATTTGTCACATAATGCATATCAACCAAAATATTGGCTTTCTCATTAATTGGCCTTGTGACATAAAAAGCATATCAACCAAAATATTGGCTTTAATTGGCCTTGTGACATAGTGGCATATGGCTTTGTCTCAATTAATTGGCCTTGACTATGTCATGATTGTCATTGTGATAGGAAACATATTTTCCACGACCACGGCCTCTACCACGATCTCCACAGCGACCACGTACACCGCCAAAATGGCCAAAATTTGAAGATTTTGTCGCATTCACGACTTGCGCCAAAATGGCCAGCCAAAATTTGAAGATTTTGTCGCATTCACTTCAGGGAATGGACTTGCGCCAAAATAAAATTTTTGTCGCATTCACTTCAAGGAATAGACATGCGTCAAAATGGCCAAAATTTGAAGATTTTGTCACTTGCACCGGTAGGACGGGACTCGTGATTTTTCAACAACAAGTTATTTGCTTTCATATCCTACATCTGTGGTCTATTTTCAATCTTCAAGGGTATAAAATATTATAGTCTTTTTTCATTGACTTCATGTCCTTTGTTCTTTCTCTGAATGACACTCTTACGAGTATTTGGCATATCCGACATTCAAATATGTGAATTTCTTATTCACTTTTATCAACTTTCCACATGTTCACTTTTTGTGGATTTTATATTCACTTTTACGAGCTTTTGACATAAGCAGATGGATTTCAAATCCATATATGTGCTCGCTTAAAATATTAACGATCTCCGTGCATCATATATATTTCTCTTAAATATTGTTAAGACAAAACTCAACTATCAAATCCTCGATCATATCAAATCGATATATACGACTCTCAAATATTGTCTATAAGACAAAACTCAACTATCAAAGCTCCATATCAAATAAATATATATAAGTCATGCTTCTATTGTAGCCTTGATTAGATCCATTTGATGTAATCAAAATTTGCACCATCAATATTTTATCCATATCATACATAATATGTAATATAATTGATCATAATAGAATATTTAAATTAAACAAACAATATTTTTTTTTGGATATTTGTTTATAAGGACTAGTTTGAGTACTTAATAGGCATTTAGAAACACTAAGAATCTTATTTGTTTATAAGGACACAAAATGAGTAACTAGACAAAACTATCATTTTTTTTTTCTCTTTTTCCTGGAGCTAAAAATGTTTTTTTTTTTCTGGACGTGATATATAGATTTTTTTTTCTGGCCGCCGATTTTTTTCCTGGCCGTGTTTTTTTTTCTTTCTCGACGTGATTTTTTTAACGCTAAAGAGACATCGCGTGTCACTTCATCACAAAGTCTCTCAGATCGGGGCGGTCATCGCGTCGCGTGTCACTTTATCGTGGTGTCTCTACATCGGGGTGTCTCTCAGACGAGGTGTCACTTCATCGCGTGTCTATGCATCGCGTGTCACTTCATCACGGTGTCTCGTGATCATGGTGTCTCTCGCAATGCGTGTCACTTCATCGCGTGTCTCTCGTGATCGCCAAATGTTATAACATCGCGATGTCTCAGATCACGGGTCACTTCATCGCGTGTCTCTACATCGGGGTGGTCATCGATCACGATGTCTCTGATCCTGGGTGGTCACCAGATCGCGTGTCTCTCAGATTGGAGGTGGCCACCGTTGATTGGTGGTGGTCAATACATCGCGTGTCACTTCATCGAGGCGCTCTCAGATCGGGGTGGCCACTATATCGCGTGGTCAATAAATTGAGGGTGGTCAATGATCGCGGTGGTTAATGTCATCGCGATGGTCACCGCGATTGATGTGGTCTCAGATCGCGCGCGCTCAGATCGGGGGGTTGTCACTGCATCGTGGTGTCTCTACATCGGGGGTGGTAACTTCATCGCGTGGTCGCATGCATCGCTATGGTCAATGCATCGCTTACATCGCGTTGTTGTTGAGCATCGCGTGTCACTTCATCGCGTGTCTCGCATCACGGTGGTCAATGATCGCGTGGTCAATGCATCACGGTTGTCAGTGTATCGCGGTGGTCACTGCATCGCGGTGTCACTTCATCACGATGATCAATGCATCGCGGTGGTCAATGCATCAGGGTGGTAACTGCATCACGATGGTCAATGCATCATGGTAGTCAATGTATCATGGTGGTCAATGATCACGGTGGTCAATAATAAAAAAATTCACCGCCTAGAAAAAAATACTAAAAAACTTAAAAAATACCGCACATCTGCTTACAACCTTCAGGAAAAAATAAAAATAAAATAAAAACAAAACACAACAACAATAACGTGTTTTTCCAATCCAAAAAAACCACATTCAGTACGTCTCTTCCCCCTTTTTATTTTTTATTTTTCTTCATTAAGTCAGATGTGTTTCATCTATCTAATTTATGTTTCTTATAAATGAAATAAGATTCCTTAGTGTCTATTCATTTAATTAAGTTCATTTTTTGTCTTTTTAATTCTTGCCTCTATATATATATATATATTTTTATTTTTTTACCTCTTATAGGATTGAGAATGAATTAATCCAATAAAATTTTACCTGGGGTTCTCTCGCTGGAATACCCAATCGGTAAATTTGTTTCTCTTCTTGAAATACTCCATCGATAGATCTGGTTGGAATACTCCATTACTTCATCGGTAGATCTGGTTGGAATACTCCATTACTCCATCGGTCTTGTTGGAATACTCCATTACTCTATTTGGTAGAGCCTCACGATAACGCCATGTTATAACTAATAAATGTAAAAGAAAGATGAAATATATAACGAGAAAGAATATGGGAATAGTCGTGGTATTATTTCACTCTGCGTCTTTATATATATATAGTAGAGATTATAATGTTACCACAATATAATAGATAAATTAGAAAATATCGTAAATCAATTTGAATAATACATTAACATATTTTTATTCTTTTATAACATTGTATATTACTCAAAATTAGTTAAAAAGTAGGGAATGAGGAAGTTAAAAATATTTCATCATTAGATTTATTCAATCGAAGGCTTAAATTCAAATTCACTCTAATTCACTAATTTTCAAAATTCATCGTCGAAATTCACTAATTTTCGCGATTCAACGCCGAATTCACGTCGAAATTCACCGATTTCTACATTTTCTGGATTCACTTGTTTGTCTTCTCGCTATAAAATTATGCAACCTCCCTATAAAAATATGTAAGCCTCAATTACTTAAAAATATTTCGTTTGGTTATCCCTAATTTTCCATAAAAGTATTAGACTCAAATTTTATAAATTTTTAACCCGTATTCGTTGGAACCGTGTTGGGCCAATAAACCACAAGCCAATCGTTTGGTTCATAACTATATTTTTGAGAAGGTCCATAACCATTCAGTATGTTAAAATCACAAACTTCTTCACAATTTGCTTAGACATCCAAATCAGCCTAATCAATTATAGGGCTGTAATTGAGTCGAGTCTAGTCAAGTTATTATTGTCTAGGGGCTCAAATTTGATTAAAAAAACTCGGTCTCGAAACACAACTCGAGCTCGTTCAGACCATAGAAAGGCTAGACTGAATTGAATCATTAAGTAATCGGTATTATGACTTGGTTCATAAGCTTGTTTATCAATTTAAAATTTATTTAATTTTATAAAATGAGGGAAGATCATGCTTGACTCGTTTAATACTGGACTCAACTAATAATTAAAGATTTATATAAAATATTATTTCATAAATAAAATTAATTAAATACATATTTAATTTAGCTCGATTAACTCGCAAGCTACTCGATTATTATATTTTGAAACTCGAGATCGACTCGGTTAATAATTCGAGTAGCTTGACTCAAGCCCGAACTTGGAAAAAATTGAATCGAGTCAAACAACTTTATGAGCTGAATATGAATAACACACGAGTATCCCAATTCACTTAGAGAGTTCTGATGGCCTAATTTTACTTTCTGGTCTCTCGCGGTTGATTGTCAAAAGCTCCTTCAAGTTGTAGCAGTAAGTTCGTCTTCTTATTGTTGCCGTCAATTTTATTTTATAGCCTTTCAAAAGTCTTGATATATTTGTTTAAGATAATTTAAAATTGTCTTGATTTATTTGTTTAAGATAATATGCTAGGAGGAGAAAAAAAATATTATTTGAATGAAACGTCTAATTTGTCGACTTAACTCACAAATAAGAGCAGTACTAGGTGGGCGTCTGAGACGCGTTGGCCGCACGCCGCCATGCATTTTTTTCTAAATGTGTAAGGTTGTCAGTTGGACTTGTGTTTGTGTGTGCGTGTATGTGAAGTGGCTGTTTTATTTATGTTGTGTTGGTGAGCAAATGAGATATATGTTGGTTGCTAAGCTGTATGTAATAGCTTTAATCTACATTGACAAAGTGTTTATATATGTTATTACACACTGGTGCAGCTGTCCTTCTGCCTTGCTGAAGTAACTTTAGATCCAAAAACGGTATAAGAAGCTTAGTAAGGAATAGACATAATTTCAAGGGAAAAAAATACCACCATATGAAGCTTTAGGAAGCTCATTGAGGGCACCAACCCCTTTGAGATACCAAGATGATTTGCACGGTGCATCAGTATCTTAGGTTGGAGTATACATGGGGAACTCTCTTAAAGAGTAGGATTGAATATCCCGGCACCTATTTCTTTCTACCGATGCCCTTCTTGATCAAAATGATAAAAATTTGTTCTCTTACAATCCTTTCTACAATTTGAACCATATACAGAGAAATCCTAAATGCTAAAATCAAAACAAATACGGTTAGCAGCAGAAAAGCATAAATAAATAAATAAAAACATCCGAAAGAACTTGCAGCCTCATTAATACCAGCACAAGCAGCCCAACTTTTCTTTCTTTCATTCACTTTTTTTTTCTTCTTCTCATAACTCTTAATTTTACCTATAGTTATGTCAGAACAATATAATCCTTACGTGGTGTCCGTGTACGTGTTCGTGTTTGTGTCCACTCTGTCGACGATGTCGAGTTTTTTTGCTGAATATCTCAACTTCATCAGAACTACTTAACATGGACTTGTGTTCATACCTGGAGCTTGTTGTAGGCCATTCACATCATGTTGTGTGGTCTGCTCTTCGGTAAGTGTCCGTGTCGCATTATTAAGTGTACGCATTGGCTAGTTCTCCCGAACGAATGAACCATTTTTGGGCTTGGCACTATTGGTATTGGCCTTGGATCGGTTGATCAAGTGATTGAGCCATAAAAGCAGTTCAAGGATGTAGGCTTCTGTCTTTAACTTGTTTGCATGATGAAGTGCCTCAACTTGAATATAATCGGATAATGGGGCAACATTTGGACGATTCGAATCAGATATGGATAAATGGGGCAGAAATTGAGTTCATTTCGACAGATTATCAAACATTTGAAAACAACAATGTATACATAAAAATATTTTACAGAATTCAATGAAATTTGTAACTTACCCTGTATTTCCCCATTCTCCAACCCAACCAAACCCATGATGGGCTCTGATGTTGCGAAAAGAAATGTCAGTGTTAGCAAAGAGGAAAAGGTAAACGTGAGATTGGTGTTACTTCTACACCGTCAATCTTGTCATTTGATGATTCCAGATAATTCTGAGCAGGTGGTTCGGCAGATCTCTTCATGAGATCATATCAACCCTAGACAATTAATTTCTGATTAAACGTGGTAGCAAACAATCAATGTAGGGAAAATTTAACACTATAAATTAAAAAAAACTTACCAATTATGGAGCTCTTTAACCTGTGGAATATATGGCTCTAATATCTGCCATCAGGAAACTCATTCACCAATATAACCGAAACAGACCTACCACCAAAAAAATCAATATCTTTTTGGTATCAGACAATGCAGAGTTGCTGCATCTATATAGTAAGGTTTTCACAAGCTCAGGTATAAAGCACATCATTTTCCTACTAATATCACAGATTATTGTAATGCTAAAACTACTCAAGAATGAAGCACATCCTATTAAATCTCTTTCCAAACACTACACGGAAAAAGAGAATTGTCACTCATGTTGCTGCACATGTGCTCATAAGAGGCTCATCATTCTTGATTACCTTACCCAAGAGGCTCATTGTAGGTATTATGATAAAATATAGCACAAAGTTGATAAATCGTTTCACTTTATTTAGAAGAATCAGTTACCCTGAAATGAAAGGCTTTACCTCAGCGAGTAGAACGCCAATATTGAGCACTCTGTGGATGAGACCAACTGCTGAATCATGAGAAATTTCATTAAGGTTTATCTTATTCCTCTAGTAAATAAAGCAGAAATTAGGAAAGTACTCTGTTAGATGAAGATAAAGTTATATGGATGCAAAAGCTCACTTCTTTAACATTTTAGCAGAGAGCTCCTTTGGATCAATAAGGTCCACAACCCATCCAATTGACTTATCAGATTTGAGATTTTCAAACAATTCTTCCTCTTTTCTTCCTTCAGTGTCTTTGAATCTGCATCTGGAAAAAAAAAAAAAAATCGAAATTTCCAGACACCACACACAAAACAATACAGCATAATTCAACAAACATCTTCACGAACGAGTTCATCACTTCTCCCTATTCAATCCTATTCCACCATATTCATGAAAATGGTTTTTGGGAAGAGCTAGGGAGGATTTGAACATGCAAAGATCAAACATAGAAAGATTCTGCTGGTAAGAGCACGGACAGTACAAGCAGCCATACACAATTGGTCCTGCAAATTTGAAACAATTTCCAATCAAGAAGAGAAAATATTCTTGAGAACACAATTACCTCTGTTATGGTACAACCCAATTCTTCCAAATGAGAAGCAGCGCTGTGGAATGAAGAAATTACATCTGGGTCAGTTAAAATTTCTCTAAGCTATTTAAATTCATTAAAATTATTTGCAACCTACACACTTACTCATATTTAGCTTGAAGAGAAGCTTGAGGCTTGAGCATTAACACATTTTCTTGCAGCCTCCTGAAATTTTTATCCAATTCAGAAACCCGATTCTTCAAAGGTCTACAATCTTGTTCAATATTTTTGGGATGTTTCAATTTACATTTAACCAACAAATTTACAGTGTCAAAGAAGTTCCAACATATAAGTTGTTAATATCAAGCAAATGGCAGAAACGTGACAGATGAATCACAATGACACCAAAAGAGCCTCAGCAAGGCAAATTGATAAAGCAAATACTCTCCAATCGAATATCATGAGGCTTAATTCGAAAACATAAACTGAAAATGAAGGCGACGAAGCACTAATACATGATTAAATTCAGAGAGAGACAGCTGAGAGGACGTCTACAAACCCCAAAAAATGCAAGATTTCATAACCCGGAACAGCAGAAGACAAAACGAAGTAGGCGTACAAGAAGAGAAAAGAGCGAAAAACCTACCGGAAAATGAGATTGACCTGCCGGAAAAACGAAAGCACCTCCCGCACAGACACAGGTAGATGAGAATCTGACTGCGAAATAATATGCATATACGATAAGAACACACCACCATCTTCAACATTCCACTGATCTCCTTTGGTGGAGAAGAAAGCCGATCATAGGCTCTGGCAAACGGTGGTGGAGTTGGAAAACGGAAGTGGGAATTACACGTAGCTGGTAGCCTGGTACGTGGAAGGAACGCAATTGCTCATTTCTACGTCGTCGTTTTAGCTATTCAGGACCGGAAAAAAAAGGTTAGAAGAAAAAGCAGAAGACGACAAAATAGTAGTACCTACTATGCTGATTTAATAAGTACATCTAAAATACGATAACATAGAGTGTGATAAATATTAATCAAATTCATACATAATTTTGCAATTTTAATTCGACAATACTCGTAAGCAAACGAGTCGAATATTTTAATGCTTGAGAATGACTCATTTGGTATTTGAGTTGAGCCTAATCAACCTCCAACCGTATCGAAGAGAACTATTTGAACAAAAATCAAACCAAACTCCACCACTATTCGACCCACAATAAGTGTTCATTTTCATATTTCGACATTTATGTAGAGTGGTCAAACAAGACCGTCGAATCGGAAGGAAGCTTAAAAATCCAATATACCGTAAGGGTAGAGGCTCCTTATCACAAGAAACGTTGACCCCAAGGCCTAATGACCACTCTGGAGAGCTTTGTGCCCCTCTTTTCCTCAAAGCCTTCAGACACAAGTGTTAAGAAGTTTCCCTTATACGAAACGGATATATGTATCCCAAATTCTGACAAAGAAATGGTTCAACTTTGTCAGAATTCGAGATACATATGTCCATTCCATAAAGTGAAGCTTTTTAACACTAATGCCCTGGAGGTCTCGAGGAAAAAAAGGCACATAGCTCTATAGAGATCCTTATGCCTTGGGGTCAACATTACTAGTGATGAGGTCAGCATTTCTGGTATTCCTACATCATTTTTGGCATGCTACCCTATACATAAACACTGCATCCACGATGGTGTAAGGTACATTTGACAACTTGATTCCACTTTTAGATACGCAAGTAGTCACATTTGTGGTGTAACAATTTCAGTTACTTCTCCATTCATGTTTTAATGAACTTTACGATTGACTCAAGGCCCTCACACTGCTGTAGAGGGCCACCGGTTTGAGACTACAAAAATCCTATTGGAATTTTCTCTCACATGGTGGTTCCTGTTAGATCTAATATTATGTGATATAATCACTTCAATCCATGATTAGTTAAACTATTAGGAGTTTAAAGAAAATATGAAAATAGAAGTGTACCTGAATTTGTAGCCCTGCAGTTCTACTTCTGAATTGTAGGATTCGGTCTTCAAGATTTGCACACTTTCCGATAGACTTTTCAGAGAACCCTTTTGGAATTTCTACATAGTTCTGTCTGATGATCAGAGACATATTACAATGGAATAGTGTGTGACCTAGGGACAATGACCCATTCATATAGTGAACTACCCTTCATATAGTGAACTATATTTTAGGTATTTTCATTTCTACCATCACAAAAACATAAACTACCTCTTTGTCTCTACAATAGAAAGTCCACACTCTTATGACACATCATGACCCAATATCCGAAAATCACAACATATCACTTTTAAATCGGGCAAATCTTTATTGATAATCCATAACAAATAATTATTTCATATATAAACCAAGGCTGAATTAATGATCCAATGAATCCGAACACGGTTAGTACTCATAATTTACATATATTAACAAAAAAAAAATTCTTTAGGGACACATAATCAGAAGAAACATCTCTCTCTCTCTCTTCCTCTTAGTACCACTCGATTTTTCAGCTCCGCCGCACGCGCGCCCATTGTTTTTCGCTTTCTTTCTTTTTCTTTCGCTTTGTCTTTATTTTATCTTCTTTTCCTTTGTTCTGTTATGGTTTTTGTTAGGAAATCAACTAACAGCGGAATTCAAAATTTGATTTTCTATCCCAAGATCGATTTCGTTTAATACAATAAACACGTTAAGTTAGTAGACGGTGCTTACCTTGCTTGATCTATAAGATCAACGCTTTGACCGTCTAGGGAGATGGTAGTGCGTGCAAGCCGTCCACATGTCCGGACTCTATCAATATCCACACGAGCACCTCGCCAGAATCCTCATTGGATAGCTACTAGAAAAATCCGGTTGCTAGACTGGCCTTTTCTCTCTCTCTCTAAAACTCTCTAGTTAATTTTTTCACAAGAATTATGAACTCTTGGAATTGTGATGATACAAAAGAGCTAGCCAACTCCTCTCTTATATAGAGGGTGGTGCGCCCCTTAGTGTCCCAAACCTAATGGGAAAAAGCTTCTGCGTAGAGTAAAGAGAAAGAAAACCTTTTACTATTAAAATAAGGAAAAATAAATATTATATATATATCTCATTTAATTTAATATCTCATAGTAAATAAATCCAAGACAATGTCCATATCTAATATTGACTATCTTTATCATATTACCATAAATCAATTTGCACAAATCTATTAATGTCTAATATTAATATATGATAATAACACTTATTAAATTGCACAATCCAAGTGTATCTCATTCACTAGAAAGTGGCGCCCATATGCCAATAAATTGGCATCCGGAATATTCTTTAACTAATCAACATAATTAATATCTTGTATTTAATTTATTTATAATAAATAAATACCAGCATATTAATTTAATCACTACAACAATTTATAGTCGAGATAAAATTTCCTTATTTGGTTATCACTATAACCGCATTTTAATCCGGCTAGATGATCTTATGTGTGTGTCCCGATAGGCTTCCGAAATATGTTGGCCGTGAGTAAAAAAGTGCAATTACGAAAAATGCCTTTCATATTTAACAATCACGAAATAGCGTCTAGCAACACATCGTGACCCTCAATCATCGGAAGATTCGAAAGCAATGACTACTACCTTTCATGTGAAACAGTTACCATGTAAATAGAATTCTATTGCTGTAATAATATCCATACAATCGTATCTCGAGTGTCAGTACATCAACGATCGTATCTTATAATCTGGATATCATGCTCTCTCAGAATAACTCTTTTACTCCCACTTTGCAAAGATTCACGAGAGTTAGACATTTCTTATAAGAAGGCTATTTCGGATATTTACTCCTACTAATAGGATACACGATTTCCGGGCAAACAAACATGTATCTTATGCATGCTTCAATATCATACCCGAGCACCACAACATGATCGCCCCGTGGCTAAGGGAAACCTCAATAGTGTCAAAGCATGACAATCCACACCGTGATTCCATGAAGACTTTGGTCTCAGGATAATTACACACTTGCCACATACTGCGACACTTAATGTAAGCGGATCAGTCTAACATATGCATTCTCTAATACACGTCCACGTACAGTCCAAGTGTCTCTACACTTCGATATACAAGATCTTTCCCTATCTTCAATGAGATAGAAGACATCTAATACGTGCTAGTCTAATCGTACTATCAATGTCCCGTTTGAAAGTACATACGACTAGAGACATTTAAGTATCACACTTACTAAAGTGATTATAGATCTCATCAACCATATTCACCATCATGGTTTCTCTCTCACAACTTAATACTAAGGACGTTACTATATATTCAATAACATAATTGGTTCATAAAGATAAACAAAAATATATAATAGAAAAAGTGTTTTTATTAATCATAATAAAGTTATTACATGAACTAAATAGACTGTAAATGACCCTAGCCGGTCGGATCCGGTCCAACCCGATTGGGTTTAAGACATCATTTCAACAGTTTTGACCGCCTATCTATTGCTATGTGGACAATCATCTTAGATTGTTTCTTGTTTCATCGGCTCCTACCCTCCGGCGATGGCTCTGCATACCGGTTTTCTGGCGGTTGTTGGCCTCCTACTCCCTTCCAGTTGGGTAGTGGGGTTTTCCTTGGAGCTTCAAGGAGGAGATTGCTGATGGATTTGCAGATATGGCGTTGGGCTAACCATGGCGGCGAATTGATCTCCAAGGTGCGTTTTTTAGTTGCCGCTTTCCGGGATCTATTCCCCTTTTCCATAGTCTTCGGTGGTGGTGCTGTTGGCTGTTGGCTTCATCTCTCGGGTTTTATCGTTATATATAGACGTATGGCGGCGGCTTGGCTTGCTAGCTGCAGGGGTGGTAGTCATTTTCCAGGCTCTATTCCAGTGGCGGAGCTATGTTGTTGCCGGTTGTTTTATAAAAATAAACATGAATGATGGTTGTTTCATTTCTTTTGGCTATGTGGTTCTTTTCCTCTTTGTCTGCTCGGGTGAAGGCTTCGACTTTTGGGCTTTCACTCGTTCTTGTCAAGACTTTCTCTTGGAAATTTATACTCTTGACAATTTAGATTAGCTTTTGGCTGGTCTTTGTTTTGTGTGTGTTAGTGTGCCCAGTTATGGCATGTTTGTAGTCCGGTTTGTCCGAGTTCGTCCGGTGGCGGCCGGTGGTAGTCTGTAGTATGTGTGTTTTGTTTGTTTGTATTGTATCTCTTTTCGTTAATGGAATTTTCGTTTCCTGGGGAAAAATAATCCGAAGAAACATATGTTAGATAAAGCCCTTGATGTATGAAGATAAAAGGCATAGCATAACATGCCAAGCATTATTATGAAAATAAAGTGATAAACTTAACCATGTCTCCTCCAAATGTTCTGAAACTCGGAAAAATATCCCCTTTAATGCATGTGAAACCCTATATTTCTCCACAACTTGCGAGAAAAGCATTGTAAAACACATAAATTTTAGAATGGTTATGGATGATATTAGAACGCCTCTGCACTGCAATGGCAGTAGAAGCGCCATACGAAATGCATAAATCGTCTCGGCCAATCACTAGACTGTCTGCCCTCGCTTTGGCCTAAAAGCGACTAACCCGAGCTTAACAAGATATTTTTATGCCTCACACTTATATGGAGCGAAATTTTCTGCTAATTTCCGACGTGATTTTACATATATATAATCTGATTCTTTATGACCAATAGAATTTAAGATCAAAGTATTTGAACTCGATCCGTATTAGTAAAAATACAGATCTCTATATTTTAAATTTGTCTCATTTTAAAATATTTGATCGATAAAACAAGTATAACATGATGATACATGACCTAGAAAAGGTGCAACCTTGTCAAATTAAAATCAACATCATCACACAAGTCCACCAATTAAATGGAAGAAAATTATAAGCAATGACTTCCATGTAAATGAAATGAACGTGGAGAAAATACAAAAATGACACTATTTACATAGCCTTGCAAACAGCAAAACAGGATTATGAGGCCCTTCAATCTCTTTCTCACACCATATATTTAGGCTAGGCAATGATATGCGATAAATGCCCCCAAAAAAAATTTATATAACTCCAAAATAATATTCATTTTCATAGCTTTTCCTTTACTTTTCAAGATGCTTCTTTCTTTGTCTTATAATGCAATTTATTCAACAAAATTAAGAGACAAAAAGAACTTTCAAAACATGAATTTTTGAAAGTAGTGACTGAATCACGTCTCTCTTAATTGACATTAATTTATGATGGATACATGTTAAAGTAGCCAATTAATTAAACATATACTCCTTAATTAGCATATGATACGTTTAAAAGACATTTATTGTATTAGCATTGTATTATTTTGGAAGAAATTATATCCTTTTTTTTTTTTTTTTTTTAGGAATGAAGAAATTATATCTAAAGCTCTGATTATTTCATCCTTCATACCATATCTCTTACTATTGATTTACATTATGGGACAGAAGTAATATTATTTAGGGAATATATAGATTGTACACATTCACGCCATCATAAATATACACATGTCTTTATGTGTATTTTGCGTTACAACGCAAATCCGGATACTCATATACCACCCAAAAAAATTCCCCAATCCTTGCCCTCATTGCTTTGAGTTCCTATCAGTCATGTTAATTTGTGTGGTCCCCATGATATGAACTCATATTCAAAGTTGGTTAGGCTTGTCTCCTCAATAGAGTGCTATATATAAGGAAATACTTGCATGTGTAGAGATTTTGAAATGACGCGACTCAAGAAACGATCGTAAGACACGCTTTTTAGTCTGAGAATGAAATCACATGCACAGTGGTGTGTAGCTACTTGCACAGATCCGCAGACGTGGAGTGACACAATACACAAAAACTTCCTCATATAGGCTGAAGAAATTTACTGTTTTCTGTTTTTGTTGTTTCATCCTCGATCTATTCTTTTTATATATGGAAATTAAACATTTTTCTTTTCATTGTTCATGTATGAAAATACAGTTATTTATTTCCTTATATCATTGTGAAAGTCAATCTGGGCAGTATAAACCTATAATCTGAATTTCTCCAATGAATCAAATCAATATCTTAAACTTTGCAATTGATTTATTCAACTTTGAAATTCTGATATTATTTCACCTAGATTTAATATTGCATTTATGCAATTATATAATTATTTACTCTATAAATCGAGTTTTGGTTGAATTAAACCTCCAGAGGGATTTCTTAAATGAAGCCATGCCCGGTGGTATAAAAATTAACAAACATGAAAATCGTGTTTTGACTCGAAATACTCACGAACTTTTTACTTCTTGCGGGAATAAATGTTTTATATACAACGATCTAGTACATTACATGTATATACTAAGATTATGATAATATGAAAAAAAAAAAAAAACCTTAGAAATTTCCGTGATGTACGTATATATACATTTAATACATACAATATAAGCATATAATAACTTTAATAATAACTGTCATTTTTATTAATATCAAAACAATACAATACTGCTTTCAGGCTAAAATGTATATTGGTGAATATCAAAGAAAATAATATATAATTTTTTGTCACATTTGTCAACCAAATGCCTTTTTCCTTCTAAAATGAGCCAAAAGCTTCACGATATTTTGCAATGAACAATTGTTTGATGATCGATAATAATAATCTGAATCGATAAGAGTGTGGACCCCACTTTGATGTTTTCACGAAGCAAATCATCTTGAAGCTGCAAAAGAACACACAATGGTTCATAAATGTGCAGTAGATAAATGTCATCGTTACATAAGTGCACTTGTACATTAATTAATGCAAATTATACATTTTGATTAATGATGATATAATACGTGATTCCATTAGTGAACGTGTAATGCATATAGACAAGCAATATATAATTATAATGACGTAGGTTCATCATAATCAATGATACAAAAGCCTCATAAAAAAAATACCAAAAAACATACCACAATGAATGACAACATATTTTTGCATCATTGATCAGATATAGGCCTACAATAATTGGTCAATGGCTTGTATTACTGGTTTTTGCACAACAATTATGATAGTAAGATCACCACCCAAAAAAAGGGAAATGTTACTTCCACAACGATTGTACCAAAATGAATGACATATATAATCAACTTCTACACTATTGTTAATGATGTAAGAATGATTGATAATAATGTGGACACATCATAATCAATGACACATTGTTCTTGCCATCAAAGTCTATATTCTTTTGAGGCACCACAGTGCAATTTGATTTTCTCCATAGTCGAATTTATGCACAAAACCCGACTCTGGAAAAATTGAAGCGAATTTCGACTTCTATAAGCAGGGACATGCGCCCACCCGGTTTTTATTTTTGGCACACCAAAAATCTTATATAAATCAGTCCAACACAGTTAGTTGTTTTAATTCAGCCCACCCGTCCATTAGCCCACCCGACTATCAATTCTTGGTTCCCTCCCTGTCTGTAAGATCGATTTTTTTTCAAAATGTGGTGCCCGGGTATATCGACCCTGGTTCCAACCATTAACAATACCTAAAAAAATATATTATGTCACTCGTTGTCATATAAACTGTTGGATGATAAAAATAAAAAATAAAAAAAAACACTTACCAAATGATCTTTTGCAGTGGAGAATGGCTTCATCAATAGGACTCTCAATTTCACAAGAATCTATAGCTCTAATGGGGTGTAATACCATGTTTCGCAGTCTACCATAATCATCAGCATCCCAATGTTGATGATGATCATGAAAATCTTCAACTCTGCATCCATCTCTTAAACATCCACCAAACCTAATTAACACTTTGTTTAATGAATATTTCACTAATTTTCTAAACAAACCCTTTAATCTCAGCCTCCGAGAAACATAATGTGGGCTGATGTCAAGATCAAGAGGAGGCTGCTGTTGTTTTCGCGATTCGAACTCGAAAACGGGCTTGATGTAACCATTAGAGAAGATTTCATCAGCATGAACAACAGAATTGTTGTTGTTATTACATGATGTGGAAAAATCAAGGTGAAAATTGAAATCAAAATTATCTTGATGATGAAATGTATTCATGGCTTCTTTTATAATGGTGTCAAAAAAAGAAGACTTGTTATTAGGGTTTATTGACCAATTAACAGAGAAGCTTTCTGATGCAAGAGGTTGAGAGTTTTCCATAGTATATATATGCTATGTTAAATGTGGAAAAAATTGTATGTGTTTATGTATTATATATAGGTGATTAAAGTAGTGCTACCGACTTGTAAAATTACTCATCACAACGAAATGATTAATAACTCGATTTATATATCTCTATAGAGATAATATCGAGAGAAATAATGATACGCACACAACCAAAGCTATACACAACGGGTGACACAACGTGATCTCTCACCATTGATTTTAATTAGTGTTAATTGATTGTGATGTAGACTCATCAAAATCAAGGGTGAGAGATCACGTTGTGTCATCCGTCTATCTAACTTTTTTGTGTCTCTATCATCGCTCTATTTCATATTGTATCCAATACATTGATGATTATGTAGAACCGATTGTTCATGATGTAGGCTAATTATCATCAACGATGTAAAACCAAGTTGTGTTACTAGCTCGTTGTGTGAATGTTTGTATTACTAGCATTACCCACGATGATAATCACGAGTGACGTTATTAATTACCACAACGAGTGAGTAGTGACACAACATATTTTTCCACCATTGATTATGGTGGACCTACATCATGATCACGAGTAGTGATAGTGCAACAATAAAATGGTCATAATAAAGTGCACAATAACGAGTGATCACGTTATTGATTACCACAAAGAGTAAGTAGTGACACAACACAATTTTTCCACCGTTAATTATGGTGACCTAAATCATGATCAAGAGTAGTGATATTGCAACAAAATGGTCGCAACAAAGTGCACAATACATTTTTGATCATGGATTATGATATGGAACCTATTGATTCAAATGGGTCACATAAAAATCAATGATGAAAAAATGTGTTGTGGCACAAATATTTCACCATGATCAATGGGTCTAACACATGATCAAGGGTGCAAACGTATTGGTCGTTGTATCACAATGGTTGTGGTTGTACAAGGGAGGAAATGTTCCTTGCAAAACAGTTGTGTCACAACAAGTGACACAAAACACTTTTATACTGTTGATCATAATGTAGGATTGATCATTATGTCACTCGTTGTGACACAACCATTGTGATACTAACATTACACATATACGAAATTGTTCTTCAAGAAAAAAATATTTATTATTTTACCACTTTATGCGTAATTTGTTTCGCTTGTTAGATTTTTTTATTTCTCCAAACGAAAGGATTTTTTTAAAACAACAAACAAAGGTTACACCTGCACAAACGTCGAAAAACACCGTAATCAAGTAGTCTCCATAGATTAAGAGTTTTGATGATACCAAAATAGTTGGTTTAGAAACCAAGTATAAGTTTGCTTAGTAGTCCGACAAGCTTAATTGTATAAGATTAGTCGACCTTGCTTGAATTTATAGAATATAGGTTAGTCTAAGCTTTAAGATTTTAAGACAAGAAGACCAGCATTTACTAGAAGACCGCACTCTTGTCCATCTATCAAGAAAGACTACTCACGGTTGAAGTCGGGTCGACCAACAAGCCAAGCAAAAGCGCATTTAGTAAAGCAATAAAGATTCGCAGGCGAGTAAAAGGATTAGACCAGAGACGACAAATGTTCTCAAGTGACTAAAAAATATTTGATGTGATAAATTAAAGGGCGCGTAGCCATCCATTTGATCAATAATTGATCTAACGGCTACGAAAACATACAAGTGGAGAAATAGCATTTGATGCTATAAAGTTATCTTCTGTGGTTTGACAAGTACAGGCTCCAACGGATAAAAGCTAAACGGGCCAATTTCAAAAGTTCAAGTGACAACTCAGCAGTGATTCAGAGCCACACATTCTTCAACGGTACATCTACCCTACGAAGACTATAAAAAGATGAAGAAGAGCGATGGAAGAAGAAGTTGTTCAATAAGCGAAGTTCTTGAAATATCTAGAAAGCCATCTCTCAACAAGATCTTCATCTCCAAGCTTACCAATACAGATCCGGAAATCAACCAGATCAAGATCAACTAAGCTTTAAAGAAATATCTAGTGATCTACTTGATCAAGAGAGCTGCAACCCAACTTCAAAGCCAGATTCAACAAAGCTCTATCCTTTGTATCATTAATTTAATACATCACTCACCCTACTCAACAATCATGTTCTCAAGGAAACGGCGAACCTGTTGAAGCATCTGCGGGGTGTGAAGGAACAACGAAGAAGACATACGAGCTGTTGAAGAAAGGAAGTTTTTCAGACTAGTTGCGTGTAAATAGACCATTGAAGCATCTGCGGGGTGTGAGGCATCTACGGGGTGTCAAGGATTGACTATTTAGAGTGTGAAGCATCTGCAGGGTGTCAAGGACACTTGTCTATTGTATTAGTCTAGAGTACAATAGTGATACCTCCCAAGTCACGGGAGAAGCGGTCACGTAGGAGATTACGCCACTCCGAAGATCGATAACATTTCTTGACTCCTTTACTTTCAGTACTTGCATACCTTATATCACACTACACAACACTGAAAACCAAGCTCAAGGTTTATTTCGAACTATATCATTATTCCGCTGCATTTACTTTTTGAAGACAGCCAGATCAGTAAAACCAGACGAGCTACTTGCTAGTCTATTATTACACTTCAGACTCATTCATTAAGTAAGAAACTCCAAAATCGAAAAGAGTTCATTCACCCTCCTCCTCTGAACTCTTACAAGCCTTGTATTACGGACCAAGAAGTATATAATATTGGAATCAACCAAACAACTAAAACGAAAGGAATGTAACAATGGGGAAACTCCCAAACACTAAATAGTGTCTTGTTGTGGAGAACTTGACTTGGTAAAGAAACCAAATGGAAAGTATCAGTCTTTTAAGCGGACCTCCATAACTTGAAAGAAAGCCAAACACCAGTCAATAGAAACTGTAGTAACCGACACACACCGAATCTATCCGGAGACAAAAGACAAAATAATTACACAAAAAAAGCCACCACCTTTGGCTTTAGCTCCACCACCCACCACCGTCTTACGGTACAAAAGAGCCTGTAAAAATGACACCTTCCCCCGAATAGGCAAATTGTGGGCCATCTACCAATAAAGAACCTATGGCAGCAACCACCTCTATGCTCCGCCATAACCCACCAGCCGACGGTATGGAGGCTGACCCCAAACTACCACGAACAGAGAAAAAAGACCTTAGGACGATGCTTCGATTGAACAAAAAAAAACCCGAATTGCATCCCAAAACCAATCGATGCTGCTGATATCTTGGTTTACGAACGGATAAATCACTATACCATCTTGAGAGTCTTCAATCTAGCAAAAGCAGTAGCATGCAAGCCGATCAGAAACTCTTGATAAAGCACAAACGAGATCCGGCCACCGAAGTAGGCTGTCCTTTAACAAACCCAAACTATAGAACGAAAACTGAAGGAAAACAAAAGAAAAAACATAAACCATAGAAAAAGGAGGAGGTGGCCGCCGGAGGGGCATAAGAGAAACCCAAAACCTCCCGCAGGTGGAGAGAAAAATAGAGTGAGAAAACCAAAGTTTCGTTCGTTAGATTATTTGAGTATGGTTTGAGTATATATCATCCCCCACCGTGCCCACCTACCGGCTACCGCCCAATGCCCACCCGTCTTTACGCCCAACCTAATGTTTACATATCATCCCCCACCGTGCCCACCTACCGGCTACCGCCCAATGCCCACCCGTCTTTACGCCCAACCTAATGTTTACAACCATGCCGCTCACCCAACCACCTATCACCATACCACACCACACCACCACCATCTACGTAGTATTCACCATCTACGTACCACCACTTCTCTCCTCATGCCTACCCATATACCTATCTTACACATCCCTTTTCCAACATTCTATACCCGCCTTCACCATATCACTCTATCTCTATACCTCCACCTCTATGTATCATGTCATCTATCACTTTCTATAAGATCTTATGCATCATATAATGAAATAATGCTTCGTTCGATTAAATATAATTATGTGTTTTGTTACCTTACACTATGTTACACCGATTCAAACAAATTATTAGGCTCTCGCATAATATTCCCTTAAATGTGACCTCTAGGGAAATGCAATGGGAAATGAACGACTTTTGGATTGAAGAAAAGATACGTATAAGAAAAGAAAAGATTGTGATATAAATGAAAAGAGAGGAGAATAAGTGATTATCAAATCTACATGATATAGTTTCGAATTAACTCGTTGTAACATATGCACAAGGAAACAAGCGTCAGGGCTCGGAATAGGATCTCTAGACTGACCCTCCAACGGTCAAATCAGTTCTAACACGAAGATTTTATGTATAGGCCGAGCCAAAGACCAAGTTAGTACATAACCGAACATTCCGAGCCTAAGAGCACATGTAGTGGTTTGTGAAGAAAAATCCTTCCATAATCTATGTGGCATATTTGTCAGAGATATTGAGGGATGACAAATAGAGAAAACAGGGTAATGGTCAAGACAAAAAATAAAGGTATATTGTGATTTTTTGGTTTTTTTAGTTGACAAAAGGGAAAATGTCTCTCCAGTGGCCTCGGGACAGAGAAGGGGCAGGAGAGGGCTTGGGAGAAAAAGCTACAACAATTAAAGCCATTACCGTATTTTTTTTTAGTAAAGGACTTCTCACTTTTAACTTTTTCAGTAGAAGGCTTTGACAAATAGAGCCACTACATTTGCTCTATAGTGTACTTATAATTGAAGCAAACCACTCAAAATATATATATATAATTGGATCAAACTCATGAATGAGCTAATGAGTTGAGCATGAAAACCGCTTGAGATTGACTCATTTTGTATCCGAACCATATTCAATTTGAACCTATTCGATTACAAATCTTGTCGAATCAAACTATCCGAATAAAAAATCGAATCAAATCAGAGGCAAACCGCTTAGCTCGTTTACACCTGCACTACGGGGAGTAAAGCAACAATATATATTACACAATTTAACATGTAAAACATTTTACATGAGAATGCAAAAGAAAAAAAAGAGTTGATACCTATTTTTTCTTTCTAGAGATTACAGCAGAAATGAAATCATCAAGTGACTTTAAGGAAGACCCTTTATTTTTTTCCCCATCAATTACACTACCCCTAATCAATTCCCCAATTTCAACAGCTTTTCTTTTCATTTCCATTCCTTTCCCTTCTTTATTATCCATAACAATATCCAACACCTTCTTCACATCATCTTTCTCAACACATCCCTCTATCCCTCTTGTCAACTCCATAGCCACTCCCATTTCCTCAATCAACATCTTCGAGTTATACGCCTGCTCGCCCGCAAGCGGCCAACCGATGATCGGTACGCCTTGACTCAGGCTTTCCATCACTGAATTCCATCCACAATGACTCAAGAACGCAGATATCGACTTATGACACAATATCTCCAACTGGGGTGCCCAATTATAAACTAACAACCCTTGGTTTTCATTTCGAACCGTTTCTTCAAACCCTTTAGGCAACAATTCGGGCTTGAATTCGTCTTTTAAACCGAACCCGATCGGAGGCCTAATGCACCAAATGAATGGTTTTTTACTTTCTTGCAAACCTAAAGCTAATGCCATCATTTGTGATGGACTAATGCTATTCTGTGAACCAAAAGATATATACAAAACCGAACACTCTGAATGCAAATCCAACCAATCTAAGCATTTATCGGTAGACAATCCGGGATCTCTCCCACTATGCTTACCGATAATAACCAGCGAATTCGAATGCATTTGTTCTGTGTTAATAAGCATTCTTGGTGGTAAAAGAGGGCCCATACACCATACAGGTATTTTTACATACTTTCTTAGTATATCCAACCCAAAAGGCTCAATTTCCTCTACTGTATTACACAACATACCAAAAGAATTCAATGAATTTAATATAGTAGTCTGAAAAAACTGGGACCAAGAATCAGTACCATCTGCAGCTTTCACATATGGATGCAACTGGGATACATGAAATCTGCAAGAATCCGGAAAGCCCGGAACTTTAAACTCATTTTCACTAGTGAATCTATGAGGAAGATGTTGCCAAATGGAGAAATAAGCAGCAGATCCATAAGCACCACCTGTAGTAAAGGTCACATTTTTAGTTCCAAAAGAATTTGCAACATCATTAGCCCAACCCATGAATATATCAGAGATTATGCAAATTGGAGGGTGCCCATTTTGGGTAACCAAATCTGCAATGAAATTGTGAAAAGGGTTTCTTAAGGAAAGAGATGATTGAAGGAGGTTCACCATCTTTGATAAAGGTATAGACTCTGTATTCTCAACATTTGGGGGTAGCCCATAATCTGCACCATTGAAGGGGAGAGCTTGAAATTGAATTTGGGGAGTTTGATTTGTTGAGTTCTTGAGGTATTTGACATTTAGAGGTGTGGTGGCTATGGTGATTGTGAAGTTAGTGGATTCTTGAAGCTTTCTTGCAAGTGATAAGAAAGGGATCAGATGGCCTTGTGCCATGAAAGGTAACATCACTATTTGTTGTTTTGAATCAACCATCTTGATTGTTCTTGAATATGCTTATTTGGGAGAAAGGAATTGAGAGTGACTTATGCGGGGGATGGTGGGTTTATCTTTTTGTTCTTGAAGAAATACAATATGCCAATAAGCTTGAAGAATATAAAGATTGAGCATCCCAAAAAAAGCAACCCAAAAAAGAGTAAGCATTTGCAAAAAAGCAAAGCGGAGTTGAGTTTTTGGTGGCGACAAGTTTACTCGTTGCGAAAGACAATGTCCCTAGTCCACATTGTCTCTTCGTTCCGACCTGATAGAATGGTGATGAGATTAATCATAATGATTCACTGGCCTCTCGCTGAGTAGGATCGAGACACAAAGTCTGTCAGAGAGAAATATTGAATTCAGAGTTAACTCCCACATCACGGTTGTCGGAGACTCGGAATTCGATCATGTATTCCTTTGTACGATATGTTACTTGAGAACCAACTGAGCTACATATTGCTTATATTTAAAGTTGTAAGTGTGTGATCAGATCACATTTAATCTACTCTATTTATATGATTATTTCATTGTAGATCGAGGACACGAGCTTAAAGAAACAACTGATATTAGTATATTAAAATGTTTTTGTGTATTGTCTTCATATGTGAATATATACACCGTACATAGAGATTTATACACAAGACCTTCACGGTGTAGTATGTATGATTATTTCACTGTAGATCGAGGACACGAGCTTAAAGAAACAACTGATATTAGTATATTGAAATGTTTTTGTGTACTGACTTCATATGTGAATATATGCACCGTACATAGAGATTTATACACAAGACCTTCACAGTGTAGTATGTATAATGTATAATATATGTCTCTACATGTGATGTCTTCACACGAAAAGTCGAAAACACCACACAAAAAATCTCAAACATGTCCAATAAGCATGATGTGAACATAATCCTAATAAGTGTAACGTGGTCTTTCTATCAAATACGCAAACGTTTAGGTGCATGGAATCATTGCACCTACTTTTCATTCCAGATCTGGGAGTGTGTGGTTGTGTGTCTGTTTACGTGTTTTATTTTTATTTGGTTTATATATATATATATATATATATATATATATATATATATATAAGTGACGCAGGATCTCTCGGTGAGGGACGATACTACATGCGAGTGTAAACTTTTAGGAGGTGAAAAATACACAACATACATAATAAATAGTGTAATTTAGGATCTGAGATGCTGACACACCCTCTAGTTTAAATGTACATCCGCCTATATATATATATATATATATATATATATATATATATCAAATTGGAAAAAATCATCTCCAATGCATTTCACTATTAAGTGTAAAAAATACACAAAACGACGGTAATTATGCTTAATTTACACATGAAACGACATCGTTTTATATGTAATGTTGTATTTGACGCTCAAGTAGGACCAATGTCCATATCAGATGGAAAAACTTATTTTTCTAGGGAATCGGTATCTATTGTGGTCCTGAATTTATGAGAAAATCCAAATGGGGTAATGATTTATATTCACTACATGACACGTTAATCATAATACATGTTATTTTATATCTTTTACAATAATAATTCGATTTGAACGTAAATTTATTGATGGATATGAATCGTATCAATATCAATAAAAGTATATAGCGAAAGAAATTCGGATGTATCATTGGCTAAACACGGCATGTGGTAACACGGTTTGAGAAATTAGCACATGCGACTCAATTATCGACTCTGAGCTGCGATTTGTGAGCTACAAACTTCTCGGGCTCTTCAAGGCCGACTAAATCACGAGTATTTCTTGCTTCTGAGACCTGCTCGGGATGGACATTGGATGATAGTTTGCTGATATGTTCAAGTGCGTGCCAAGATTGAAGATGAATTGTTAAGAAAGTTAGGCTATGAAGTTCAGCCATACTAGTGTTACCTGTTAAGATAACTGGTACTGAAATTTTTAACATACTTCTGTTGTAACATACTCCATCCGTTCCATAATAACTGAGGCAGTTGCTAAAAAAGTTTTGTTTCAACATAACTGAGGCAGAACATTTTTCAAAGCAGTATTTATTGCTAATTTTCCTACTTTATCCTTATTTAGAAGTTAAAAAGAAGACTGCATTAATTGTATCATAGGGATTATTTAGTCATTGCATCCGAAAAGTCAAAACATTAAATCACTTTCTTAATAAACGTGTTTTTGGCAACTACCTCAGATATTTTGAAACAGATGGAGTAGTTATACCAATTCACATGCATTATGTCCACACATATTTGTTATATTTCACCATAAACACCCTACTTATGTGAAAAGAGAGTAAAACGCGTGCGTATATAATGTATGCATGATATTACTCGATGTAACTAGGTTATAACCGTTGTAGGATAGAAAATTTCACCCGGCACCGACTCACGGAGAGACAATAATTAGAAACATGAAAAAAAGATTGAATATCACAGAGATATTCAACTCAAAGTCAACAAATTTGCATTTAACTGAATTAAGAATCGAAACCAAACCAGTGATACTTAGGTTGTTCACAATAACAATTTCCAAGCCATAACATATGTTGGTGATTATATCACCAATGTCATTTAGTGTAATTGGACTTAGTTTTGAGGTTTGGTAAGCTTGAAACAATCGATATAAGTTTGGAGATGCGGGTGCATGCTTATAATTGACATTTGCAAGCTTACGGAAGTGATTAGATCAAGTGTTGAACAAAACAGATTCTCTGCTGCTTTGTTTGGGCGGGCGTCATCTTATATAGACGGGCGTTCACTCAACTGGCTTCTTTTTCGACGGGCGCCCATCTTCACTGGACGGGCGTCTGATGTTCAGATTTGGCTACTGGTTTTAAATCTCTTTCATTGGACGGACGTTCAGATTCTCTGGACGGGCGTCCAGTGTGTAGATTTAGATACATGTTCTAAACTTGTTTGGACGGACGAGCGTTTGAAGAAACTGGACGCCCGTCCAGTTTGCTTTAGACGGGTGTCCAGAATTCAAACGGGCGTCCAGTAAGCAGTTTTTGAAGCAGTTTGGTCGGTTTTGTTGGTATCCTTTCGGGTTTTTTCAGTTGCAACTGATTCTGAAAGGGTGTAACTTGTGTTTCATCATTGAATGAACACAAGGGATATATATATAACACTTGGGAACAAAACAAGAATAGAACAAGAAAATGTTAAGAAGAATTATTCAACTTCTTTGAATATTTTTCAGTAAACCTCAAGTTTCAACATACATATTCTACCAAAACTTTTATAGCATCCTTTCATCTTATTGCCTAAGATAAAAGGGGACGTAGTTTTATCCCGCAATCATATTCGAAAAATCCCGGAGGCAATCAATAGGGATCGAATAATTTTGCAGGAAAGAGTCTCACCTCGACTCTACGTTATTGTATCTAGATTTCTGTTTTGATAATTTTGTTCACTTCATTACAAACTCCCCAACAATCTGCAAAATTATTGTTGTTTTGAACAATGTCGAGTATCAAGAGATGACTTCAAATTTCAAAGAAGTTGGAACAATTCAATGGTGAGGATTTCCGAAGGTGGCAAAAGAAAATGCATTTCCTTTTAAATCGCATTGAAGGTTGTGTACGTGTTGAGTACGCCATGCCCTCAGATTGATGATAACAGCACCATGGAAGAGTCGAGGAGAAAAAGTAAGTGGGAAAACGATGACTATATATGCCGTGGTCACATCCTGAACGGTATGTCTAATAATCTGTTTGATACCTATCTTGAAATTGAAACATCTAAAGAGTTGTGGGATACTTTGGAGGCTAAGTATGTAAGTGAGGACGCGTCTAGTAAGAAATTTCTTGTTGGTAATTTTATGAAGTATGTTATGGTCGATAATCGTCCGGTTATGGATCAATATCATGAATTGTTGCGTTTGTTTGGTCAGTTCTCTATGCATAAAATGGCTATGGATGAGTCCATTTGTGTTTCAAGCATCATTGAAAAGTTGCCTCCTCTTGGAGGATTTTAAAAATTCCTTGAAACATAAGACGGAATAACTTTCTTTGATTGAACTTGGTTCTCATCTTAGGATAGAGGAAAGTTTGCGTTTGCAAGAAAGTGGTAAAATGTTGTAGGTTGCGGTAAGAACATTGCGGTGGCTCAACTTCAATCAACATGGTTGAAGTTGGGGAAACTTCTAAGAAAAATATTAACAAGAGAAAGTTTGATTCCAACAACAACAAAAACAAAGCAAAGTTCAACAAAAAGCCTAAAGGGGCTTGTTGGTATTGCGGTAAGGAAGGCCATTTTAGGGCGGATTGTCATGCTAGAAAGCATAACAATGGTAAAGGAACCGGTAAAGGTTCGGGACGAAGTCGAAAGATCCGGATCCATCAAAACATCAAGGTACACTTGTTAATGATTGTGGCTTTAATTCTGATATGAATTATGTACCACTGATATCCGAAGCATGTTATTTGCAGGATGATGATGTTAGTTGGTGGATAGACTCGGGAGCGACAAGACATGTATGCAAGGATAGATCGTGGTTCTCAACATATGAAAAAGTTGAAGACGGATCCATTGTGCATATGGGAAACGATTCTAAGTCCTTTGTTGTTGGAAGAGGAATCGTTAATTTGCAATTTAGTTCTCGGAAAATTTGTAACCTTAAACAATGTTTTACATGTTCCTTTAATCCGGAAAAACTTGGTTTCGGTAGTATTTTATGTAAAGAGGGCTATAAACAAGTATATGAGTCCTCTCGTTATGTATTAACTAAACATGGTGTATTTGTAGGATTTGGTTATCTTAACAATGGTATGTTTATGCTTAATATTGTTAGTAATGGTTTGTATGAAAATGTTGCTATGAATGTTATGCGTGTAAATGTTGATGATTCATACTTGTGGCATGCAAGATTAGGTCATGTGCATTTTAGAAGAATGTTACAAATGTCTAAAAATGACTTAATTCTGTTTGTAGTGCGACTATGAATAAGTGTGATACTTGTAACTTAACTAAAATAGTAAGACAACCTTTCAAAGGTGTTGAAAGGTCGTCTACTATTTTGGAACTTATTCATAGTGATCTTTGTGAATTTAGTTCTACACCATCTTTTGGAAACAAAAAGTATGTTGTTACATTCATAGATGATTGCACTCGTATTTGTTATGTTTACTTGCTTTTTACAAAAGACGAGGCAATGGAAAAGTTTAAAGTGTTTAAAACGAAGTAAAATTGCAACTTGAAACTAAAATAAAGAAACTTAAATGCGGATAGAGGTGGAGAATACTATGATCCACCATTTTTCGAATCTTGTGGGATTATACATGAACGAACTACACCTTATACACCACAACAAAATGGCATAGTGAAAGAAAGAATCGAACTCTAAAAGAGATGGTGAATGCTATGCTTTCTTACTCGGGATTGAGTGAGGGTTTTTGGGGAGAAGCTATGTTAACGACTTGTTATTTATTGAATAGATTTCTAATAAAAAGAGTCCTACTACCCCATATGAGCTTTGGTATAAAAGAAGCCAAACTTGCATTATTTGCGTGTTTGGGGATGTAGAAGCGATCGTAAGACTACCCAATCCCAAGATTAAAACCTTGGGGAAAGAGGCATTGATTGCATATTTATTGGATATGCTTTGCATTCAAAGGCATATAGGTTCTATGTTATAGAACCAAATGATTCAGTTGCGGTTCATTCCGTAATTGAATCAAAGGATGCTCTCTTTGATGAAAGTCGGTTTTCTTCTATATCAAGGCCTAGAGATGTTGTTCCTATGAACATTGGATTTAAAGAAAGTTGTGGTGGTGTAGAGTCACAAGATGAGCCTTTAATGCTTGAAGAAGCAAAAAGGGCAAGGAAAGAAAAATCTTTTGGTCCCGATTTCCAAACATATTTGGTGGAGGGTACAAGAGATAATGTAGGATTTCAATATGCATATTGTTATCATATTGATGATGATCCTAGAACTTATAAAGAGGCTATGAGTCTCGGGATGTTGCCTTTTGGAAGGAAGCCATTAATGATGAGATGGATTCCATTTTAGGCAATGATACGTGGATATTAACGGATCTTCCACGTGGTTGTAAACCATTGGGTTGCAAGTGGATCTTCAAAAGAAAACTGAAAATTGATGGATCCGTTGAAAGGTATAAAGCCCGGTTGGTGATACAAGGCTTTAGACAAAAAGAAGGCATTGATTATTTCGATACTTATGCCCCGGTTGCTAGAATCTCCACTATTAGATTGTTGATTGCCTTGGCAGCCATTAACAATCTTGTTATCCATCAAATGGATGTTAAAACAGCCTTCTTGAATGGGGATTTGGATGAGGAAATTTATATGAAACAACCGGAGGGTTTTGTGATACCCGGAAATGAGCATAAAGTATGTAAGCTTGTTAAATCCTTGTATGGACTAAAACAAGCTCCCAAACAATGGCATAATAAGTTTGATGAGGTTGTATTGTCTGTTAAGGGTGAAAATCTATGCTTTATTATGATATATTTTACGATATTTCTCCCCTTAATTGGTTTGATTGCATAATAAATGGCCCTCATATGGAAATATCGAGCATACTAGGTTTTTAAGGACTTATTCGCAATATTGAATAAATTATGTGTTTTCATCGTGAATTATAATTAATTGGACTTTATTACAGTTTTGCGATGTTTTCCATGTATTATAGGTATGTTCAATGTGCTCAAATGATGATCAAAAAGGGTTAAAACTCGAGCTATAAAGATTTAAGAAGAGATAATGATGAAGTGGATTGAAGAAAAGAGATAAAGATGAAAAAAATCGCATTCGAGTCATCCTGAACGTTCGTCCATGCAGCGTCCATGGTGAACGAGCGTTGGAAATATCGGACGGGCGTCCATGGAGACAATTTTGATACAGAGAGTCTGAACGGAGTTTGAACGAGCGGTGAGGGAGTTCGAAACTGCAGACGAAGCGTCAATGAAGTGGACGAGCGTCCGTCCGCCGACAGTGAAACCGCCTCAAATCTCTATAAATATCGGGCTTATTTTCACACATTAAGACACGAGTTTTACAATCTTAAAACCCTAAACCCTAAGGCGGCCTTGGCTGCGGTTTTACACTTTTATTTCGATTTTATGCACTTTTGAGTTCGATCAAAGTAGGCTAGTTCTATGTTATTTTTCTTTTACTCGGTTTGTTTGAGGATGTTGAGAGGCTAGAACCTCCTTCAAACGAAATTGTGAAGCCGTCAGCATTGACTTGATCTCTTTATTTCGACTTTTACTGTGAGTATTTATTACGGTTGTTTCTTATCTATGCATATTCTTGTTTTAACGCAATTATATTGGAAGATATGTTGTGTGCTTGATATGTTGTTGTTTGATGGAAATCTTGAATAGCATAGATCACCATAGATAAGAATAGTTCAATAGATTTACATTAACGGAAGTTAGTAAGTCTAAAAACTAGATCGTTAACGTAAAAGTTGGCACCTTTGATCTCTCTAACGTGTTAATTTAGTATTGGAAGATACTAGGTTAATAGATGAATTGCCCAAGGAATTAGGAGTTCATGTTTAGGTAAGGTAAATCACAACCTCAGTAAATACCACGTAAAATCGAGATAGGAGATCAATGCATGTTGATAGGTGGATCAATCCTCGTTTGTCTTTTATAAACTTGATTTACAATCCTCATAGCTTAGTTTAGATTAGTGAATCTATTTTCCTGCACTTTTAGTTTATTTTATCGCTTTCAAATCTCTCCTAGCATTGGATTAAACTCCTCTGTCTAGTTATTCTCTGCGTATTTGTTTAGTTAGTTATTCGTTAGGTTAGTAATCGTGACAATAGTTAGTTAAAACAAAAGCTAGGGTTAACATTCGTCTAGTTCCCCGTAGGATCGACCCGGCATAGCCTCTGTACTACGATCCTTGCACTTGAGGTTAACCGGTTTTATTACTTGTTTATTTTGTGTTAATAAAATCCGTGACAAGTTTTTGGCGCCGTTGCCGGGGAACCCGGACGGTTTGCCTAGTTTTTGTTTTTGTGTGTTTTGCTTTCTGTTTTTTGTTCAGTTTTTCTTTCTATTTTCTGCGTTTTAATCCTTGTTTTTAGGTCGATTTCTAGAGGATTTAACCTTTAAGTAGTTAGGAATTTAGTGTTTAGGATTAGGGTTAAAGTTCTTGTTTTGTGATTAGTTCTTTTTCCTTTGTTTTTCCTGCTCTGTTTTCGTTACTTCTGTCTCTGTTTTGGAAATCGTTTCTGTTCCTGGGAAATTTTGCATATGAACGAGCGTCCATACCTATGAACGCCCGTTCACTGTAAAATTTCAATCCTGCATCAATTCTTGACCTCCGCACGAAGGTTCATATATTTGGGCGCCCGTCCAAAATCTGAAAAAATCAGACGGCGTTCATACGTTGAACGCCCGTCCGTCTGAAAACACAGCGAGCGCCGTCCATATTTTTGGACGCCCGTCCGTCTGCTCTTTTCCTCTTTCTTTCTTTTTCCTAGGTCTTGATAATAGTTCTAGATTTCAAACCTTTTAGATAGATTCTTAGGTTCCTCTTTCATAGTTTAAGTTTTTAATTTCGTAGTTTTCAGGTTTGTTCAATAGAGTTGGGTTTCGGTTTATGCAAACTCGAAGTCAGAAAGGGCCATTACTCTTTACACTGACCTCGAGCGGACCATAGTCGACCTAACAGCGGAAACTTTCGTTTCACCGATCCTTCGGACGAAGAAAGCTCACCCAACCAAGAAATTGAACAAAAGTTGATAGAAGAAATCGAAGAAATAGTAATAATGGCGGCAGAGGATCGACGTGCGTTGGCGAGACTACGCCATGCCTGGTGCGATCATTTATCAACCCGGCTATAGTCTTGCCCGCCATTCTTGCTCAAACCTTCGAGCTCAAGCCGGGGCTTATCCGGATGATGCGGCATGCATCAATTTTTTTGACTACTAATCGGAAAATCCGCATACCCACTTACACACGTTCTTAGAGATATGCGGTACTACTCGCATCCAAGGTGTAAGTGAGGATGCTATCAAGCTCAAACTTTTTCCTTTTCCTTAAAAGGGGAGGCGAAGAATGGTATCACTCTCTTCCCCCGAATCCATCACTACATGGGTTTGGACTCGAGAAGGAGTTTTGAGTCAATATTTTCCACCCTCTAAGACGGCCCATTGCTTAAATGAAATTTTCACATTTTCTCGAAGAAGAAAATGAATCATTTTTCGAGGCCTGGAGGAGGTATAAATCTCTTCTTAGAAAGTGCCCCATCATGGCTTGCCTTTGGAGAGGTTAGTCATTACTTTCTTTAATGGATTGACCGAGCTCACTAAGGGCATGGTCAATAGTTCATCTGGCGGGACGTTTCAAGAAGACTCAGGGCGAAGGATGGGCATTGTTCAAGACATTGCCAAATATAACTATGCTCCATCCTATCGAGGCAATTCAAGCTCCTCCTCCCCAAAGTGGAGGAAGTAAATGTTCAAAGTCGATTGCCATGCTGCGCAGAGGCAGATGGCCAATCCTCAAACTCCAAACCTTACTAATCGGACTCTTCGGTTCCGCGAGAACCCTCGAGTTACAGATTGCGAATCTTCTTTGCCGGTAGTCACGTAAATGGCCAATGTCAATTTAACCCCAATTCTTCATACCAAGTCAATATCATCGTCCATGCGGATGGACGGTACACTCAGTCCAATGCCAAAATCTGCGATAATATGGGCACACTTCCGCATTCGTCACATGAATGGGCGAGAATCGTTGAAGTAAATGCGTTATGGCGAGAACACCCAAAGGTTTAATCAACCATCCGCCAGAATCAATTCGAAACCAAGGGTTCAATCAAGCTTCAATTTTAATCCGAATTCGAGTTTTAATTGAATTCAAGTTTCAATAAGAACCCCGGTCCCGCTCAAAACCAAAACTCAAATTTTTCCAAATGAGACACAAAGATTCAATCGAAATTGGCCTTCTAATTCCAATTCCAATTTTCAAAATCGGCCCAACCGACCATACTCTTCAAACTTCCAAAGACTCTCAAAGTCCTCGAATTCAAATGATCTTAAGGTTGAATGGAACTCATTCAAAGAAGGGCAAAAACAAGAATATTCAACTCTAATGAGTACCAATAAGAATCTTGAGAGACAGATCGGCAAATTGGGTGAGCAATTAGCATCAAGACCCCTGGCATCCGCCCGATTTTACGAGAAAAATCCTAAGGGTGGTCATGTTGCTCAGCCGATTTGAAGCGGCGACCAATGTCTTGACCTCGTACCAACAACGCACTATGGACAAGAGAGGCCAAGACAATGAGTTTAAGTGGTACACAAAATGAGTGGTCCCCACGGTTTCCGGGAAACCAGCTAGCCCTCCTGCCATTGATAAGGCAGGAGGGGAAGTTGAGCACCCATCATCCCCTTGGCTGCAAGCAAGTACTCAGGTGGCTGATCCCCTGATAGGTGAAAAGGTTGCAAATCCTCAGGTGGCTGTTCCCCTGAGGACTCAACAAGTTGGAAATCCTCAGTGGTGACCCTCGAGGACTGGTGGGAAAAAGAAAGTCGTGTGTCGATCCACGACTACGAAAGCCTCTGAAAAGACGGTTCGGTGGAAGGATTTGGAAGACAAAGCTATTAGCACATCCTCAAAGAGAGTCTTTTCCGAGAGTGATCTGAAGAAGCTTCCGTTTCCACCGAGGAAGAGCAACATTCCATTGGTTGAAGACAAAAAGTACGAGAAGGTGCTCAACCTTCTGAAAAATACTCAGGTAAATCTGCCATTATCCGAGGTCTTGGTTGAGATGCCTAAGTATACAAAGTTCATCAAGGATGTTGTATCTTCCAAAAAGAAGTTAGCAGGAATGGACCAAGCGGTTGGTAAGGAATGTTCTCTGGTCAATAATGAAAGCTTACCAATCAAGAAGCGACCCAGGGAAATTTGTGCTCACATTGCAGATGGGAGGCCTAGTATTCCCAAATTCCTTATGTGACTCTGGCGCGTCTATCGACTTGATGCCATTGTCTACGTGTGCAAGCAAATTGGTTTACAAAGCCTTCTAGAACCCACGACCATGAACTTGCGATTCACGATCGATCTTCTAAGAAAGCTTCAGGATCTTAAAGGATGTATTAGTTCAAATAGATAGGTTTACCTTTCCGGTTGATCGCATGCGTTTTAGATATTGAGAGAAGTGAAAATGTTCCGTTAATTCTTGGAAGGCCTTTTCTCTCTACAATTAGAGCCCTCATCGATTGTGATGGTGGGCATGTGACCATTCGGGTTGGTGACCGGGAGGTGAGCTATAGTGTATCAAAATCTATCAATGCACCTTCGGAGCTCCAACCGGCTTTTCCGTTGAGGAGACTTCTCGATGATTTCGGCGACTTCATGGATAAGCAAGTCATGGTGTAGAATCGAGAATATGAGCGGCCCGATTGATAAGTTTGAATAGTCGTGGTGTGGTCAATCTAGACCATTTAGCAAATGATTTCGAGGATGAGCTAAGAGAAGAAGCCTTGGCGTAGGACCACTAAGTAAGCTCGGCGATGTTGAGTTGCGAGTGGTGATCTTAAATCAAGTCCGGAGGATCCTCCCGTAGATTTGATGCTGAAGCCGTTGCTAAACATCTTAAGTATGTGTTTCTAAGAGAAGGTGACAAGCTTCCTTTGATCATCTCTCGCCAAGCTATCTCGTATGGAAGAGCTTAAATCATTAAACGCTCTTGCGCAAAAATGAAAAAGCCTTTGGATGGGGGTGGGAGACATCCGAGGATATCTCCCGACATCTGTATGCACAAGATCAAGGCGAGGAGGGTGCAAAACGAGTTAGACAAACCTCGAGAAGACTCAACCCTCACATGCAAGAGGTTGTCAAGAAGGAAATTATCAAGCTTCTAGATATGGGTATCATATACGCCATTGCAGACAGTGAGTGGGTATCCCCAACTCAAGTAGTTCCCAAAAAGGGTGGAATTACTATTGAGAAGAATGAGAAGGGAGAAGAGATAGCATTGAGGCTCGTCACAAGGCTATCGGTCTGTATTGACTATAGAAAACTCAATGAGGTCACACTGAAAGATCATTTTCCTCTTCCATTCATTGACCGGATGCTTGAGCGCTCGGGCGGGCACGCGCATTCTCTTGCTTCTGGATGGATATTCGGGATATTTCCGATACCCATCGATCCTGTTGACCAAGAGAAGACCACCTTCACCCGCCCCTATGGTACATTTGCCTACAGCGGATGCCATTTGTCTCTGTAATGCCCCAAACACCTTTCAAAGGTGTATGATGGCAATCTTTGACGGTGGTTGAAAAGTGTATGGAGATTTTTATGGATGATTTCTCGGTCTTTGGTCAATCCTTCGATGATTGCCTCGATAATCTTGATCATGTGTTGTCTAGATGTGTGGAAAAGGACTTAGTGCTTAATTGGGAGAAATGCCATTTCATGGTAGATGAAGGTATAGTCCTTGGCCACAAAGTGTCCGCCAAAGGTATAGAAGTAGATAGGGCCAAGGTAGAAGCTATTGAGAAGATGAGTTATCCTAAGAATGTTCGGGAAGTCCGAGGTTTTCTCGGACATGTCGGCTTCATAGGAGGTTCATCCAGACTTTTCAAAGATTGCCAAACCCCTGCTCTACTTTACTCAAAGAAGACGTTACCTTTGATTTTGATGAGAATTGCAAGCGCGCACGTTTGAAGAGCTTAAGACTAGGTGATCTCGCTCCAATTCTTATATCGCCAGATCGAACTTGCCCTTTGAACTTATGTGCGATGCATCCAACTATCTTTGTTAGTGCGATCTTAGACAAATGCATCGAAGGAAAGTTCCAAATATCTACTACGCCACCACACGTTGAACCCTTCGCAAGTTAACTATACGACTACCGAAAAGGAATTATTGGCGTAGTGTTTGCTATGGACAAGTTCCGTAGTTACTTGCTAGGTGCTCAAGTGATCGTGTGGGTCGACCACGCCGCCTTGCGTTATCTCATGACCAAAAAGGAAGCTAAACCGCGCTATCGCGCGTTGGATCACGACCCTCCAAGAATTTGACGTTCAAATCAAAGATAAGAAGGGCGTTGAGAACGTAGTGGCGGATCATGTCTCTAGGATGATAAGTGAGGAAAAGGGTGATCCTGAAGATATAGATCTTTACTTTCCTCTGGAAAACATCATGTTGATCGATGGCCGCTCTCCTGATGTTCCATGGTATTCGTCCATTGTGAATTACCTTCATGCCCGCTACCTTGACCCCGAGATGTCGTGACGGGAAGAAGAAGTTCTTCTGATATGAAATATTTCGTTTGGGATGAACCTTATTTGTTCAAGATCTGCAAAGATGGTTTGCTTAGGAGATGCGTTCCTGAATCTGAGCAACGAGAGATTATCGAGCAATGCCATAGCGGACCCACAGGTGGTCACTTTGGTCCTTGGAAAGCGGTTGCGAAGATCTTCCATCCCGTTTCTATTGGCCTACGATCTTTAAGGACACGGAAGCTTTCGCAAAGCTTGCGATAGGTGTCAAAGAACCGAACTCTAACAAGGCGTTTTGACATGCCTTTGAAACCCATCTTAGAGTCGAAGTCTTTGATGTATGGGGTATCGATTTTATGGGACCTTTCCCATCATCCTGCGATAACAAATACATCTTGGTTTGCGCGCGACTATGTTTCGAATGGGTGGGCGGTAGCCACTCCTCACAATGATCATAAACGGTCATGAAGTTCCTAAAAAAGAATATCTTTGTGAGATTTGGGTGTCCTCGAGCCTTGATCGATGATGAAGGAGCACGCATTTTTGCAACCGACCTCTAGAAAAGTTCTCGAAAAGTATGGTGTACGCCATAAGACCGGCACCCCATACCATCCGATGACTAGCGGTCGAGTTGAGCGAAGCAACCAAAGCATTAAAAGATCCTGGAAAATCGTGAACAGTCCATCGCAAGGATCTGAGTCTGAAGTTGGATGATGTCTTATGGGCTTATAGGACCGCCTATAAAACTCCTATGGGTACATCACCATATCAAATGGTCTACGGAAACCGTGTCATCCGCTGTCGAGTTAGAGCATAGAGCGTATTGGGCTACAAAGTTTCAACTTTGATTCCCAATCTTGTGGGAAACATCGACTACAAATGATTACACGAAGCCGACGAGTTCGGACTCCAGGCCTATGAAAGTGCCGGGATCGGCAAAGATAAGATGAAATCGCTCCATGATGCGAAAATTAAGAAGCGAGAATTGAGTCGGCGAACAAGTTCTCCTCTACAATTCTAGGTTACATTTGTTTCTGAAAGTTGAGGACTCGTTGGTCCGGCCCTTTCGAGATTCTCCAAATCATTCCCCGGAGGCGTTAGAACTTCGTGGTTATAAGCGGTGACCCGCTTTGAGTCAACGGTCAAAGGTGCAAACACTATATCGGTGAACCTAAAGAGGCATCTTTGATTGTTAAATTTCTCGATATTCTCGGATGTGGTGTTACTCGAGTCGAAGAATTTGACGAGTTATCATCCGACTTGTTCTCCGAGGATGACAGTGGTGATCCGTCTGAAGAAGTTCTAGCGGGTAGTGCAGATATGGAAGAGTTTGAAAGGGAGCGACAGTTGAAGCGTCATCAGAGGACTCAGAGTATGAAGAGGTCACCCATGGGAGAGTTCAAGCGTATGTGGAGGGCTATTAAAACTTTTCCCCATGTGTGAGATCTTTGTTCTACAGCCCACACTCTTGATCGAGCTTACGAGGTAGTGGCTAGCGTAAAAGTCAAATGGCCGGATCCAGGTGAGCTTACACTATGTCGAGCTAACGACATAAACCAAAAAGCGCTACTAGAGGCATCCTGATATCCGTATTATATTAGTTACTCTCTTTGTGTGTCTATCTCTTTTCTTTGTAGTTGTTCATGCTTTAAGCTAAGTCTAATTAAGTTTTGTCTGCTTTTATCGCTTTAGCATTCGAGCTAGATATGGAGTACGGTATTTTGCCGTAGGAGTTCCCTCTCATTAGTAGGATTTCCTTCTCACCGTTTCGGATGGACACAAAGCAACGATAGTTCCGGATATAGATATAGATATTCTTACCCGCGTCAGGATCGTCACTTATGTTCTCATTGTTCCCGATGCTCGGGGTGAAGATTTTACCATTGAGGAGTTGCGAGCGACTTTAGGAAGACCGTGCGGATCCTTAACGATGCAATGTCGACGGATTTAGCCCTAATCTTTGCAGGGATGAGCATTTCCAGGTGAAGAGCGGTGATGATGATTGGGGTGTTCGGGATGACTATGACTTTCCTCCGGTGTTGATTTACTCCGTCGCTTTTATCGGGGTTATAGATCGGGCGAGCTTTATGATGACTAGCTATTGTTTCTTAGTTAGTTTTGTCTTCGCCGAGCTCCGACGTAAAAATGAAAGCGCCCGAGTAGGAGGCAACCTCTTTATTCAAGTTATGTTTTTCTGCTTTTATGTCTTCGTTATGTCATTATTGTACTCGTTTGAATTTTATCAAGTATTAATAAAAACTATCGATTTTATTTCCTTATGTGTGAAAAAAAATTGGAATTTTGTGAGTTTCTCTGATGGACGCCCGTTCACATGAACTGGACGCCCGTCCGGACCTCAATCTAGATGGGCGCCCGTCCCCACTATAGTGACGCCCGCCGTGCAAATATCCCTCCTATCCTGAATGTAAAAATGCCACATGGACGAGCGTCTAAAATTATGGACGCCCGTCCAGTTCATGCGGTTACAAGTGAACGCCCGTCCGTAAGTATGGACGAGCGTCCGTTCCAGGCCTATATATACCAACTCTAGGCGTGAACCCTCATTTTCCGTGATTTTCAAACGGCGAACCCGACTCCTCCTCCTCCAAACCTCAAATCTTCGTTTAAACCAAATTTGGCGATTCTTGTTGCAAAAGAACGCTCCTTGCACCCTCTTTTCATTCATCTAGTCCATTCTCTCCAACAATCAACGAAATTTGAAGAATCGGAGATTATTCAGTGCGGCCATTTGGACAAAATTTCAAATTTTGGGGGCCAATCTTGGTGTTTCTGGGCTTCTAATCCATTCGATCATCATCCTCACATAGCATTTGGTAAGTCTATAGCAACTTTTCTCGATTCCATTCAAGTTTTTGAGAGTTCGATCTTCGGCTCGACTCATTTTCTTGAATATGCGCTCATACTGTTTTAATTTTCTTTTTGTTGCTCTTCTCTTCCCCAAATCCTGGTTATGATGATGATATGGTGTTCTTATGGCGGTTGTGGATGGTGTGGTCTTTTTGTGGTGTTTGTTTGGGTATTTTTGTTGACTTGAAATCCCGATTTGGACGATAAACGGGTGACCATTTGTGTGAATGGTTTAGTCTCATTATAAGTTTGACGATGGTGCGTAAGAAGGAAATTGTGAAGCGTTACGGTAAAGGTTTGGATAGGGAGAGCGGTAAACGTAAACGTCCTGAGTTTGATCCATCCCAACTGGACCCGAACAGAGGCGTAGTCTTTAGAGATCAACCCCCCCGAACATCTCAACGGGCCGGGACCAATTTACGGGATGATTCTTCCTCCACCTCAAACCGGAAGGCGATGAGGTCCTCTCATTAGAATGTCTCGAGGTACCCGAGGTGAGGAGTCGTCTGAGCCGTGCCGTCTAGAGAGTTGAGGGTGGTGAGGAGAACGTTGTGCGAGAAGAACTGAGCCATGAGCACCTCCTGCAGAAGAAGTCTAAGGTCATTTATCCTCTTTCGATGCCTCGCCGATTTGTCAATCCCTTAGCTTATGGTGCCTACACTAGGCATTACTCTACCAGAGTCCGATTTTTGATAGAGAGGTGAAAGTTTCACAAGTTGATCCGGCGTTCGCTAACATGTTACGGGCTAGAAGTGGTCCGCCTTGACACAAGTTCCATCTACTCATGTAAATGATTCTATCGTCCGTGAGTTCTATGCCAACTTTTCTGAGGCGGACCTAGATCACGCGTATGTTTTGGTACGAGGTGTTAAGGTTCCTTTCTCTGCGAAGGTCATAAATGAGAAATACAAGTTGCACTGCTTTGAGGGTTTAGACTATAAAGAGGAGATTGCTAGGAGGCAAGATGAGGATGGTCGGGATCTATGGAGGAATTGCGGTTAAAGGTTTGTCCGGATGTGGCGTGGGTATTGAGGCCTGCAGTGCGAGGAAAGAGTTAGTCACTACGACATGGACCGAAGATTGGAGAGTCAATGCCGTTTTATTCGAGTCGTTTGATCCCGAAGAATAATCTTACTCACTTTCAGATTAGTGATCTTGGGATGTTGTACGCATTGGCTTTGGATTGAATGTTGATGTAGGTCAAGCTTTATTCGATGAAATTTCCATGAACCAGAAAGTATATACACGGAGTTTGATAGTTCCGCATTTGATTCATCAGTTATGTTTGGATGCGGGGGTTGCTGAGTATACATCGGATCACAAAACAAAGAGTTATCCCCCCATTCGTAGAGAGAAGGTTGGGACTACAACACCTGAGCCGGTTCCCACCACAAAGACTTCCGCGGGCCCTTCTTGGTCTACTTTGTCAGACGCGGAGCAGACACGATATAGTATGGCGAATAGCCTCCGGGATTGGATGGTGGAGCTTCACGAGGGGCAGAAGAACATCATGTCAGTGCTCAAGTGTGTTGTGGAGGGGAAAAAGCCGAGGAACATGAGTATTTTTGAGGAGAGTGACATGGAGTTCGTATTCTCTGATCCTATTGAGACCGTGATCGGTGAGATGCTTGAGGCGGTAAAGAGGCCTGATGATCCGGTTGATGAGGACATCCCAAGTAGCCAACGCCCGTCTTCTTCGCCGCATGGCCGGAGCTACACAGATCGCGTCTACACATACCGTGTCCTTTCCACGAGATCCTTCTCCGTTCTTTGATCCTACTGCTGACGCTGCTCTTCTTTGAGAGACGACTCCGGGGCTCCCTTGAGTTTTCATTCGCTTTACCCCTTTTCTGGTTGATGTTGCACTTTTTGATACATTTCATTCGATTTGGCTGTACCTATACATGTTGTTACTTTCCTTTTGGTTACTATTCATGGTTCATATACTCTCTGGTTTCTCGTTCTGTGACTTGTGTTGACATATTTATTTGATGGTCGTATTTTTTTTTCATCCGTTTGAATTATTATCTCTATCGCCATATTATACCCGTTTCCCGAGTTTTCTGTCTTCTCGAGTGTTGCGAGTGGTTTTGTCGAGTACTCGTTGAGTTACGTCTGGGCGTTTTTCCACGCTTGTTGCGGCGTTGGCCTTTTCATGCTCCAAATTGACCAACGGCTCGATTTTTCTACGCGAATCCAGCTAAGTTCTTCTCATTTTCCTTTCTGCACAACATGAGGACATGTTGAGTTTTTAAGTGTGGGGGAGGGGATAGTTCGAATGCATATACGTTTAATTACTACGTTAGTTTGTTTATTATGCAAAATTATGCTCAATTTTCAACAAATTTTCAAAATTTTCCTATACTTGTGTTTTTGTTTTGTCCCGAGTAGGCAATTCGACGTGAAGTTCGTTATTTTTGCAATCATCTATGCGATATTTCATATGTTTGATAAGTTAGTTGTTTCACCAAGATTTACATTTCACGAGCCATAGTGAATGATGAGCTATTTTTATTAAGTTATACCCCGTTGTGGATCAGTAATTTTTGATTATCTTTTAAGTCATGTGCTTAGTGCTACGTGCATATCGTGAGATTTATGATAGGTTGTATTTAGCTCCAAGTACGATATACTGTGAATATCTAAACGTTTGAATGTGATAGGTAACACGGGACTAATGTCAATTAAAAAGACAAGTTAATAGTTGGTTAAAATGGGTGTGTCGGAAGCTAGTCGATGATTTGAGTGTGATAGGGTATACCACGTATGTCCTATACCACTATGATGACTAAAAGCTCACGGCGAGTTAGGAAAAAAAGCCCTTATGATTGGAGTAAGGTAGGGTATTATCTCGAAATGTCCTATTCTGCTATGAGGGCAATAGCTTCTTCTAATGTGTGTTTAAAGTGAATAAGTTAAATTAACTAAAGAATTGTTGCGAATTGAATAAGGCTTAGTTCTCGTTGATCTTATCCCCAGTATAAACCGATGGATATGATGTAGGGATTATCCTCTGAGTATTTCGGAAAGGCCCTAGATATATTCGATCATCTTTTTCGGGATATGTCACGTTTGTAGGGTGCACCTTATGAGTGTCATTTATTACTATTCTACGAGGGGGTATTAGCTAGTTTTGCTTTGAGTTATTCAAGTTTGGTTTTAGTGGAAGTTTTCTATGGCTATGCACTCACACACCGGTGGACATCTAAGTTATTGGATGTATGTTATATTTGTTTAGATGCATGTTTTCCTTTCTCGAGCCTAATTTTAGTTTTGTTTTGCTCGGACGAGCAAAGTTTAAGTGTGGGGAGTTGTTAAGGGTGAAAATCTATGCTTTATTATGATATATTTTACGATATTTCTCCCTTAATTGGTTTGATTGCATAATAAATGGCCTCTCATGGAAATATCGAGCATACTAGGTTTTAAGGACTTATTCGCAATATTGAATAAATTATGTGTTTTCATCGTGAATTATAATTAATTGGACTTTATTACGCTTTTGCGATGTTTTCCATGTATTATAGGTATGTTCAATGTGCTCAAATGATGATCAAAAAGTGGTTAAAACTCGAGCTATAAAGATTTAAGAAGAGATAATGATGAAGTGGATTGAAGAAAAGAGATAAAGATGAAAAAAATCGCATTCGAGTCATCCTGAACGTTCGTCCATGCAAATACCCATGGTGAACGAGCGTTGGAAATATCGGACGGGCGTCCATGGAGACAATTTTGATACGTAGAGTCTCGAACGGAGTTTGAACGAGCGGTGAGGAGTTCGAAATGCGGACGAAGCGTCCAATGAAGTGGGACGAAGTCCGTCCGCCCGACTTAGTGAAACCGCCTCAAATCTCTATAAATCTTGGCTTATTTTCACACATTAAGACACGAGTTTTACAATCTTAAAACCCTAAACCCTAGAAAGCGGCCTTGGTCTGCGGTTTTACACTTTTTATTTCGAGCTTTATGCACTTTTGAGTTCGATCAAAGTAGGCTAGTTCTATGTTATTTTTCTCGCTTTTAGGGTTGTTGAGGATGTTCGAGAGGCTAGAACCTCCTTCAAACGAGAATTGTGAAGCCGTCGGCATTGACTTGATCTCTTTATTTCGACTTTTCTTTGTGAGTATTTATTACGGTTGTTTCTTATCTATGCATATTCTTGTTTTAACGCAATTATATTGGAAGATATGTTGTGTGCTTGATATGTTGTTGTTTGATGGAAATCTTGAATAGCATAGATCACCATAGATAAGAATAGTTCAATAGATTTACATTAACGGAAGTTAGTAAGTCTAAAAACTAGATCGTTAACGTAAAAGTTGGCACCTTTGATCTCTCTAACGTGTTAATTTAGTATTGGAAGATACTAGGTTAATAGATGAATTGCCCAAGGAATTAGGAGTTCATGTTTAGGTAAGGTAAATCACAACCTCAGTAAATACCACGTAAAATCGAGATAGGAGATCAATGCATGTTGATAGGTGGATCAATCCTCGTTTGTCTTTTATAAACTTGATTTACAATCCTCATAGCTTAGTTTAGATTAGTGAATCTATTTTCCTGCACTTTTAGTTTATTTTATCGCTTTCAAATCTCTCCTAGCATTGGATTAAACTCCTCTGTCTAGTTATTCTCTGCGTATTTGTTTAGTTAGTTATTCGTTAGGTTAGTAATCGTGACAATAGTTAGTTAAAACAAAAGCTAGGGTTAACATTCGTCTAGTTCCCCGTAGGATCGACCCGGCATAGCCTCTGTACTACGATCCTTGCACTTGAGGTTAACCGGTTTTATTACTTGTTTATTTTGTGTTAATAAAATCCGTGACATTGTCTAATGGTTTTAAGCTTAACCAAATGGACAAGTGTTTGTATAGCAAATTTGATGAAACCGGAAATGGTGTAATCATTTGCCTATATGTTGATGACATGTTGATCTTTGGTACAAACCAAGATCAAGTTGACCGTTAAAATCATTTTGTCATCAAGTTTTTCTATGAAAGATATGGGGAGGCGGATGTTATCCTTGGAATAAAAATCATAAGGAATGACGAAGGATTACTTTGACACAATCTCACTATATCGAAAGTGTTGAAAAATTCAATTGTGAAAATTACATTCCGGCAAGAACTCCCATGGATCCTCGTGAGAAATTTGAGTTAAATTCGGGTAATCCGAGTCTCAACTTGAATATGCTCGAGTTATAGGATGTTTGATGTATGCAATGACTAGCACACGTCCGGACATTGCATATGCGGTTGGAAAACTTAGTAGATATACTAGTAATCCAAGTAGTGTTCATTGGCATGCGGTGACACGTGTGTTAAGGTATCTTAAGTTTACCAAAAATTTTGGTTTAACTTATGTTGGACATCCTTCGGTTATAGAAGGCTACTCGGATGCTAGTTGGATATCAAATGAAAATCATTCTTCTACGAGTGGTTGGGGTTTCTACTTGGAGGTGGTGCCATTTCTTGGGCTTCCAAGAAGCAAACATGTAATGCAAACTCAACAATAGAATCGGAGTTTATTGCCTTGGCTTCGCCGCTTTAGGCGGAATGGCTTAAAAATCTGATTTACGAGATTCCATTGTGGCCAAAACCGATATCACCAATTTCTATCAATTGTGATAGTGAAAATACATTGGCTAAATGCTATAGTCAAGTGTATAACGGAAAGTCGCGACATATTGGAGTTAGGCATAGCTCGATTCGTGAGTTGATCACTCACGGGTGATATCTGTTGCTTTTGTGAGATCTCAAAAGAATTTAGCCGATCATTTGACCAAGGCATTGGCTAAGGACTTGTTCATCAAGTCGGGTTGTCGGGATGGGTCTACAACCCGTTGAATCTTTGCATTAGGATACCCAATTCCCTCTAATACGACATTGGGGCTGAATTCAATATGGAAGGCCTAGTGACTTAGATTTGGCACATGTGTTATGTCCCGAAGGTATGTCTTTGAACGTGCATGTGAGGTTGACATTAATCTTAATGAGTCTTATGAAAAGTGTTGTTGCAGTACACGATTAATAAGACTCACCTATAAGAGTATGAAGTTTGGCGCTTCAAGAAAGTTAGGGTTGGTTTTCTACATGCTCATGAATTGATATGGACACAAGGCCTGGATAAATAGTGTCAAGCAAGCTATAGAAGTTGTTTCTTGATTCATTTGTGTATTATCTTTGAAGTATTCAAATGTGTAAAGGGTTCAATGCTTAGTCACACCCGATACTAGAATATTTTGGAATGTGTAATATACTAGGTGGTAATTCAATCTGCATGATATTATCATTGAAAGATGAATTGTTGTATGTTGATATGTTTTAACTAAATCAAGGGTTACACTAAATGGGGAGGATTGTTGGTGATTATATCACCAATGTCATTTAGTGTAATTGGACTTAGTTTTGAGGTTTGGTAAGTTTGAAACAATCGATATAAGTTGGGAGATGCGGGTGCATGCTTATAATTGACATTTGCAAGCTTACGGAAGTGATTAGATCAAGTGTTGAACAAAACAGATTCTCTGCTTTGTTTGGACGGGCGTCCGTCTTATATAGACGGGCGTTCACCTTGGCTTCTTTTTTCGAGGCGGGCGTCCATCTTCACCGACGGGCGGGCGTCGATGTTCGATTTGCTCTTGGTTTTAAATCTCTTTCATTGGACGGACGTTCGATTCTCTGACGGGCGGGCGTCGATGTGATTTAGATACGAGTTCTAAACTTGTTTGGACGGACGGCGTTTGAAGAAATCGGGCGCCCGTCCGATTTGCTTTAGACGGGTGTCCGTAATTCAAACGGGCGTTCGATGGCGATTTTTGAAGCGATTTGGTCGGTTTTGTTGGTATCCTTTTCGGGTTTTTTCATTTGCAACCCGATTACGAAATGGTGTAACTTGTGTTTCATCATTGAATGAACACAAGGATATATATATAACACTTGGGAACAAAACAAGAATAGAACAAGAAAATGTTAAGAAGAATTATTCAACTTCTTTGAATATTTTTCATAAACCTCAAGTTTCAACATACATATTCTACCAAAACTTTTATAGCATCCTTTCATCTTATTGCCTAAGATAAAAGGGGCGTAGTTTTATCCATAAATCATATTCGAAAAAATCCCGGAGGCAATCAATAGGGATCGAATAATTTTGCAGAAAGAGTCTCACCTCGACTCTACGTTATTGTATCTAGATTTCCTGTTTTGATAATTTTGTTCACTTCATTACAAACTCCCCAACAACATATACCCTTGAAAACAACTAGACAATTTTAAAGTTAGATCAATAGAATAGAGAACACATTGATCCCCATAAGAAAAATATTCTCTTATGCGTAGACATACGATTTCTGCAAGAAAGATAAAATGCATAACGACTTATCTGAGTTTTTCCTTCGCGGAGCTCTTCTTGGTTGCTTCCTGGACCTTCTCTAAATATCCTTCAATAGGAGGTGTTAGAGTTGCCATGAACCGGTTCATCGGGAATGGAGTCGTCGAGGAACCAAAGCAAATGCTTTTAGATGTTCCGGCAGTGCCTCGATCGCCTCTTTTTTCAAGTTAAGTAGGTTAGACTCTGCTTGCTCTAGCCCTATGCTTCCTCATCATGACTCTGCTATATTCCTTAGCAAGCCGACGACCGTCTTCAACCGTCAAATCATATTTCGAGATTTTATTTGCATCCACTAAGCCTAAACCGATCAAATCCATGCCAGGTGGACCCATGAGAAACGGTGAATCAAACTCGTTTCTCATCTTCTTCCACTTCTTCTCTTGCTCTTCTCTGCGCCTTGCTTTTCAACCCAATTTTCGCTCTCGTTTTCCCTAGCTTGCTCCTTTGGTTTTAGGTGTCTAAGCGGCGATGTAGAAGTCAAACATTCCTCAACCAGTTCCTCAAACTCGGTTTTCCTATGGGGTCCTTCTGCTTGCTTAGTCGTTATCCCGGTACCTTTCTTTGTTGACAGCTTGTTCTTCTTCAAAGGTAGAGCATCTTTACCAGCCTTCCTTTTGCTGTTCTACTAACATAGCATCTTTGAAGCAATTGGTAACCAACAGATGAAGCTAATCGTGTTAACTTCCCGTTATCAGAAACCCGCATCATCTTCATTGAAACAATTCATCAAACAGGTGATAGACATTAAAAAACTTGCTTTACACACATAACACATCACAGAGAACATAACCTTTTTTGCGATCCCAAAATCATTAACACAAATAGGAAATACTTTTAGATTCAAACAAAAAACTACGGCAGCTAAGATACAACCAAACCAAACAAGAAATACCCAATTTCATGCTATAGCTGTATGTATGCAGAAAGAATAATGCATGAAAATACCTAAATGATTTGATTAAACATTGTCCCTTCTCATTTTCAATATTTCTAACAAATGTTTCAAAAATCTAGGTTACGAGGACAACTAATAAAAATCTAAGCTTGAACTCGTTCGATTGCATGAATTGTAAGTAAAAATTCGTAAGAAAAAAATCAATTACATTACTGCCTTTATCTTTGTGCCGATTCGACGATGCTAAGAGCTTCAAATCCTCAATGCGGTGAGAATTCCGATGATCGACGATGAGAGAATAGGCAATCGGAGGTATTTGGTGGCGGTGGTGGACGGAAATCACAAACGTGGGTTTTTAGGCTTTGGGTATTGCCGTTAGATCTAGGGCAATTTTCCACATTTTTTCTTGTTATTCCTATTATAACCTTCAATGCACGGAATAATTGTATGTCTCTGATACAATCAGAAAATAAATATTTGTATAATTGCAATCAGTAAACGGTCATAAGAGAAAGTTAAATTTTTTTGTCTCATACGTCTACACAATAAAATATAAATATAAAAAAAAGTGTGTCACAGTCATGAAATAATTGAGGTGTTTTATCTTGTTTGCGCCTACCAAAAGACGCTTCGAAATTAAGTAGCAGCTAAGTAGTTAATGAAATGTTAGTAGTCAAAAAGATATAATGACATCGAACCAAATAAGTATATACAACATTCTTGATCGTGTGTATGTATGCCTAAACATTATATTAAAAGATGACCAGTCGTCCGGAGCATTATGCATATATACCTTGGTAAGAAAAGAAAAATTACTTATTTAAAACTTCACATAAAGAAGTGTCTATCTCAAGGGAAAACTTATAGCATGGCAAGTAAATATTGTAATAAGAGCACATGAAACAGTAGTTATTGTTTCCAGGATGAAAAAACATTTGGATTTTAGACAACAGCAAAAAAATCAAAAAAGGAATTAAACTAAAAAAATAGTTAATCATAAAATAAATTAACCATTCGGAAAAATATGACTACACATAGTAGCCTAGTCCTATTATGTATAAATTTAACAAACAATAAATAAATCATTTAGAAAAATGATTACATATCCTAGTCCAATATTTAGAATTTGTCATCCTCAGAAAATACAACATTTCTATTTTGAAAATGTACTACCTTTCTTTAAAAAGAAAATTTGAGAAAATTTCTTCTTTCAAGCAAAAAATGTTGTGTATATATTTCCCACGAAATGGTATAACCGTTTGCAACATATCATCAAATTTAATGTTTAAAAGGTTTGAAACTTGTAAAATGAATGAAATAAAACAGTCTCTAACAGAATAATAGAAAAAGATATTGTATTGCGTTGCTTTGATTGAATACAATAGTAGGCTATTTATACTAATAGTCATAATGTGAACATAATAATAACCATAATGAGATTGATTACAATCAATTATTTTCCTAATTTTCTATATCTAGAATATTATGTCATTATGTCTAACACGCCCCCGCAATCACATGGTAGTGCAACGAACATGGTGATTGGCTCGCAATGAATGGCTTGAGTCCTGGGTGTCTGTGACAACTTTGCATATCAATCAGCAGCAACTTCTTCGCAACTTGATATTGCTTGAATAAAAGCTGGTGGGATAGACCCTAAAAAAATACATGGAGGGATATACCTTAAAAAAAGACACGAGGAGGGATTTACCCTTAAAAAAGATAATAAATTGAGGGATATACCCTAAAATAAAAAAACGATAGAGCAAATCAAGTGAGTGAAAAGTCAAACTGCCGATGAAACAAGAAACAATTGAATTTGACCATGAGAAAGAAAGGGGCTTAGAAAAAGAAATTGATTGGGAGACCATCACCGTTAAACAAAATGAACTAGGTGTTGATGGGGTTGGATCGACAATAATGACAAAAAAAAAAAAATTATTTTTATTGTTTATTTTGATATTAATATAATAATAACAATAATAATAGAAGAGGGGTGGTGGGAGGGAGGGTGGACGGGAAAGAAAAGCCGGCGGCTGTTGGTGGTGCAATAGATTACCATGTCCGCGAATCTCATTAATATGCATGTGGATGTATGAATCTTGAAGAAAAGTAGAGATGAGGAGGTGGAACTTGTGAAATAAGAAAGCAAAGATAGTGGTAAAAAGAAATTAAAGTGCTGATTTTTAGAGGTGAGTTGACAGATAGAAAAATGACCGGCCGAAGAACAAGCAGGAAAAAGAAATTCGAGAAGAAAAGAGAAATAAAAGAGAAAAAAAAACTTAAGAACGGAGGGGTGAGGATTCGTATAGATTAGTGTAACGAACCCCACCCGAGCAGGATTCTTGAAAGTTTGCTCAGGGATCTAAACGACGTTAGTCTCGAGCTCGATACCATAACAGAATAATAGAAAAAGATATTGTATTGCGTTGCTTTGATTGAATACAATAGTAGGCTATTTATACTAATAGTCATAATGTGAACATAATAATAACCATAATGAGATTGATTACAATCAATTATTTTCCTAATTTTCTATATCTAGAATATTATGTCATTATGTCTAACAGTCTCTATAGTTCAACCAATTACATACAACGATCAACAATTAAAGCTTCTGAATTCCGGTACACTATAATGTTAACTCCATAATGATGTTTTATATTTCAAATCAGGTGCTTGTTTTGTTCTCAGTGTAAGATGGCATCACTGTCTTCTCCATGAACTTGCCGAGTATTTGATCCATCATAGTTCCACTTTGGAAGTTCTCATCCGACTCTCCTTCTATCTATAAATGAGGAGCATGAAATTGATGGAATTGGAGTCGATGAAAAGAAATATAAAAGAAGGTCCAAAAACAAAGGACAAAACAATGACAAAATGCAACTATTTCCATTTAAAATAGTGCAACAACGGCCACAATAAGAAAAAAACAATATAAGAACTTGTCATAGAAAATTCAAATACTAGAATGTAAATGAACATAAGGAAATCCCGTACAACATAAAGATAGTTCAATCATAAGGAACTTTTTTTGAGATGTATAATGGTTAAAACACGTTACAAAAAACCTAATGAAGAATCTAACCCAAAAATCGAAGCAAAACGCTTCAAGAGAAAAATGGAAGTTACCATGAAAATCATGAGTTCTTTCGGCAACCTGAAAACATTAAAACAATATTAGAGAAAATGTACGCTAACCCAAGTATTGATTAAATATTTCCTAAAAACACTAATAAAGAAACTAAAGGAGGGCAAATGCTCCCGCGCCCCCTCCCCCCAATCCGAAAAAAAGTCTACTAATTATATATAGCATGCATCTTGTTTGCCTCTCTCCCCTCCTTGATTTTTTTATTTGACTCTTTAAAATTTTTGAAGCCCCTCCTTACCTGAGATCCTGCGTCTCCCACTGAAAAGTACCTGATCCACACCAAAGTCCTCCTTCTGAACTCCATGATCATCATTTTTCACATTTCTATAAGTACCAATTGAAAAGAAAATGTCTCCGTTCATAAAAATAAATTAAAAATTACGTGCCGAAGAAAAAATATCAAATGAAACGCTAAAATATTGTTTAGTGAAATAAATGACTTAGTTGTCTTCTTTCATCGGATTGTCGAATTGAACATCATAGTTGGCCTCTTTCATCATCATCATAGACTTTAATAAAATAAAATAAAAATAGCGTAAATAGTATTTGATGATGGAAAACACTAACATCAATTGTCAATTGAACGTCATAGTCGGTGTCTTCAACATCATCACAAACATGGAACAAAATCATACAGCAACTAATTAAAAAAACATTACATCGTAGTCAACAAAACAAAATAATAATAATAATAATAATAATAATAATAATAATAATAATAATAATAATAATAGGCAAAATGCCTATTTCAGCATCATCATTAACCTGAAACAAAAATCTTATAGCAATATATAAATAAAAATATTTCATCAAAATAAAATAAAAAAACTGAAAAAAAAAAATCCTCTTTCGTCTTCATCACAAACCTGGAACAAAATCATACAACAATAGATCGAAAATAAAAGACCAATACATCAAAAAAAAAAGAAATAGAAAAAAAAAGTGGAAATGAGAAATAGAGAAACAACCTTTTCTCTTGTCAACAAATTAAGAATCTTTTTTAGATGAGAATCATTCGTGATCATGTTATAAAGCACCAATACCGACACCTATGAAAGATTTATCGGTCTGCTAGTAACGCATGTGAGAACCAATATTAACGCATTACCACAAAACCAAAAAATAAAACAAACAAAATTAATGAATAAATAAGAAAATGAAACATCTAATTACTCAATGATACCGAAACCGTAGGATATTAGTCTTGACCCTTGCTTTTTCACCAAAAATTCCTGCAATCTACAACATATTCGACATTTTTAAGTAGAATGGTAAATTTGAAATTCAATAAACCTCTTCTCTCGTCAACAAATTGCGAATCTATTTGGATGAGAATCATTCGTGATCATGTTATAAAGCACCAATACCGACACCTATGAAAGATTTATCGGTCAGCTAGTAACGCATGTGAGAACCAATATTAACGCATAACCATAAAACCAAAAAAGAAAACAAACAAAATTAATGAATAAATAATAAAAAAATGAAACATCTAATTACTCAATGATACCGAAACCGTAGGATATTAGTCTTGACCCTTGCTTTTTCCCCCAAATTTTCTGCAATCTGCAACATATTCGACATTTTTAAGTAGAATGGTAAATTTGAAATTCAATAAACAAACACATATAAAAATGAAAATAAATTATGTAAAACAATAGGTGAAAAGTGAAATCTTACCTTGAACGACATCATCCCCTCTTCCCGTCTGTTGCTTCACGGCAAACTACTTATATATTGCATTTTAATTCATCCGGTCTGTTTATTCACGGCAAACTACTATATTGCAATTTTACATAACAAAACAAAACAAATTTTTGATTTTACATATCTTTGCAACAATAGAATCCTCAAGATTATAACTAAAATAAATAAGAAAAGAAGAAAAAAAACACCCTAGATTTTATATATAGATATTAAAAAAATAAGATAAGAAATTTACTTTTAATCCATTGTTATCCCTGCTGCAGATTAATACAATTCAAAGTCCAAACTTTGGCTTCTATATACTCTTATCCCTCTTCCATTAGATGAAAAATCTACGAAGAAGACCACCATGTGAAAAATGAGATTGAGCTGAAGCAATGTTTGTTTAAAAAAACTGAAGCAGTGTTATAATTGAAGCAAAAAAAGGTTACAAAATCAAAATACAATGAAACCGATTGACGGATCTAGGACGGGATTTTCGGAATTTTTTTTTGTTGAGGATTGAAGGAAGAAAAGGAGGCGTGCATTGTATTTATTAATTAATGCGGGCGTTTTTGTTTTTTTTTTAACGTAGGAAATAATGGGTAGATCCGGGCAATGACCTAAATTTTCAAAATTATTCATCATTTTGCAGCAAAGATTAAGGGTGAATTTGACGTAAATATTTTCATTTAATGTTGAACTTGAATTTGAATTTGAGTTGGATGATATTGTGTATTTATGTTAATTTAATGTGGTGTAAACGTGTTTAATATGTTTTTAGGCATGTTTAGAATTTAAGTATTTTAAATGTATTTATTATTTTTTAGGAAAGTTTTTTTCAGCATTTTATTTTTATCCAAAAAGATCCGGGCGGTGACCTAAATTTTCAAAGGTATGCATCAGTTTGCGGAAAATTTTAAGGGTGAATTTGACGTAAATATTTTAATTTAATGTTGAATTTGAATTTGAATTTGAGTTGGATGATATTGTGTATTTATGTTAATTTATGTGGTGTAAACGTGTTCAATATATTTTTAGGCATGTTTAAAATTTAAGTATTTTAAATGTGTTTATTATTTTTTAGGAAAGTTTTTTTTTCAGCATTTTATTTTTATACAAAAGATCCGGCAATGACCTAAAATTTTAAAATTATGCATGAGTTTATGCAAATTTTAAGGGTGAATTTGACTTAAATATTTTAATTTAATTTTGAATTTGAATTTGAGTTGGATGATATTGTGTATTTATGTTAATTTAATGTGGTGTAAACGTGTTCAATATATTTTTAGGCATGTTTAAAATTTAAGTATTTTAAATGTGTTTATTATTTTTTAGGAAAGTTTTTTTTTCAGCATTTTATTTTTATACATAAAAAGGTTTTACGGGTATAAGTACTAAGTAGGGTCGATAGAGGGGTTGGGTCGAATTTTGCGGGTAATTGAGTTAAATTCACTCCTTCAAATATATAATTATATATATAGATAGATAGATATGAAGGGGGGGCATGGAAATGTTGTGTCAATTTAATTGAATGATGAAAAGGGGGGGGGGTTTTTATTTATTTATTTAAGCGTGCGGTTTTTTTTAATTTATTAAATATTGCGTTTTTTTGGGGGAAAATATTAGATTTTGGAAACATTAATTCATTGATGCTGGAGGTTATTTTTATTTATTTGTACGTGTTTATTTTGGGTAAGGTCCGGGTGGCGGTTATTTATTTATTTATTTAAACGTGTGGTAGTTTTTTTTAATTTATTAAATACTGAGATTTGTTTTGATTTTTTTTTTGAGGAAAATATTGAGATTTTGGAAACATTAATTGATTGATGCTGGAGGATTTTCATATTTATTTATACGTGTTTATTTTGGGTTGGGGCCGGCTGGCGGTTTTATTTATTTATTTAAACGTGTTTTTTTTTAAATTTATTAAATAATGATTTTGGAACATTAATTCATTGATGCTGGAGGATTTTTTTATTTGTTTAAACGTGTTTATTTTGGGTAGGGGCCAGGTCAAATTACGGGTATGGGGTTTAATTAGCGGGTAATTGGGTTAAAAACACTCTTCTATATATTATATATAGATATATGTCTATTTTCTTAAAATGAATTGACCCATAAAAAATGTTCGTTTAAAAACCAATACATTATTTTATGTATTTTTTTAAAACATACATCTATCATTGTAACATTTAATGTTTATATTTTTATTTCATATTCCAAAAGAACATTTATTATGTTATAAGGGCATATATGTCCATCATTACTTAAGATACAACACATTAATTATTTTTTATTCTGTATGCACCACAAAAATGGACAATTTTTATTAGACAGAGGTAGTATAAAAGAAAATACAAAAACTTGATTGACTTTCAAAATATTAAAAAAAAAATTGACATTAATTTTTTTAAAGAGAGACATTTATCAACATAAAATAGATATATTACTTGCCAATATATAAGAAGGTTGAAATTAATATTTACTTGACAAATCATGTGCAACTTATTTTGTATTATAATATTTTTTTTGAATTGTGCATAAGTTAAAAGAAATGAAAAAATTATGTTCAAAATTGTCTAGGAATGCTCATATCTTGTCGGGCGATAATGTGTTTATAAGATTTTTTTTTACCACAATAAAAAAATATTAGACTACTAAATAAATGAATCAGTAAACATGATTTTTTTTTCTTTCTAATTTCTCAAAGAACTAAAGTTGTACACTCGTGAAGTAAGTAGCTTGGCTTAAGTTGTAAGTGACTTGAAAATGCATAGTAAGAGGCGCAATGTTGAAAAAAGCTCTTGGCCAGACTATACCCCTGAGTAAGAGTCGGATTCTGCAGACACGACCCGAACCGAACTCCGTATTAGTCGGTCCAGTTGGTTCCGAATACCGAGGGTTTTAAGCAAAAATGCTGTTAGGTAAGAATCAGGTTCATCATGAGAGAACCAAGCACATTGATGTTAGGTATCATTTTCTGAGAAATGAGAGGAGGGTTAAAGTGGAGAAGATCAGCACTGATGTGAATCCTGCTGATATGTTCACTAAACCAGTTCCAAGGGGCAAGTTTCGGTTGTATGTCTGGACTTCTTTGAATATCCAAAGTCATTAATCAGTATCTAGAATACTCGATTGATGATGAAGGTCTCACAGGTATTCAAGTCTCAAGACAGAGGATTTCCTCGGCACTTGGTTGTGCATCCGGTCGACTTGCATGAAGTTGAATTAAGTCAAGGTGGAGATTTGTAATGGTGACTTAAACTATGCTCATCGAGGTCCAGGTATGGAAAATGTTCCGGTCCGTAATGTATAAAGCATCTGCTTGAAATCGGTGTTCATTTGGGCGGGATCAACGGGTTGATCCTGCAGATGGCAAGTCTATCAAGACAAGTTCGCTAATGCACATCGGACTTGGGAACACGTCTGTTTGTATGTTTTGAGTTTTGTCTAAGTTACTTACAAATATTTAAGTCATTTCTTGGGTTGATATTAAGTCGGTTAGGGTTTGATTCCCAATGCTATAAATACAATCGGTATTAATTGTAACTTGTGATGTAACTTTCTCGTGATAATAAATATCCTCGTTTGTCCGTGGTGTAGTCGGCACATTGCCCGAAACCACGTTAAATCTGTGTTCTTCTTGTTTCTGTGTTTGTTTGCTTGTTTATCTTTTATCTTTACTCACAATCACTATCACTTCTTGATTGATCCGTCATAACAGACTCAAACTTGGGAAAGTTGAGACGTAAGGAGTCTCTATTAGAATCTCTACGTCAGAATTACCCTAAAACCTGAAGAGAAACACAAGAGGGGAAGAAAGATTCTAATGTCACCGAATAGAACTTATTTGTCGAACTTGAGCAAGCCTTTGTTGTTTAAAATTGTGCAAAAATTGAATTCGTAAGATAATCTCTATTGCATTCTTTGAGGCATGGAGCCATGGACATTGGCATCAACAGATTGTTAGAAAATCTACACGGGAACACAGCTGAATTCAAAAAAAAATTCCTTTTAACCAGGATCGACTTCGTTTAAGCAATAAACAATTAAGCTAGTAGACGGTGGTTACCTTCCTTGATCTAAAAGATCGACACTTTGACCGTCTAATGAGAGTAGCGATGCACGGAGCCGCCCAAGCGTTCGGCCTTTACCGCTGGTCCACACGAACAACCCGCCGAAATCCACCATTGGATTGCTACTAGAAAAATCCGGTTGCTAGACCGGTCTTTTCTCTCTCTCAAAACTCTCTCTAAGAAGCTCTCTATTTTTCACAAGAACTATTAGCTCTTGGAGTTATGTTGTACAAAAGAGCTTGACACCCACCTCCTATTTATAGTAGATGGTTTTACTAGTAAAATAAGGAAAATATCTTTGATTGATTTATCTCATTAATATTCAATATCTTATATTAAATATATTACCAAGATATATATTGACAATATCTTATATTGAATATATTGTTATCTTATTACCATAAATCTATTTTTTTCAAAATCAATTATTATCTAATATTAATATTATGGTAATCTTATTAATTAAATTGCACAACTCAAATGTATCCTATACACTTGCAAAATGACACCACCTTTAGCCAAAGATTTGGCATCCGGAATATTCTTTAATTAATATAATATGATGATGTCGAAATCATCACGGTTGTTTTTAGCGGTGCTTATTTGTAGGATATCTGGCTATAAAAGTGTGTAAAAGTGGTGTTAGCCGGTGGTGCCCGATGGCGGCAATGGATTCCGGCGGTGGTGCTTTTTAAGAGAAGAGGAATGGGGAAATTTGGCTTTGCCATCTATTTTATAGATTATGATCCGGCCCCTTAAATGGGTTACACGCTCCTCTATTATAGGGGGAGCCACTGACTATAGTCGGTTTATTTACAATTGAGGACATACAGTATATAATAGATATTTGGCTACAGTAGCGGGCTCGTAGTGGAGCCGATAGGTTGCGCTCCTGATGGCTTCGTTGATCCCTATATCTCTTATATAATTGTCTCGCCGAACTTGAGGTAGTTCTTCCTCTAAATAATATGGTCGAGGTGTTGAAATAGTGTCCTAAACCCAATCGGGTTGGACTGGATCCGACCGGGTCGGATCATTTCTACTATTTCTTTATGTTTATACATATATAAAATGGCTTTTATGTTGTCATATATGTGTTCTTTTAAAGAACCAATTATGAATTGTTATGTGATAACGCCCTTAGTATTAAATCGTGATAGAGAAACCATGATAGGTGATTATGGTTGATGAGATCTCTAATCACTTTAATAAGTTTGATACTTAAATGTCTCTAGTGATGTACTATTAAACAGGGCATTGATAGTATAAAACAGACTAGCACGTATTAGATGTCTTACGTCTTTAGGGCGAGGATAGATCTCGTCTATCGAAGTGTAGACACACTGGGTAGACGTGGGGCGTGTATTAGTGAATGCGTGACGTTAGGTCGACCCACTTACACAGAGATAAGTGTCACACTATGTGGCGGTTGTGTAATTATCCTTAGGACCGGAGTCTTCATGGCATCACGGTGTGGATTGTCATGCTTTGACACTATTGAGGTTTCCCAGCCACGGAGCGATCATGCGGTAGTGATTGGGTGTGATATTGAAGCATCGCGGAGTATACATGATTGGTCGTCCGGGAATCGCGTATCCTATGATTGGGATCGAATATCCGAAATGGCCTTCTTATAAGGAATGTCTTACTCTCGTGAATCTTTGCAAAGTGGAAGTAAATGATTTACTTCGAGAGAGCTTGATATCCAGATTATAAGATACGGTCGTTAATGTTTGACACTCGACGTACGACCGTATGGATATTATTACAGCGATAGGATTGTAAGTTACACGGTAACTGTTTCACATGAAAGGTAGTAGTCATTGCATTTGACTCTTCCGATGATTGGGGTCACGGTGTGTTGCTGTGACGCTATCCCGTGATCGTTAGGTATGAAGGGCGTTTTCGTAATTTGCACTTTGTGCCTACGGCCAACATATTCGGAAGCCTATCGGGTCACACACATATGAACATCTAGCCGGATTAAAATGTGGTTATAGATGATAACCAAATAAGGAAAGTTTATCTCAAGACTATAAAGGTTATAGTGGTAAATTAATATGGTGATATTTATTTATTATGAATAAATTAAATACAAGATATTAATTATATTGATTAATTAAAGAATATTCCGGAAGCCAATTTGTTGGTCAAAGGGGCGCCACATTTAATGTGTATAAGATACACTTGGATTGTGCAATTTAATTAATAAGATTACCATATATTAATATAAGATATTAATTATTAAATATATAAAGTCACATGCGTGACTTGCACTTGGAATGTGCTTGTGCACATTTGTTTTCAAGATATATGTATATAGATTTATATGTGTTATATATATGTGATATATACACATGTGTAAATTGATTTATGGTAATAAAATAAAGATAGTCAATATTAGATATTGACAATATCTTGGAGATATTCAATATAAGATATTGACAAAATCCTAGATTTATTTAATATAAGATATTATAATAAATGAGATAAATCAATCAATTATATTTTCCTTATTTTATTGGAAAAATGTTTTCTTCTCCTCCACTCTTCATTGGGGCGCCATATTACACTATAAATATAGTGTGGGTGTCAAGCTCTTTTGTACATCACAATTCCAAGAACTAATAGTTCTTGTGTAAAATAGAGAGCATCCTATAGAGAGTTGGAGAGAGGGGAAAAAGGCCGGTCTAGCAACCGGAGTTTTCCAATAGCAATCCATGATGGGATTCCGGCGGTCGTTCGTGGGGTGGCGATAGAGGCCGAACACTTGGGCTCTCTATGCGAACTACTCTCCTGAGACGGTCAAAGCGTCGATCTTTTGGATCAACCAAGGTAACCACCGTCTACTACTTGTTTGTTTATTGCTTAAACGAAGTCGATCTTGGGTCGATAGGAAATAAAATTTTGAATTCCGCTGCGTTCCCGCGTATATTTCCTAACACGAGGTCGCTGGCGGACCCGTTTATCGAATGAGATCGCGTGTCGGCCCCCTAATCCCTTCTGTCGTCGCATAGGGTTGAGGGCTTGGAATGGATCCGAAGGCTCGCGGTCTTAATTTGGCCTGCGAGTTTGAGGGTAGTGATGGCCGGTGGCCTCGTCCATTAATGTCGGTGGTCGGCCAGACCCAAATAAGGATCCGCGGACCGAAGTACGTTTAGGCACATCAATGGCCCCATAAACACGGACAATGTTTCAAAACCTCACGTGTTGATCAAGTGTATTTGTGACTTCAGTTGACTGTTGCTGGGGAGATTCCGATGGATTACTTGGAACTCTTTTTGGTAAACACGAGATTGTCGCCCTTTATTGGCGCTGGCACTTCCATCACGCTTATACTTAGCTGCGGGTGCCCCATAATCCCTTCTGTCTTCGCATAAGGTTCAGGGCTTGGAATGGATCTGAAGGCTCACGGTCCTAATTTGGCCTGTGATTTTGCGGGCAGTAATGGCCGGTGGCCTCATCCATTAATGTCGGTGGTCGGCCAGACCCGAATAAGGATCCGCGGACCGAAGTACGGTTTAGGCACATCAATGCCCCCTACTCCGTGCCTTAATAATTTTCTTGAAATGTTAGGCTGGGAGTAAAGTTTGTTTTGCGGATCTGTTTCCTTGAAATACTTTGACGGCTCGCTATTGTGGCGGGTCGCCTGTTAGCTTTGCCTAAATGCCGTACTCAGAGTAGGTCTCTTCGTTGCTTGTTTGTAGTTGATGAACTTCGCCTCTTATGGCTTGTGCCACGGATTGATTCTGACTTTGTGGTTTTTGCGTCGTGAATCGATTTAGCCTTTGGTGGCTTGAGAGCTTTTAGTTTTGTAGAGGGCTCGCTCAAAGGCGAGTTCCAAAATATGATGCCGACCTAGAGGTCGGTCTTACAAGAAGGTTCGCTCGTAGGCGAATTCCAAGTATGATGCCGAGCTGGGGTCGGTCTTATAAAAAGGTTCGCTCGTAGGTGAATTCCAAATATGATGCTGAGCCGGGGTCAGTCTTATAAGAAGGTTCGCTCATAGGCGAATTCCAAATATGATGCCGAGCTAGGGTCGGTCTTATAAGAAGGTTCACTCGTAGGCGAATTCCAAATATGATGCCGAGCTGGGGTCGGTCTTATAAGAAGGTTCGCTCGTAGGCGAATTCCAAATATGATGCTGAGCTGGGGTCGGTCTTATAAAGTGCTCGTTCAAAGGCGAGCTCCAAATATGATGCCGAGCTAGAGGTTAAAGTGCTCGCTCAAAGGCGAGTTCCAAATATAATGCCGAGCTAGAGGTCGGTCTTATAAGCTTGGCCTATGAAACCTTAGTCTCGGCATTGGTATTTTGGAAAGTGGCCAGGCCTAAGCCAAATTTGGTTTAGGAAACCAAAGGCATCCCTTTTGATTACGAATCAAAAGGGAAAGAAACAAAAGAGAAATAATTTTAATTTTGATTTATTTTGGAATAGTTCTAATTTATTAAAATTAAAATTAAAATCGGTTTAAAATTAATCGTTAATTTTATTTCGTTTAAAATCATTTAATTAATTAAATGTTAATTAGTTAATTGATTGGATAAAATTATTTAATAGATTAAATGTTAATTGATTAATTAAGATGCAAGTAGTTAAATTTTTAATTTTATCTTTTTCATAAGATGTTATTGTATGGATTAGATATAGTAGATATAATATGATTATATGCACCCCGATTGATCATGGACTCGACCGATAGGATAGATGTGAATGATTTAATTTTTCTGTTGGTTTTAAAAATTGTCCTAGGCCGTTATGAAGAACGTGACCTAGTTTATTTTCTGCATTTATCTCATTCCCGTTAGCTCCCTCCCGTCTGTGGCGGGTGTATTTATTTTATTAGATAGAATTAAATGTAACAAGAATGGAGCAGAAGATGGAGACCAAAGAAAGACGAAAATAAAGATCTCATTGGAGAATGGAGCATTAAAGATCCTATTGGCGTTTGCGGCTACCCCTAGATTGTGACCAGCGGTTTCGCTCGTTTGTATTCAAAACCGCACTCTAGGAAAAGTCCATGATCATACCGGTTACTTTACGTATTTATTTATTTTGTGCTTGTATTTATTTTATATGATACGATAGATGCATGACTAGGCACGATCTAGATAAATGTGTAGGATGTATGTCTATAGAGATAGATATATTTGATGAGACCGTAATTAAAATTAATTAAGTGAATTAATTTACGTAAATACTTCCACAACAAAAAAATCAAGTCGAAAATTGTCTCCCAATATTATAGCGACGGTGAAGAGCCTTTTGTTCGGATCCAACTGATCGGCCCTCGCCGGGAGTTGACCTACCACGGGTATATCGTCGTTATTGAGATATGATCGTATGAGATCTCGCGAATATTGGGTTATGACTTGACTAGAGTATATTGCGGTGATTGGCCTCCGTCGGGACCGTCTTATTCTAGAGGCAAGGGGTTGACTACCACATAAAGATGTGAATTGTCAAAGAGTTGACTAGTCAACCACCAAGAGTCACATAGAGATGTGATTGGTAAGAGTTACATACCTTTCGAATTATTCCGGTTGATCGGCCTCGTCGGGAATCGGGGTAACCGAGATGGGATCTTGGCCACTAAAGAATTTTGAAAGATTCTTGAAAGTCAATTGGGAGTAGTTGACTAGTGGGAGCAAAATCATACATCAAAAGACCATTTTTGATTTTGCGTGTATAAACAACAACACTCTTTTATTTTCATTTTTATGTTGTAGTTTTAGCAAACTTTATATTTATGTTTTATTCTCGATTAGTAAAACCAAATTATATTCATTACCTTTTGAGAAACGTTCTCGAATATGGTTAAGTAATATTAATCCTTTTAAAATAAGCAATGACACGAGCAATCCCGTTATAGTAGTTGGAGACAAGGAGACTACATATTCAATGCAGTGCTCCAAGACTTTAATTATTAAAGAAAAGCGGAAGCTCGTGATATTGGATACGATCCAATATAATCATTCGGTCATACGATGATGAGTTATTCAAACGTTGGATAAGAATGACTAGACCGAATTTTGGAAATGATGTTTTCAAAATTGTAAGATTTAAGTATCGACTTAATTCTATCATTGCTTAAAGGTAGATTAAATAGTTAATGTTTTAAAAGGTTAAATAAACTATTAATAAACTTTAGATTTTCTTTATGAAAGGAAATCAAGACATAGCTCATGTGATCTTTCTTAAGTCTTATGAAGACTACACTAAGAAATATTTACAAGTGCTTAAAGGATTAAAAAGGAAAGTTAGGGCGTGTGCTTAAATATAGAGCTTATTGAAGTTTCTATTCTAGGCAAGTGAGTTGAGATAAATCTATCTAAGTTCAAAGTCAACTCTTAGATATATGATATCTTGCGAGTGTGATTAAATTAGAAAGATTAAATATAGACATGGGAAGGTGAAGCAAACGTTGTAACACTTACCATATTCTGGATCTAGTAAACTGATAAGGGAACTAAATAAATGTTATTATGCTCCGGTTCTTATGAAGAACATGCTTTCAGTTATTTGTTAGGATTTAGTAGACATATTCAATTGTAAAGAATAAATGTTATTCCGATAAAGTTGGAAGGTCACTGAATCTAACATACTAGATTGTTATCACTATATAGTTGATATATGTGATGATCTCAACTAAATATTTGTATGGCTGTTATCCTTAATATCTGTGGTTGTTCTAGACATAGTCTCTCTGGAAGGGAAGCGTGTAACTAAACGTCATTCTGATGATGTTGAACCATATGATTATGAATCATGTGGGTGATACGCATCTTATCTAAAGATGACCAATATACCCTTTTAAGAAAAGGTTGCAAAATCTAGAAAAATTGTCTAAATCCTGAACATACCGATGTTTGTTGGCTTGTGACAATTAATGCCACAAATAATTGTTTATTAGTCTCTACGTCTATTTTTCGAAATAGTCAAGTGTACTCAGTGAAGTGCATAATTGAAAAGCCCAAAAGTTCGAGCTAGTACGAATATGAGATTGATGAGCTACTTAGGAATTAATCTTCAATTGGATTGAAGTAATTAATACCTGAAGAGTGTTTCAGAAGTCATCTGAAAGGGAATAAGATTCTCCCTTGAAGGATACCATCTTTGGGATATGCAATTAGATTGTGTTCCCAAAATGGAAATAACACTTTATATGATAAAGGTGTGACGCAAGCCATGCGATGTATCCTTACCCGTTTGGGTAAGTACCCTTATACTTAACCGAGTTCCAAAGAATAAGGTTGAATAAATTCCATATTAGATATGGAAGATTTATAATGTCAAATCTATCTTAACCGATGATTTGAAGTTGTCACGAGCAAAGTCGAAAGGCTTGGAGCCTAGTACGACGTATGAGACTTTGTGGAATATCTTAGCAAGTACGCTAGATATTATTTACTCGTCCATGAGCAAAAGGCGTTTGTCTCCAAACATGTCATCTTCTAAAGGAAGTGTTTCTTCCAAAAGAAACAGGTGGGAGTGAATCGAGATCTCAAAAGAGTTTGAGAACCACAAAGATACATTCAACCAATGGAACATGAGCGGGACGCCACATAGCGATGAGGTGTAGAACAACTTGCTCAGTGCACACAAAGTTCTGCAAGTTCATGGATAACCTCAAGCCCGAAAAGGTGCCGGTATGTTCATCTTGAAGAATTAATATCTCATGACTTATGAAAGAATGTTTGAAAGGCAAGATTGAGAGATATGTCCAGAGCCATAATATCTCGAATTAGATTCCATCGATGACAACCCGGTTATGAACCTAGTCATCTTACCTCGAGGAATGTCCTGTAAGTGAGCCATTTCTATTCAGACTATGCTTGTTGTAACCATATCATGGCTATATGATAGTGTTGAAAACGCTAAGCGTAAAGCTCGATGTTCATAGACGATAACATGATATGTGAGCCCACGAGATCCATTTATGGACTCAAACAAGTTTCTCTAGACGATTTCTTTGTTTGATAATCAAAGGAGTTTGATTTAGTCAAAAGAAGGATATGCCCATTGTGCAAGATGAATAGTGGGAGTGTGTTACGATTTTTGAGTAAGTTATTGGATATCTCTCTCGAGAATTATCACCCCTTGTCACAGTCAATTAATGTTTGGTAGTTCAAGATCTTTACGAAAGCACTTGGATTGGCAGTTCTTATTCTAGAAATAAGAATCTATAGCGATAGATTTAACTGCTGTTAGATTATAGCTTACCTATATAGATGTGATGCTAAAAGAAGTTTAGCATAGATCGCGAGATCTGTCTATGTTAGGACGTTGGTCCTAAAGATGAGGTGAAAGATGATGGTGCTTATGGAAGGTTTCCTTCGCTAATGCGATATGAACCATCTTGTAGATGATGCCGGATGTTCATAGTCCATGAATAGTCATGAGCAAGTATGAAAGTAAATCTGGTGAATGTCGAGAATATCCTTAAACAAGTTAAGGAAAGTTTCCTAGTTTATTGAAACTTGGAATTAAATAAACGTAGATATACAGACGTATATCCTAAGTCTTATGAAGGCGAGTGGGAGCTACAATGCAGGTTTGCAAATACTTTGAATAAGTGATACGTTGAGCTGGAAATGTTCTAGCATATGGGTCATCAGAATTCTACAACTAGGCCAAAACACAGTAGTGCCTTAGAGGCGCAGCGGGAGCAGTACATGGATCTAGAAGGTTCATTCCTGAACCTTGTACGGTTCTTCCACCTTTTCTATATAGCTGATATAGTAAGTGGATTCATTGCTTGAAGCAAGGACTAGGGTCTCGTCAGAGATTCATGTGTGTGTTGAGGCGGTTCCTTTGACTTGGTCATTTGGAACATGATATGAAGATAGTCTGAGTCCCCACGGATAGCGATCCGTTTATGGCTAGGGTGGTTCAAGCAGTATTGCATGAGATTCTTGTGTTTCAACTTGGTCTTGTGTGTGCGAGTGATTGGTTTTAGGCCAAGTGGGAGATTGTTGAAATAGTGTCCTAAACCCAATCGGGTTGGACCGGATCCGACCGGGTCGGATCATTTCTACTATTTCTTTATGTTTATACATATATAAAATGGCTTTTATGTTGTCATATATGTGTTCTTTTAAAGAACCAATTATGAATTGTTATGTGATAACGTCCTTAGTATTAAACTGTGATAGAGAAACCATGATAGGTGATTATGGTTGATGAGATCTCTAATCACTTTAATAAGTTTGATACTTAAATGTCTCTAGGCTGATGTACTATTAAACAGGGCATTGATAGTATAAATAGACTAGCACGTATTAGATGTCTTCTGTCTTTAGGGCAGGGATAGATCTCGTCTATCGAAGTGTAGAGACACTTGGACTGTACGTGGACGTGTATTAGTGAATGCGTACGTTAGACTGGCCCACTTACACAAATAAGTGTCACACTATGTGGCGGTTGTGTAATTATCCTTAGGACCGGAGTCTTCATGGCATCACGGTGTGGATTGTCATGCTTTGACACTATTGAGGTTTCCCCTAGCCACGGGGCGATCATGCGGTAGTGATTGGGTGTGATATTGAAGCATGCGGAGTATACATGATTGGTCGTCCGGGAATCGCGTATCCTATGATTGGGATCGAATATCCGAAATGGCCTTCTTATAAGGAATGTCTTACTCTCGTGAATCTTTGCAAAGTGGAAGTAAATGAGTTACTTCGAGAGAGCTTGATATCCAGATTATAAGATACGGTCGTTAATGTTTGACACTCGACGACGCGACCGTATGGATATTATTACAAATGATAGGATTGTAAGTTACACGGTAATCGCTTTCAAATGAAAGGTAGTAGTCATTGCATTTGACTCTTCCGATGATTAGGGGTCACGGTGTGTTGCTGAGACGCTATCCCGTGATCGTTAGGTATGAAGGCGTTTTGTAATTTGCACTTTGTGCCTACGGCCAACATATTCGGAAGCCTATCGGGTCACACACATATGAACATCTAGCCGGATTAAAATGTGGTTATAGATGATAACCAAATAAGGAAAGTTTATCTCGAGACTATAAAGGTTATAGTGGTAAATTAATATGGTGATATTTATTTATTATGAATAAATTAAATACAAGATATTAATTATATTGATTAATTAAAGAATATTCCGAAGCCAATTTGTTGGTCAAAGTGGGCGCCACATTTAATGTGTATAAGATACACTTGGATTGTGCAATTTAATTAATAAGATTACCATATATTAATATAAGATATTAATTATTAAATATATAAAGTCACATGCGTGACTTGCACTTGGAATGTGCTTGTGCACATTTGTTTTCAAGATATATGTATATAGATTTATATGTGTTATATATATGTGATATATACACATGTGTAAATTGATTTATGGTAATAAAATAAAGATAGTCAATATTAGATATTGACAATATCTTGGAGATATTCAATATAAGATATTGACAAAATCCTAGATTTATTTAATATAAGATATTATAATAAATGAGATAAATCAATCAATTATATTTTCCTTATTTTATTGGAAAAATGTTTTCTTCTCCTCCACTCTTCATTGGGGCGCCATATTACACTATAAATATAGTGTGGGTGTCAAGCTCTTTTGTACATCACAATTCCAAGAACTAATAGTTCTTGTGTAAAATAGAGAGCATCCTATGTAGAGTTGGAGAGAGGAGGGGAAAGGCCGGTCTAACAACCGGAGTTTTCCAATAGCAATCCATGATGGGATTCCGGCGGGCTGTTCGTGTGGACTGGCGATAGAGGCCGAACACTTGGGCGGCTCTATGCATAACTACTCTCCTTAGACGGTCAAAGCGTCGATCTTTTAGATCAACCAAGGTAACCACCGTCTACTACTTGTTTGTTTATTGCTTAAACGAAGTCGATCTTGGGTCGATAGGAAATAAAATTTTGAATTCATTTGCGTTCCAGCGATATTTCCTAACACGAGGTCATTTGGCGGACCCGTTTATCGAATGAGATCGCGTGTCGGCCCCCTAATCCCTTCTGTCGTCGCATAGGGTTGAGGGCTTGGAATGGATCCGAAGGCTTGCGGTCTTAATTTGGCCTGTGAGTTTGAGGGTAGTGATGGCCGGTGGCCTCGTCCATTAATGTCGGTGGTCGGCCAGACCCGAATAAGGATCCGCGGACCGAAGTTCGTTTAGGCACATCAATGGCCCCATAAACACGGACAATGTTTCAAAACCTCACGTGTTGATCAAGTGTATTTGTGACTTGATTGGTATTCTTTGAGAGATTCCGATGGATTACTTGGAACTCTTTTTGGTAAACACGAGATTGTCGCCTTTATTGGCGCCGCACTTCCATCACGCTTATACTTAGCGCTGGTGCCCTCAATCCCTTATGTCTTCGCATAAGGTTCGGGGCTTGAATGGATCTGAAGGCTCACGGTCCTAATTTGGCCTGTGATTTTGCGGGCAGTAATGGCCGGTGGCCTCATCCATTAATGTCGGTGGTCGGCCAGACCCGAATAAGGATCCGCGGACCGAAGTACGGTTTAGGCACATCAATGCCCCCTACTCCGTGCCTTAATAATTTTCTTGAAATGTTAGGCTGGGAGTAAAGTTTGTTTTGCGGATCTGTTTCCTTGAAATACTATGACGGATCGCTATTGTGGCGGGTCGCTGTTAGCTTTGCCTAAATGCCGTGCTCGAGTAGTCTCTCTTCGTTGCTTGTTTGTAGTTGATGAACTTCGCCTCTATGGCTTGTGCCACGGATTGATTCTCGACTTTGTGGTTTTTAAGTCGTGAATCGATTTAGCCTTTGGTGGCTTGAGAGCTTTTAGTCTTGTAGAGGGCTCGCTCAAAGGCGAGTTCCAAAATATGATGCCGACCTAGAGGTCGGTCTTACAAGAAGGTTCGCTCGTAGGCGAATTCCAAGTATGATGCCGAGTTGGGGTCGGTCTTATAAAAAGGTTCGCTCGTAGGTGAATTCCAAATATGATGCTGAGCCGGGGTCAGTCTTATAAGAAGGTTCGCTCATAGGCGAATTCCAAATATGATGCCGAGCTAGGGTCGGTCTTATAAGAAGGTTCACTCGTAGGCGAATTCCAAATATGATGCCGAGCTGGGGTCGGTCTTATAAGAAGGTTCGCTCGTAGGTGAATTCCAAATATGATGCTGAGCTGGGGTCGGTCTTATAAAGTGCTCGCTCAAAGGCGAGCTCCAAATATGATGCCGAGCTAGAGGTTGGTCTTATAAAGTGCTCGCTCAAAGGCGAGTTCCAAATATAATGCCGAGCTAGAGGTCGGTCTTATAAGCTTGGCCTATGAAGCCTTAGTCTCGGCATTGGTAGCCCGTTTGTGCCATGCTATTAAGAGGATGTACTTAAGTTGTTTTGGTCTTTGGCGACCTCATTTGCTTAGTCGGCTTGCTCACTCAGGACCGTGCTATTCAAGCGGATGGCCAAGTGATTTTGGGTCTATGGCGACCTTGTCGTCTTATGCGACTTGTTTACTTAGGTCCGTGTTGTTCAAGCGGGCGGCCTCAAAGTGATTTGGGTCTATGGCGACCTTGTCGTCTGAAGCGACTTGTTTACTTAGGACCGTGCTATTCAAGCGGGTGGGCTCAAAGTGATTTCGGGTCTATGGCGACCTTGTCGTCTGAAGCGACTTGTTTACTTAGGACCGTGTTGTTCAAGCGGGCGGCCTCTAAATGTGTTATTTTTGTGTTTAGATGTAGTTTTTAATTTCAAGAATGTTTTAGAGTAATTTCATATCACTTTGTCTTGAATTTCATGTTATATTGGTGTTTAGATCTAGTGTAATATTACAAGCATGTTGTAGAACGATCTTCGTATTATTTTTGTATGGATTTGGAGTAGATTTAGTGTTTAAAATGGTGAAGAAAACATGGAATTATATCTTAGACTGTTGGCTGATTTTCTAGGTTAAAATGGAATATAGATTTATGTGGAATTTTGTAACGTCAAGTGTATGTGTTCTTGTGACTTTGGCTCCGCACCGTGTATCACGGGAGCATTGGAACGCTCTATATTTGACCTTCCATGATGTTGACTTGAAATTCAACGTCTTACTTGTAACATGACGAAGTTAAGGGTTCGGTTTTGGTGTATTTGCTCAAAGCACCTTGTGGAGACCCTGCAGTGAGATACTCAAGATCACCGTAAACCTTATTTCTCAGCCTCGTGGGTATTGGATTAGATTGTAATATTTCTGTACAATGTGAAAAGTAATGATTTGGTTCATTTTTTGAATGATAATGAGAGAAAAAACATGGTCATTTTCGAGGTTGTTGTCACTTCATCCTAGAGGTCTGCGCAATTTCAAACACATTTGGATTTGGTTCTTGCACAATCAAGAATCACACCTGGCTTTTGGTTCCTGCCCAACCAGATCAGCATCTTATTGGTAACTAATGGATCTTCAAACTCAAATTGAAACCATATGGATCAATTCTAAAGCACAAGGCTCGACTTGTTGTCAAGGGGTTCCTACAAACACTAGGTGTGGATTATGAAGAAACCTTCAGTCCGGTTATGAAGGCCTCAACAATCAAAGTTGTCCTGGCTGCTGGTTGCTGCAGTATCTCTATATTGGCCAATTAATCAAATAGATATCAACAATGTGTTTCTGAATGGTACCCTCTATGAAGATGTGTTCATGCCTCAACCTGAAGGGTTTAAAGATCATAATAAACCCTCACATGTCTGTCATCTAAGAAAGTCTTTATATGGACTGAAACAAGCCCCTGGGGCATGGTTTGAAGAACTTAGACAACAACTTCTTTCTTGGGGTTTCACATAGGCAAAATATGACACATCCTTGTTTGTATAAAAAGCTCAGAACACTCTGATGTACTTTTTTAAGGTACACTCTGATGTACTTATTGATATATGTTGATGATACCTTAATCACTTGAAACTATCTTCCATTAATCAAACAGTTCATTTCAAAGCTGAATTGCAGGTTTGCCTTGAATGATCTGAGGCCATTGACTTATTTTTTTGGGATTCCAAGCATATAGGGATGCTAGTGGATTGTATCTTAATCAGCAGTTGTATGCCACTCAGTTAATCAACAGACTGAAGATGAAACATCTCAAACCAGTTTCAACTTCCATAGCCACTGGTGTTGATCTCAACTCGAATGATTCTGAACTTATGGACAATCCAACCATCTATAGAAGAATACTTAGGGCATTGCAGTATCTTACTTACACAAGGCCTGGTCTCGCATATGGTGTTAATCAGTTGAGCCAGTTTATTCATGATCCTAAGGTGATACACTGGCAAGCTTTGAAGAGAATGCTTAGGTATGTCAAGGGTACCTTACATTATGGCCTGCATTTTCAACCAAGTACATCATTTGTTTATCACTGGATTTAGTGATGCAGTTGGCACGTGATACAAAAGATAGGAGGTCCAGAGCAAGCTCTGTGTCTACTTGGGAGAATCTCTTGTTTCATGGAGCTAAAAAAAAAAAAAAACATGTGGTGTCAAGATCAAGTACTATGTCGTAGTATGTAACCATTGCAAACCTTGTCGTTTGAGATACAATGGTTAAAGTATGTTATGTATGATTTTCTTCTACTAGTCTCCACTACTCCAATAGTTCAGTGTGACAATATAAGTGCCAATCATCTTGCTCACAATCCTATGTTTCACTCTAGAACTAAATACATAGAGACTGATGTGCACTTTTTTAGAGATCAAGTGTTGCAACACAAACCTCAAGTTCAGTTCCCTTCATGTGATCAAGTAGCTAACTGTTTGACCAAGCCACTGACCAGTTCTAAGTTTCCACACAACAGAGCCAAACTAAATGTGGTGGATACCACCTTAAGTTTGAAGGGGAAGTTAAATAGTTATTATATTATCTGTGTAAGGTATTTGTGTAATTTGGTGTAGTGTGCTGAGGTGTCCAATCTAGATAGATTTGGTGTTGGATTATGTGTGAGTTCGTTAGATCCTATTGATATATGTAAACAGAATCAACAGTGGTATGAATCTATGAAAAACATTTCCTTTTGAGATTTCTTGTTCTCCAACTACATGTACCATATTTTCAATATATAGTTGTAGCAAGTTGTCATCCTGAATCTCTCTCTACTTTGATAGTTTTCTCCTTCTATAAATTAATATAGTTGGGATGAAAAGATTTTATTAATATAGAGAGTATTAATTTATCGATAAATTAATAATTATTAATTTATAGAGAGTTTTGATATCAAACAAAATTAAATTTTAATTATATAAATTTAAATAGAATAAAATGTACTAATTTATGTATTATACTTAATTCAATGTATATTAGTTACAAATTCAATGTATCTTTGTATACAAGATTCAATTGTACATACATTAATTTGATTCATTGTATTTTACAACAAAAATAGTCAGTGTATAATAGTGATAGCATGTATCTACTGCCAGTATATAAACAAGATTAAAAAAAAAACAACCATACCAAACAATGGCTTCTCATCTAAAAGGTGTCGCAAAAGTAACAATGACGGATGAAATAAGAAAATCATTATGTGAGTACAAAAGAGGTCCATACCTTAGAAGAAATTGCAAATATCATTCTTGAAAATAATGCTGAAGATGATGTTGAAGACGATACATCACCTTTGGAATCTGTTACACGTAAAAAAGCACTCAACGCATCAAAGACATTTAACAACTTTTTGATGCAGCTCGAAAGCACCACACCCGAATTTTTGGATGCAATAAGGAAGATTAGAGATGAGCTTCAAGCAGATTTAAACTTTAAGAAAAAACAGACAACAATAGAATCATATTTTATAAAATTGTAACATATATATTTTTGTGATTATGAAGAATTATTAATTTATGATATTATTGAGACTGTATATCTATACAGAGATTTTCTAAAAATTATTATCTTATCGAAATTGGTCATTTTTTGAACTGACCCAAATCGGGACCGGAGAAAAATATTATTTTAGAGAGGTTATTAATTTATAGACGTTTTACTTTACAATGCAATTTTTTTTTCTAAGTTTCTGTTTAATAGAACTTCAAAATAGAAAGAAATCTTGATGAGGCATTTATCCTTCATGAAAATCACTGTATTTTCTTCTTCTTCTTCTTCTCCTTCTTCTCCTCCTTCTTCTCCTCCTTCTTCTCCTTCTTCTCCTTCTCCTCCTCCTTCTCCTTCTCCTTCTCCTCCTTCTTCTTCTTCTTCTCCTTCTCAGATTTGGGCTATGAATGTGCAGAGAGTCTGTGAATTTGTTGAGAGTTTACTTGCTGGCTTAGTAATTTATATGCTTTCTTGACAATTGATTTCGTTTATATTTCATCTTCAGTGTGAGATCCATTATATACATCTTACATTGTACACAAGTTTCTGGATTATGATATCATTAATGAAATGAAAATACACCTAGCTAGGTCGGCTACGTATAACATCGATTTTTTTTTTTTCCTTTTCAAATTCATTGCAAGAAAAATATGAAAGACACGCACGGTACGTAGAGGAACAAATTAAAAGAAACACATATATATTGCAGTTTATTAAACTTGAGCAGGAAAATACAAAAGAGGAAACATCAGCTTAATTCACGGTGAAACATAAACAAGAAAAACATAACACATTACAAAACAAAACAAAACAGAAAGGAAATTAAAAGCAAACAGACGACTACTGCAATGCTTAATTGCAAATAGGTTGCATACTTGCATATATATATATATATATATATAAATATAACCAACATGCATGCAATTGCAAGGTAAAGGTTTAAACCTCCCATGGAGGATCCGGATCCGGATCCGGATGGTGGTGAATGGTGATGATCCTCCGGCCCTTAATTAGTAGGCATTAGACTGCATGCTTTAACTTAACAGCGCATGCACCCTTAATTAATTATCAGTTTGATAGTACGTACTGATCATCAGATATCAGATCAGACCCTACAAGTTTTGATTCGTCGTCTCGTATTAGATTATACGACATATAACAAGCACCGAGAATAACGATTCCTGCACTTGCATTGGGTTCGCAATCCTTGACAATACCGTAAGCAGCCTCAAGGCATTCCTTGCAGTCATTTACCTCTAATAAGGGCTTGCAGGAGGCCTCACCATTCACTCGTGGTCGTGGGGGAGGAGGGTCGTCTCGATCGTTTTCTGCTTCATAGATTCGTTTACGTTCCTTTGTGTCTTCCGTGGGGCTCTCGACATAGGCGTTGAGTAAGTAGCCTAACACAGTGGCTACATTAGTTTGAAATTGGGGAACGTTGTCGTCGTCCACCACTTTTTCCATATTGCAACCTTGATGCTCCACTTTAATTTCATCATCAGAAATAGTTTTCACCACAGGAAAATAGGCAGCAGCAACCAAGAGTACTCCTGCAGCAAACATGATCATGTAAAGAAAGGAGGTTGTGTTGTTTCCCATTTTTCTTTTTTTTAATTTCTTTAATTTAATTTTGCTGCCTGCAGCTCTTAACACTCATGCATGAACTAGTGCTTGTTAATTGCTGTGCTGTGATATATTCATATCAATTATTTCACGCATCTTAAATACTAGTCTACATTTAATTTCTTCGATGAATCCGCCTCTGGTCTTAATATATATATTTGTTTGTTGGTTGGTTTATTTTAATTTCTAAGCAAGGAGAGTACTGGCCGCCGGTATATGATTAATTATTGTACAGTTTTGTATCTATATATTTTGTTTAATGATCATACTCCCCAATGATCACTGCCAACTGTTTTTGCCGCCCTCAGGACTACCCTTTTTGAATAAGCAAAATTAGCAGTATGTTTGAATTAATTCAATACAGTATAATGCACCGGATATTTAGGATAAACGCTTAAGGGCTAATTCGTAAGCTTTAAAAGTTGAACACGAGATTCGTATATGCATATCAATCAGGGGCGGATGTAAGAATTGTGTGACACGGGTCAGGGATCGAGAACGATACACCGTATTACAAATTTTTAATACATTACATAAAAAATATATGTATAACCATGGGTCAAGGGAAAATATTTAAAAAATTTAGCAGGTCAATAGGTTCATATTAATACATAAAAATTTTAAATTGCCTATAATGTATATAGAATTTTTTTTTTGCTTTTGAGGGTCAAGTGACCCTTTTCTTCCAAGGCGGCGCCGCCCCTAATATCAATAACTCAGATATGTGAAATGATAAACCATGTTCAAAATTAGTAAATAAATACTAGAGGATAAGAGAACTTGTACTAGATACCATAAATCTTTTGAAAACTCTCTTTTAGAGGTTTTAACATGAAAAATATCACTACAACAAATACTATATTCTTTACTGTAAAATACAGATTATTTCTTTTACATCTACCGCATTCATCTGTTAAATTATTCTTTTATATCTACCGCGTTAGACCACTCACATCAGACCATCTTAACGAATTCTCTATTTTATAGTTTTAAATATACGTTTTTCTAGTTTTCAGAATCTCAACCCAAGATGAAATGCATCATATATATTCTCTATTATACATTACGCGGTGTGTGTGTGTGTGTGTATATATATATATATATGAAAAAATAGAGTATCTGTTGGAGTTTTTTTTTCCTATTGAAATCTCTAAAATAGAGTTTTTAAGGATTTGCAGTATCTACTACAATTGCCCTTATGAAAAATAGATAATCTGATTCACTTCATCTTGAATAGAGATTTTATACACTAGAAAAACGTGTATTTAAAATCGTAAAATAGAGAATTCGTTAAAAGGATATAATGCAAGTGCTCTAATGAATGATATAATTGTCCACAATGATGAAAACAAACTAAAATTAAATGGAACCGGTCCTTAATTTTTTGATATAGAGTCATATACCCTTTGTACATGTATCCTATATTTTTTTTAAAGCTTTGTACCCTTCGTATCTATGTATCATGTGCCGGATTGTGTTAGGCTGATTAGTAAGAAAATCTCATTCAAGATTTCTAAGTTAATTATTTTTATTAGTCAAGACAAGATTTAAGTATTATAAATTAGGGGGAATTAGGGAGAAGGGGTAAAATATTTTCTAATTAGTCTAAACATTTATATCTCTCAATCTACAACTCCAAACTTGAAAATTCTTTCACCAAATTTTTATTTTTCATGTTTTTTATTTTGAGACCACATCCACCATATTTTGATGTAATTTACTAAAATCAACTGTCAAAATTCACTATTATTCGAATTCACTATTTCACTGGCGAGATTCACTAAATGAATTTCGACAACGAATCTCATAAAAAACGATGTAATGTTATCAAACTAAGTCTCAAAACGAAAAGCATGGAAAAATAAAAAATTTGGTGAATTTTTTTATCACGTGTAGAGATCTAGATTAAAAAAAAAACGAGTAAATGAATGTGGAAAGATAAAAAAAACAAAAAACGAAAAACCAGGCGCTTTTGTTTTGGTTTTTTTTTTTTTTTTTTGAGGAAAAATAATTTATTAATTAATATCCGCCAAACATGCGGACATAACATCACCCGGGGGTGAGGAACCCCAGAAAGTCTGGGCAGAAACAAGCAAACCATGTCTAGCTAACAGATGCGCATGGACATTCCCTACGCGTCGAACAAATGAAAAGGTAACAACTACAAAACTAGATACGAGGGTCAAGCAATCCTGAACTAGACATCCTTGAGCTGTGAGATCCTCTTTTGGCCGGCGAAGGCGCGAGAAGACCCGACCCGACCCGGGCCTATATATTCCTCTAAAACTAAAAACCCGAATTCATACCTTAACTTGCATCTCAGCCGGCCGTTTTCTGAACCTTAGCTGCCCCGATATTCTCTCTGAGTTGTTATCCTTCTCCAATGGCTGTTTTCGAATAAAACCCCTTATAATCCCCAGAAAATCAGCCATTTCTTCCCTTTTTTGTTGTTCTCTTATCAGAATCGAATGCAACACGTTTCTGATAGAAACGTGATGGCTGTGTTCTGTGAGACTAAATCGGTTAAATCGTTCTACTCTCTCTCTCTTTCTTTTCTGTTAGTATGTGTTACACGTTGTGATAAATTTATTGAATGTTTATTTTAAGTAATATGGGATGTTCTTAATTTTTTATTGTTTTTTTAATTATGTTTTTTTCGTAAATATGCAACATATTCTTGTCATGTCATGTTCTTTATTTCTTCCAACTCTTTTTCATAGTCACTAAACTGAATAATTAATCAAATTAACAAATGAAACGTTAAAATGAATGTATTAATTTTAATTATTCTCATGAAACAAAAGCAAGTCCTTGACAAAATGAAATATTAATTTCTCTGATTATAGCCAACGATACTGTTATGATCAGTCTGAAACAACAATTAACTGTAATATGAAGTAACACTAAAATATCGAATGATATTACATTTCATCAAAAGTATATAGTACCATTGTCACATAACATTACATGATTCGGTGTGTCAGAATTATTAATTAAATTACGAGATGCTGACATGTCACATAACATATGTTAGAGTGGTTGTAACAGTAATATTATTCAGAAATTTGAGCATAACCACCTTAATAAACAAATTTAAGGGAAAAAAAACATATATTATGTCGAATGCATTATACAATATATATATTATACATAAAAAAACAATAAAAAATTTAAAACCTCCCATATTACTTAAAATAAACATTCAATAAACGTATCACCACGTGTAACAAATACTATCTATACTTTTCAAAAAAATAAAACTGTTTGTATCACACTATAATTAGATTCTTTATAATATTTTTATATTGAACGTGTCCTTAGGTAATATGTTGTGTTGCCTCTTACACAATAAGTATTGTTGTAGCTCAAATGGCTAAGTGTTAGAAATTTTAGTCTTAGGTTGTTGGTTTGAATCCTTAATTAGTCAGCATTTTCCAGTGTTCAGGATTATTTTTGCAAAAAAAAAAAAAAGGCACTACTTATAAATTTAAAATTGTCGTCGAAAAAAAAGGACCAAAAATCGAAAAATACGCCTACAGTTAGAAACCAAAATCAGTAATTTAAGTAAGGTGTGTTTGTATTGATATATTAATATTACATTACATAGTCAATTTCAGCTTTTGGCGTTTTGATCCTGTTTATATCTTGAACTGAATCAATCTCAGCATATTAATACAACTCGAATATTTTTGTGTTAATCTGGCTAAGTGCATTTTTTTTAAACTACTCTTGAAACTTGACATAGTAATAATACTACCTCCGTCCCATAATAAGTGTCCACATTTTAGAAAAAAATTGTCCCATAAAAAGTGTCAACTTTATATTACTAATCGTCATTTAATGTTTATTTTCCAAAGATACCCTTAGTCAAACATTTATTTATTGCACTCATTTCACATCCCAAAACAAACATTTATTATTTGATAGGGGTAAGTATGTCAATATAGTATAAATACACAATATATTAATTACATTTCTTAATATGCGTGAGAACTAAAAAGAGGACACTTAATTTGGGACGGAGGTAGTAGTTGAAACACATTATAACTTGGTTATAAGTTCTGCTTTCAAATCGTAACTAAGTGTGTTAACTATTTTCTATAACTCTGATTTGATATTCCATCATTATCTGCCTGCATTGTGTTTAGTGTTATATAATTTTATTTTATTTTGAGGGGAGTCTTATATAATTTTTTAAATACGCACTTTTTGATCCAAAAAAAAAAAAAAAAATTTGCATTTTACCCCACACTCTATTCATCCCTTTTAGAGTGTATTCTCACATGGAGCCAACATTGTTTTTGTTCTTCTCCTATTAAAAAATATTTGATGTCCTGTTATTTAAAAATAATCCAAAATTATGTTATTTCTTAATTATCTATAAGAGTTATTTTGGTGTTCTGTTAATTAAAAATATTTCAAAAATTGTCATATTTCTTAATTATTTATTTTATTTATCTTTCCTTTTCAAATAACATAGAATCTTGACATGCACCGTCAAGTTATTTTTATCTCAAATTCATAAACTTCATTTTATTATTATAGAAATTAGGTAAAATGACACATATTGGAATATATTTTAAGTAACAAGACAACCAAATATTTTTTATAAGGAGAATGATAACTTCTATAATTTTTATAGGCTAAAGGACAAAAAAAACAAATCAATATCCAACGCCTGATGTATAAGCGTGGAACACTTTTAATGTTTTTCTTCACCTCCATTTTCAAACATTTTCGTTTGATTCAGATTTCTAAACGCGATGAAAATTTCACTAAATTTTTTATTTTCTTGCTCTTCGTTTTGAGATTTTGTTCGATATAATTGCATCGTTTTTTGTGAGATTCATTATCGAAATTCACTCGGTGAATCTCGACCCCAAAAAGTAGTGAATTTCGACGGTGAATCTCAAATAATACTAAATTTTGACAACGGGTTTTTGGAAATTACGTCAAAATATGATGAATGTTGTCTCAAAATAAAGAGCATGAAAAAATTAAAAAAAAATTAGTGAAAGATTTTTAAATTTAGAGTTCTAGATTAAGAGATACGAGCCTTTAGAAAAGATGGATAAGAGAGAAAGTGTGTTTTTTTTATGAAAGAAATGGCGCCATCATTAAAAATATAATAATAATAATATTAATGTCCTTATACAGAAATTTTGAAAAGTTGCCAAATGAAATATTTTTATCATTTTCCCAATTCCCCTATTTTTAAATACCTGGAACAAAATATAGGAAAATTTCAACGTCTATCAGTTGAAAGTTAAAACTTTTCAATAGAATAAGTAATGAAAAAGAGAAATTAATTTCAAGAATTAGGATGCATGATTAAGGACAGTAAATCAATATTGTAATACTTTTTGATTCCATATTCTGCTGTCCTGCCTTGCCGTTTGAATAGATTCCAGGAGAAAATGATGAATGTATTTTCAAAATTAATAAATATGACATCTTCTCAAAACATTTACATAAAAAATAAAATTATTTTCAAAAAAAAAGGGCTGGACGTGTGTTATGAAAAAAAAAAATACAACACACTTTCTCCCTAATCAATTATTTTAAAACCCTTATATATCTCAATCTACAACTTCAAATTTAAAAATTCTTTCACCAATTTTTTTTAATGTTCTTTATTTTGAGACCACAACTTCCATATTCCGACGTAATTTAGAAAATCCACTGTCGAAATTCACTATTATTCGAAATTCACTGTTTTCAAGATTCATGAGTGAATTTTGTGATGAATCTCACGAAAAATGATATAATGATATCGAACCAAAATTTTAAAACGGAGAGCATGAAAACATAAAAACTTCAATGAAATTTACATCACGTTTGGAGATCTATATAATGAGTGTTTGAAAATGAAGGAGGAAAAAAAAGGAGCAGGCGTGTTTTTTTGTTTTTGTTGTTGTCCTTTAAGCTATAAATATTGTAGAAGTTGTCATTCTCTCTGTAAAAAAATATTTGGGTGTTATGTTACTTAAAAATATTCTATAACGTGTCCTATTTCCTATATGTATATATATATATATATATATATATATATATATATATATATATATATATATATATATATATATATATATATAGAAGCGACTACAAGAATTCTTGGGCACGGGTGGGGAATCGATAGCAAAGACATCGTATTACTTAGCTTATAAGCATTAATTTAAAAAACCAAGCTTAATTACGGATTAAGGGTTAATATTTGAAAAAAATTAGCGGGTCAGTTAGTAGATATATATTAGTCTATAAAAAATTTAAAAAAGGTAAAAAATACATAGGATTTTTTTTTTTTAAATTTAAGGGGGTCACTTGACCCATTTCCCTCTACTTAAAGCTGCCCCTGTATATATATTGTTGGGGAAATTATCGATCTAGCATGCTGTGTAATTTGTAATTCATGCAAAAAAACGAAAGCATAAAATTGGACAGAAAACTTATTGACTGAGGCTAGTGCAGCACTCTGTCCTTAAAACGTTTTTGCTTCGATTATGTGCACATGATAATGACAATCGTCTCCCAAGATACAATAGTCATACCTTCTTCGGATTCTTGCACTTCATTTAGAAGAAGTCGGCGAACTGATTATGTTCCGTAAATCCTCATGACTCGAATTATGCAAGTATTTTCGTGACACATGAAGTAATGCAGAATTTTTGGCAGGCAAAAATATCTCATGAATTTTCTTTATACTAATTTTACTCAAGTGTTGGGATTATATAGGAGAATGAAGCTTAATCGTTTATCGGTTGCAACCTTTAGCCGAAAGGATACAACCTCTTACGTGGTTGTAACCTTTCACCGAACCGATGTAAACCTCCATTATTTTAGAATTAATTTTTAAGTCAAATTTCTCCAACAATTCTCCACATGAATAAAAATTAAATGCAAATGCAGTGCAGACTCTGAAGAGATTACATGCGAAAATCTGTTGCATCGGGTGTAATATTCCGATTTTTTGGAAAGGACAGACGTGTGTTTTTGTGAAAACCTAATATTAGATTTATTTTAATTATGGATTTAAAGTATCATAAATATATATATTTTCGAGAGAAATATATATATTAAAGAGGAAAAAAGGGTAATATATGGAGATTAATCGTAATTAATGTGAAATTTCGGAATTTATGGTAATTAGAGTTAATGAGAGGTTTTATTTGGGAAATAACCTTCCCATTTACTAGAGAAGTTACATTTACCAAGGAAATCAGGAAAAAAAATTACGTTCTAACATTCTACGTTGAGAACAAAAAGAAAGGGAAGAGAGACTTCTGCAAAATCCTCACAAGATACTTATTGGATTTTAGGATGGAGTAGAGATTTGGTTTCTGCAGAATAAGGTAACCAGTTGATACAAAAAGTTCAGAGTTTTGAAAAGGTATGAATTTAGCTCTAACCTTGCATCTATCATGGTTTGATCAAGTTTGGTGTGTTAAAAAGGTTTAAATCGTAGTCCTTTTGGTTTAGAAGCTTTTGATCATCAATTAATCTAAGTGTAATTGTGATCAATTAGGTTTTGAGTGAACCCTTGGAAAGTGCTGCAGTCTTCTTGAAGGTTTTGGGTGGATCTGCTTGCTAAGAAGGTAAGAGGTTCTTCCTAATAAGTAATTACGGTTTGACAATGTTTAGGTTGAGTTTTAGTTTTGATTCGTAGCAAGAATTCATGTTTATGTATCGTTGCTATGCTATGTGAAGATATGATTAGTAAAGGTTGTGTTTTTCTACTGTATTTGATTCCAAATAGATGTTGATCATGTTGGGAAAGGGTTGAGAATCGTTAAAGTGCAGAAAACTGCATCTAGGACTGTTTTAGCACTCAATGCGCGCACGCATAGGGTGTATTGCGTGCACATTGCGAGCCCTGGAAGTTGTGAAACAGATTCAGCGTTGTTTGTGCATGCACAATCGCGAGCATTCACGCGCATTGTCTGTCCAGGAAGCTCAATGTGCGCACATTGGCGAGCATTCGCGAGCATTGGGCTAGCTTTTTGTGTTTAACGTCTTTTAAGCTCCGAGTCCAATTTTCTTGATCTAATAACACTAATTGAACATGGACAAGCCTTGATTAAGCTTCTGATGCATTTAGTTCCGGCACCGAATGGATTCTTCATAAGAGTTGAAGTTCGGGATCGTCGAAAGAGCATGATAGGCTTGGACGTTGGTGATTAGTATATGATAACGCCCTAAATGATACCAATAACTATACCTATATTCACCCCAAATTCTGCTTAAGAGAGGATATATAGACTCGTTATTATGTGGAATATATGTTAAATGCTATGTGAGTGTTTCCAGGATCGTAATTCTGCATCTGTGCTATTTTCCCGATGTTTTGGTACTGTTTTGTCTCGTTTTGCATGTTTTATAGGATGTACCAAATCTGGAGCATTGGAGAACGGGTCTGGACCAAAAGAAGTACATTGGGCCAAGTGATTGAAGTCCAAGCAGAAGTCTGCTGAAGAAAAAGGAGAAAAGAAGGCCCCGTAACCCGAAGGCTAGGCCCGGTAAACCGGCGTCTTGTGGAACACGAAATTGATTCTGCCACATTATCTAGGTCGGTTAGGGTTTTAGAGAGTCTTAAGTCGGTCATTGTATCTATATAAGGCCGCAGTTACAGATTATTACATAAGTTTGACAAGCACTCAATTTATTATACAATTACTATGAAATAAAGTTTTCTTGAGTTTTGAAGAGTTGTTTTTGGTTTCCTCCCCTCTTCCATCATCTCTAGCTTGATTAGATCGAGCTAGATCTCCATTGTTGAAGGTATGAAGCTTTGAACGTTCCTTTATTGTCTTCCATATAGTAGATTTGTTCGTATTTATGTGTTTTATTTAAACTGCATGTTTAACAACCCCATAATTTACTTATTTTAATCGTACTGAGCAATGTAGATCCAGAAATTAGGAAAAGCCGCCCCCGGTAAACCGGCGGTCTATACCGGTTTACCGAGGCATATTTTAGAAAACCTAAACAGGGATTCACTACAGCTACGTTGATCGGCAGGAATAATTAAAACGAGTAATAGGTCAGGCCAATCTAATATTCGTAATTCGTAAATTAACATGAAGGACCACAAGTGAAGTGTTAATTAGGACATTGTCTTGAATGGATCCTAGGAACGTGCTGGTCAATGTCGAAAGCTGTCTAGGCGGGTTAGCGGTATGACGCTCAATGTCGGCAGTTCTAGTTCTTTATACGTATGGGCTATTACAGACCAATTAAGGAGGGTAGCTTGCGTATAGATTGTCTACTGCCATTGTCGGAGTATATAGGGTTAGGAATTGCACCCGTAGATGATAAATATGATAATAATCATTAAAAGCTCACGATTAATCTAAGGAAATTATGTGGGGAAGTAAACGTAATGATTAACTAATCCAAGTTAGTAGATCGGTGAGGAGAGGGAGAGGTATACAATGTTTGTTTTCTTTTATGTTATTGTTGCTCAATGACCGCCTCTATGTTGCTTCTTAATTAGGTTAGAATCATTTATACTTATAGTTGCATGGTCTCTGTGGGATCGACCTTGACTCACATTTACTATACTACGATGTACCTAGTATTCTTGCTAGTAATATCGACGTTAGTGACTTACACGCGATCAAGATTTTTGGCTCCGTTTCCGGGGACAATGGCCAATTATAAATATAAACGTTTTAATTCTAATTAAGAAGTCGTTTTTATTTTATTTTATTTTATTTTGTGTCTTGAGTCGTTCTGTATCAAACCTGCACATGTCAAACTGCCAGAAAGAGAAAATTCAGGACCGGTATCCCGAAGGTAACCTCCGAGTTACCGAGGCCTGGAAAATCAATTTCTGAGCAGTTCATGTTATTCTGTGTTATTCCCTGTCGATTTTAGTTAGTAGGTTCTCAACAGTTGGGATCACACCCAGCTGAAGCGGAAGTTGCTAACCTTTTCTTTGTTTTATTTTGTCTTTTTGCAGCAAGATCGGAACAATTCAGAAATTCGATCCATTCAGAGTTGAAAAAGAGCAAACAAGCCAAATAACATGCCTAGAACGATATTGAACATCACACCGATTTCCATGTATCCTGGAACTGAAGCACGAGAGCATTATGAGACTATAAAGAAATGGTTGGAAAATGAGGAAAAAGTGATCAAGCAAGAGCTTGAAGATGACCTGAAGGAGCATAGCACGTATCGTCCGGGTGAGTTTCCTTGTGAGTTAATTGAAATATCATCTTGGATTATGATTACGATGATCCTGAAGAGGATCCTGACACAATGTTTTGAACTGAGGATTACCTGACTTCGGACACCGTGGTAAAGTTAGTGTTGGTCCCAGAGAAGGGTAAAACTATAGTCAGAGGGGGGGTGAATGACTATAGTGGAGTTTCAAAAACTTTTCTTGTGTTTAAAAGCTTTTGGGCAGCGGATAAGTCCCTTCTTGTTATGTTATTTCAAAGTAGTTTATGCAATCACAGATATATGATATAATATAAGCAATTAAATAAATACAGTAAGGTAAATTGCTGAAGGTAAATTGACACAAGGCTTATAGTGGTTCATGATGGTGTAATCCCTTAATCCACTCTTCTCTTGTGATGATTGGAGGAATTTCATTATTGTTTTCACAGATACAATAGCCTGATTGTCCTTGACTATACAAGCTTCACAATCTTCAAGACTATCACTCCCTGACTGCAACAGCTTTAGTGACTCAGTCTCTTTCACTGCTCCTTGGGAACAAATCCTTCAGCAGCTATCACAAACACAATTCCTTCTCAGATGGCTCTGATTCAGTTGCTTGATTGAAGAGAATTGGATTCACAAAATTTGTTGATCAGACTCAATGCTTGATGTTGAAATTGTAGTTCTGAGTTTTGAGTTGATCACTAGATATTCCTTTTTAAGCACAGATAAAGGCCTTTTTGATTTGACAGAGTTTCTGCTTGTTGATTATTGACTTGTTGTATTTCTTGTCTGTCAATGCCTTATATTTATAGCCTTGATAATCCTTGATATGAATTTCCGTCCGTTGGCTAAATTAATGAAGGGAATGATCCTTGATTTTATTCTTGATTCCCCTCAATTAAATCCTCCTTGATTTTAGTGATCGGATTTTTCTTCAAACGTTTATCAGAAAATCCATCCTTGATTGATCCTCAATTGATTGTGCATTTAATGCTTGATCCTCAGAATCTTCTTCATATTTCAAAATCTGATCAAGTAAGTTTTACTTGGCCGTTCCCTGAACGGTTAAGTGATCTATCTGACTTTTCCGCTACTGCTTTGTCATTACTCAACCGAAAGTCAGTTCACTTTGCCGATTTGCTGTTTCCTTCATTCTTTTTCAGTTTAGGAGAATCTTTGTTCTTCACTGATCATTGATTTGTGTGAGATCAGTGTACACCATATTTAACCATTAATTTTCATCACTTGGAGTGTAACTTAGACTTATCCAAGGTCATCACAGACTTCCTTGGTTATAAGTTAGACCATAATGTCTTCATGCTTCTCTGCTGGTACTTGGTTGGCTTCACTCTGCCGAAAATCTGATTTTACTTTGCCGCCCTACCAACTAGTACAATACTTGTCCGACTCAACTTATACAACATCTCAGACTCTAAGTAAAGACTTATACAGAGAATTCTAACTTATTTCAGGCTTGTTATAACAGCTAGTATGGCCATCATCAAAACATAATAAAATGTTCCTAACAATTTCCCCATTTTTGATGATGCCAAAACCCTCATAAGCCTGAACATAAGTATACCAAATTCTTTTTTTTTCATAATAAACAATGGAATAAAAACTCAACAATTTTATTCATCCATTTAAGGGAAGTCAGAAAACATGAGCTCAAAACATATTGAAGGTACAGTAACTATATTTTACTTAATTCTGCTTTGTACCTCTTGAATTTTGTAGTCTGAACTTCCTCAATGTCTTTTCAATCGATCTCTGGAAACTTCCACTTCCAGTATCCCATAGCAGTGTACTCAGATACTCCTTGAAATACTCTCTTGCCAAAAAGTCTATTGAAATCAGGCATAGTCTCATTTGCCCTGGGTTGTCCAAAGTATTTCTCAAGTTTATCCCTGGCTTCAACAATGTGTGAATCAGCATACTTGAGATTTTTGAACAAACCCCATTGTTCTTGTCGATTCATTCTCCCCATAGGATTGAAGAATTTTACCATGTAGTTGAAATCTTCTTGTTGCTCACTTGGTAAATCTTCCGGTCCTTTTGCAGAAAGTGGTATGGTTGTACTTGGTATGCTGGTTCCAACATGTTTCTTAAGGGATGCATATTGTCTTTTAACATCATTGTATATCTTGGCCATATCAGCTCTCATCTTTTCATCCTGATAGCTTAGACAATCTGCCCATGCTTCATCTTGCGTGTGATTTGGGTACAAACCTTCTTGGACTCTAAAGAATTATCTTACATGATCCAGGACTTCAGCCTCATGTTCTTGCCTGTTCTTGTCGGTTGGGAAAATTCTTTTCTCTTTGCTTATATTGGTTCTGTGTTCTCTTGCTGATCTCCTTTGCTGACTTGATCCAGGTCTTTGTTGTCCACCTGATCTATCTCTATCATCATCCCTTCTTTGGATAGGATGAGGAAATCCTATACAGGGTTCATTTGAGGCCTTTTCTCTTTCTTATCTAGCCTTCCTTTGCTCCTCTTCAGCCTCATTTCTGATTCTTATTTCTCTATCCCTTGCTCTCAGCTGTTCCTCTATAAAATTTGAGAGTCTAACTGTTGATCCTTCCGACTTATCACTTCTTTCCCCCTTTTTGGCCGCATCATCTCTTTGCTGTAGTAAGATACTGTTTGTAGCTTCAGCTGTACCGATCAGAGTGTCCAGTTTGGACTCAATGGATGTGAACCTTGAGTCATGATCAGTCAGTTTTTGGGTTACACTTCGGAATCTGGTGCCAAATGCCAATGCCATAGAATCATTTTCCTGAGAGATGTGTTGTCTGAGACCTGCAAGGTTGTTGGTGATATTTATGTTGAGCTATCTCATCAAGTCTCCTTGTCATTGCACAACAATGTTCTGTGCATCAATATACTCAGCAACAGCCTGCAATCTTCTTTCAATGGAGTTACTTTCATCTTTAAATGCTGAAGCCATGGATCTGAGATACATGGCTTGTTGCTCCAATTCTTCAGCCAACATGTCTGCTGCTTTTTCAAAAGCCTCATTTGATATGCCAGTGGTCGGTTGAGTGAATTTGTGATGGATATCAGCTGGTTCTGGTTCTTTTTGCTGTCTTCTGTCTTGATGTTGAGTAACATCTACACCTACTTCTACTTCTTTGAGGACTTGAGTAGAGGTGTATTGTTGTGCAGCACTGTCCCCTATTCCCCTAGCTCTGTGATGGGAATTGCCTTGACTGGTGTTGCTGTTGGACTTATTTCTAAGTTTTAGTGATGAGTGCCAAACTAACTGTTATAGAGCAAAGGAAAAAAGATGTCTAGATCAAATGTATATGTTTATTAGAGTTTGATCTTTGTATAGTTTTGATCAAACAAGCCTTTGTAAGGTCACCGACTTTTTCAAAGAGACTAGTCTAAGTCGATAGGGTAGATAGGTCGATGGGCGATCAGGGAACCTCTTTGAGGCGAAGGGAGGCTCAAACTCGATGAAATGAAGGCTAAGGGATCAAACTTAGTAATTAAAGTCAAGGATATGGAATCGAATTTAGGGAAGTCTGTGATGACTGGGACTGATTACATATACCTTGTGTAGAAAGTCTAAGTTCCTTAAGTTGGATGATGTTTGGAACTTAGTTATATTTTAAAGGTGTAATCTAACTTCACAAGTAAAAGTTAGATAAAAGAAATCACTTGCATTGTATTTTATACACAACAAATTGTTGTTCAATGATGATGGGTATCTCAAAGTGATTGATGAACCTCTGCGATAATATACCTCGATTAATTCAAGATTACATTGGAAGATTACATGGAAAATGACACTAACTACCTCGACTTATCAAACAAATCAAGAAATGAGATTAAAAGAAACGTTGGGAAGATTCAGATTTTTAGCCAATGGTTATAAGTCAAAGGTTGTGCAGACTGCTTTGTCAAAAGGAATCGACATTTGTCGATCCTATGAATAGTGATGAAAGCATGTCAAATGGGACAAAAGCAGGAACGGCTATATTTGAATTTCAAATACAAGTCACATGCCATCCTACCTATAAATAGAGGACTTCCAACTCGAGAAAAAAGAAGAGGATTGATGATTTACAAGAGAAAAATATAAGAGATAATTCTGAGCCGCAAAAGCACCTGCTGAACCTCTTGAACTTAAAGCTACTGATCCAGAGAAAATCTTCAAGTGTATTCTATATTCAAGCTACATCAAGTTTACACACTTGAAGACTGCAAGCTGCTGATTATATCATCCTAATCAAGCTCTTTGCAATCGAATCATTTAATTGATTCATTCTTTATTTTATAAAGAACTCTCTTGAAGACAAGTGAAGCACTTGTTGTGTGAAAGATCGTTGTTTGTGGTGGAGCCGGTGAAGAGGCAATACTACCCTTCAAGGACCAAGTGGAAGACTTTGGAGTAGCAATCCTACATGCCCTTGTTTTCGGTTTGTGAAGCCATAGTCATTGGTGAAGGACAAGCAATCTTAGGAATCTTTGTAATGAGATACATCAAAGATCTATAGTGAATTACCTCCAAAATCACGGGAGAAGAGTGGGTGACAGGATTACACCACCTGAACCACTATAAAATCGCCTACTTACTTTCTCACGCACTTACATTCGCATTTAGTTTATTATACACATCAACCTCACTGAATCTAGCAACTAAACTCACACACATACACTCATGAGTATCTAATACTTAGTATCATATTTAACAACAAGTATTAAGGCTTAATTTTTGATATAAATCCATTGCACAAATTCGATAAACTCAACCATCGATGAACTCTTTGTTTATCAAGAGGCTATTGAGGTATCAATGAGACTCTCGAGGTATCGGCAGTTCTTGAAGTTCTTGAGTTTGTTAACTCCAAAAGTTTTAAGTGTTAAGTTTATTCACCCCTTTAAACTTAACCAAAGCCTTTTCAAGGACCAACAATTGGTATCGAGCGATTAGCTTACGCTCAAGTAATCCTACTTGTTGTGCTTGTGAAAATACTTTGAAAAATCTTTTCAAATCACTGGTTTTCAAAGCCTTGCATCATGGATAACAACCAGTATGCTAGAACAATGTTGATGTGTTCTGCAGATCGTTTTGATGAATATAAACGTCGTATGCAGGCTTACCTTGCTGCAACCCATGATGAAATGATGGATGTGCTCACGAGATGGACCAACGGAGATTACAAAGTCGATGAATAAGCAGGTGAAGAGACACAGATACATTCCAAAGCCGAAAAAAGGAATGGATCTTTGAAGATAGAAAGAGAGCAAATCTGAACAACATTGCTATTGATATTATCTACAGAACTCTGGATAGCAACATGTACATGAAAGTGAAAGATTGTAAAACAGCAAAAGAACTTTGGGACAAACTACAGTTGATCTGTGAAGGCACTGATGAAATAAAGAAGAATAAAATCAGTGTGGCAAAGAAGAAGTTCCAAAAGTTTGAAATGAAACCCAATGAAACCATTGAACAAATGGAATCTAGGTTCAATGCAATTCTGGATGAACTCACCCTGCTGTGTGTTATTTATTCAAAAGAAGAAATCAACACAAAAATCTTGGAAGCTTTACCTGCTACAGATGAATGGAAGATGAAGGTGACAACCATAGAAGAAATGAGAAGACTGCATGAAGAGGATACATTCAAGTTATTCTCAGATCTTAAGGCATATGAATTCAAAAAGAAGTTGTCACCTACCACCGAAAAAGGAAGAGCCAAAAACCAAAGACCCCTTGGTCGCTTCATCAAGAAGAAGGATCGAAGCTCAAGATGAATTATTGGATGAAATGCAAGAGCAAATAGCATTCTTTGAGCAAGAAGATCGATCATGATGATGAAAGGTGGGAAAAGCTCACCTAGGAATTTCACAAATAAATTCATTGAAAAGAAAAAGGAAGAAACAAAGAAAGACAATGATTTCTTGTGTTTTAATTGCAAGAAACCAGGACACTTCGACTGATATCTCCCGAGTTAAAGCGAAAAAGGAACCAGATTATCTTTGCTTTAAGCGCAAAGAAGCTGGACATTTCGGACTGGTTGTCCAGATCTCCAAAAGAACAAGAGTCAACAAAGAAGACATGGCAAGAAGGCTATGGTTCTGAAGATGAATCTGGATATGAAGTGGAATCTGAAAAGGGAAATGAATTAGATGACACAACATTGGTTGCTGATATGGAAGACTATGCATTAATGGCTAATATGGATGAAATAGAGGAGGTATACAATCTCAGATCAATTAACACTCCTGCTTGAAAGTGATTGTGAATCAACTTGTGGTTCAAATCCTAGAAACTCTTACAATGAAGAAGCTTTGGATGCCATCCTCAATCAATCGAGGAAAATACAATCTGGTTATGAGATTGTGAAGGTTTGAAAAGAAGCTCTTCAAGTAGAAGTTGAAAGATTGAATCTTTGAATTAAGAGTTCTCAAAGGTAAGGAAAAAGATGTTGGATGTAATCGGTATGAGCCTCTTTGAACATCCAGTAGCCTCTGAATCTGCTGATCCATCTTGTTCCTCTACTGCATACAAATCTGGAAAGCCTTATGGTTATAGAACAGGGCTTGGATTTGGAACTCAACAATCCAAAAAGAGTGGATCCAGTAAGGCTACTGAACCTAGCACCAGAATTGGTCCTAAGTTTGTACCTGCACAAGATCCAACTCCTAGTAAGGTTCTTTGAGCGGTAAAAGCCTCATCGAGAATGCTTCAAAGAAGCAAAATCGAAAGTCAAGAAGTCAACGACTCCTAATAAAAAGAATAAATCCAAATATAGGGCTGCTATGCCTTCTAGACCTACTGATAGCAGACCTGCTACCAAGTCTGCTAGACCACACAAGGGTAAAAACCAGAAATATTCCAAGGATAAGAATCCTAAACCCAAAAATGTTAATCATTCAAGGGATACTTATCTCTGGGGGAAAGATAGACTGTTCCCTGCTGATAATGATTGGAATATTCCTGCCCCCATTGATAGAATCAACAGATACAACCATACTGCTAGGGTAAAACCTAGGCAATGGAATCAGCAAAGGACTCAGCAGAGGACTTATATAAGACCTCAACAGAGACCTCAAAGCACTCTCATATTACAGGTACTGTTCTAATGAGACAGAAAACCCATGGTTATACTGCTGCTTCTAACAAGAAAAATCACTCCAAACAGCAATATATACCAAAAAGCCAGAAAACATATGTGAATCCTACACAACCAACTGTTAGATCTTATGGATGTGTGGAATACATGTATGAACATAAGTATGACACCTTTAAAAGAAGACCTTATGGAAATTTACCAGGGGTCATGCTTACCACTGACCATCATGGACCCAAACAGATTTGGGTACCTAAAATGTATTGATTTTGTTTTGTAGGGTGTCTGGTACTTTGACAGTGGATGTTCCAGACATATGACAAAGAATAAGCACTATTTGACAAGCTACATAGCAAAGGATGGTCCAAGGGTGAATTTTGGCAACAAAAATACACCTGGTTATACAAGAGGCTATGGCACACTTGTGAGGAATGGACTAACTATCAAGAATGTTGCTTATGTGGAAGGACTGGACTACAACTTGCTGAGCACTGGACAATTCTGTGACATGGGATACAAGGTCACTTTTGACAAAAACAACTGTATTGTCATTAGTGAAAAAGGTGATCAAGTTGTATTGGCTGGTAGAAGACAACAAAACATGTATGTTGTGGATTGGTCTACTACAGTTCCAGAAACCTGCCTGATTGTGCATACTAAATCATACCCAATTACATTCAAGAAGGATGCTATTTGTGATGCCTGTCAACAAGGTAAACAAATAAAATCAAGCTTCAAGTCAAAAACAAAACTATCAACTAAGAGAGTCTTTGGCTAATGCACATGGATTTATTTGGACTGTCACTCCAACTAGTATAATCGGAAAGAAGTACACTTTAGTTATTGTGCATGATTATTCAAGGTACACTTGGGTGGTTTTTATGAACAAGAAAAGTGAAACACTCAAGATGATGCCTGATCTTCTGAAGAGATTACAAAATGAGAAAAGTTTGACAGTAGTAAAAATAAGATTAGACAAGGGTACTGAGTTTCTCAATAAAGTTATAAGAGAATACTGTGAATAGAATGGTGTCTTGCATCAACTTGCTCTTTTTGGTACACCTCGAAGAAATAGGGGTTCTTTGAAAAGAAGAAACAGCCATTGAAAGAAGCGGGAAGGACAATGATTTGTGAAGCATTACTACGAGAGGTATTGGGTGAAGCGATTAATACTGACATGCTATACACAAAAGAACCTCATGAACAAGAAGGCTGCTTGAGACACCTTATGAGATTTGGAATGGAAGAAAAGCAAATATATCTTATTTCCATCCATTTGGAAGTAAATGTTTTATCTTGAATCATAAGGAGCATTTAAAGACATTCCAACCTAAATCGATGAAGGAATTTTCTTGGGATATACTTGATCGACAAGGCATTCAGAGTCTTGAACAAGAGGTCACTTGAAACATGAAGAAACTATCCATGTTGTGTTTGATGAACCTAAGTTCACTGGAATGGAAGGTGAAGTTTGTGAACCTGCTGAGAATCTACAAATCACTGATCCAGATTATGTTGAAGTTTTGGAAAAATTTAATGACTTAAAAGTTTCTAATATCGCCCTCTTTGAACACCCGGTGATGATACTACCGATGCAACAATCCGAAGCAATTCAAGGATCTACTGAACCTCCTTTTGAAGAAGCAACAATGAGACCTACGAAGATGAGGTTCACGAAAATCAAACTAACCGAGAATCCATAATGGTTAAGGAATCACCTCTTTGAACAAGTTATTGGCAATGTACAGCAATGTGTGAGGACTAGAAGATAATTAGAAGCAATGTTTACTTGTTTTCTATCTCAAGTTGAACCTAAAGTTGTTGAAGAAGAAATTTCAGATCCAGATTGGATAATTGCTATGCAAGAAGAGTTAAATGAATTTGATGAAATCAAGTTTGGACACTAGTTGAAAGGCCTAGTCATGCAAATACCATTGGTACTAAATGGGTGTCTGAAAACAAACTTGATGAATCTGGTACCATTGTGAGGAATAAGGCCGACTAGTTGCAAAAGGCTTTTCTCAAGTGAATGAATAGATTTTGATGAAACTTATGCACTGTTGCAAGATTGGAAGCTATCGATTATTCCTAGCACATCTTGCATATAAAACTTCAAGGTATATCAAATGGATGTCAAAATTTCATTTTGAATGGCATTCTAGAGGAGGAAGTGTATGTTCAGCAACCTCCTGGATTTGAAGTTAAAGATCAAGAAGATAAAGTTTATAGACTCAACAAAGCACTTTATGGACTGAAACAAGCACCAAGAGCATGGTATGAGACTCTATCTCAATTCTGGGTGGACAATGGTTTTACAAAAGGCACCATTGATAAGACTCTTTTCAGAATCAGTGAAGGTGATAGCACCTGGGTCCAGTCGGTTATGTTGATGACATAATCTTTGGTTCTGAAAATGAATTGTTATGTGAAAAGTTTGCAAATCTAATGAAAAGCAAGTTCCAAATGAGTATGATGGGAGAAATGAACTACTTTTTAGGACTTCAAGTCAAACTATTGAAAGATGGAATCTTCATTCATCAAACCAAGGAGCTACTAAAGAAATTTGGTATGGAAAATAGCACCAAGATATCAACTCCTATGAGTACAAACATCAGATTAGATGAAGATAAAGAAGGCAAAGATGTTGATCAGACCTTATACAGAAGGATGATAGGCAATCTACTTTACCTTACTGCCAGCAGACCTGATATATCCTTTGCTGTAGGTGTTTGTGCAAGATTTCAATCTAAACCTAAAGAAAGTCACTTAGGTGCAATCAAAAGAGTTCTCAAGTATCTAAAAGAGACTTTGGGAGTAGGGATATGGTATTCCAAGGATGGAAGCTTCAAAGTTATATCCTACTCAGATTACGATTATCTTTGGATGCAAGATTGATAGAAAAGCACATCGAGAACTCATCGCTTAACGGAAATAGATCGGTTCTTGTTCAAGAAGAAAGCGAACTCTATATCAACTTCCACTTCTTTGAAGCGAGTATATTCTTCTTTGGAAGTTCTTTGTGCACAAGTATTGTGGTTAAGACAACAGTTAAGGGATTATGGAATTGAAGTAAAGGAAATTCCAATCATGTGTGACAACACAAGTGCAATTGCAATCACTGAAAATCCTGTTTTGCACTCAAGAACCAAGCATATTGATGTGAGACATCATTTTGTAAGAGATCATGTTGAGAAGAAAGATGTGGTGGTTCTATACATCCCTACAGAAGATCAACTTGCTGACATTTTCACTAAGCCACTTGATAGTGAAAGATTTGCCAAATTAAGGACTGAACTTTGAATTATTAGAGTTGGTGATCATCGCCAGTATCTTTGGAATTCACCAAGGGATTAGTCTTTGCTATGTTGGGTGAGCTTACTTAGCAGACTAGTCATTGGTATCAACAATTCCATGTACTTATGTTTGGGCAATTGAGCAAATGAGGTTGCCAAGGGATTGGTCTTTGTCATGTTGGGTGAGCTCACTTGATGGATCGATCATTGGTATTAAACTTCATCTTGTATTATCAATTGAACAAAACAAGAAGAAATCAAGGATCGTGAGTCACATTGTCGTCAAGAGTCTGAAGCATCTTTATCGATGAGATCACGAGAGCCAACCTGCGCGAGGACAACCTGCTTTGAATGGAACGTTACACAGTCAAACTTTATTAAAGTCAAAGAGCAATTGGCGGTATATTTATTCTATCCTTTATGGCCACGCGTTACACGATCTAACGGTTTACAATACGTTTTGGAAAGTAATGGGCCACGTGTCAAGCTAACATTCACTCAGATTAATCATGGTTAATATGGATGTACGTGCACTGACAGTTACAACCACTCCCTGTCTATATATACAGACCTATTACACAGAAGATACTCTACTACAAATCTGTTTATATCTCTGTTTTTACATTGTGTGAACACAGATTTACAAAGCTTTCTTCTTCATCTTTTCCTTTAACAATGGCGGAAAAGATTGATGTTCAAATCGAATCAAGCCAAAGTGTGAGAGGTTTTGTTGTTGATGCTAATAAAATGAATTAGCTATCAACATTGGTAGAAGAATAAGGAGATCGCAGTTGGAGAATGTCTTGAACATAAGATTGGAAACAATCTCATATACAAACGTTATCGCTTTTGGAAGAATATTGTGGTAAAGGATTTGGCCCAGAAGCATTCAAAACAGTTGTGAATGCACAAGAAATAGAAGTTTCCTCAAGTCTCACGAGGAAGTTTTTGGTTTTGAAGAAGTAGTAGATAGTCCAACAAATCCTGAGGAAATGGGATTGTCTAAGATGGATTTTGTTGATAAGATCAAGACAAATAAAGACACCAAATCAATTCCAGGCATCAATTGTAGACATATTGGGAATGAGTACAACTTCTTGAGCAAGATCATTGCTAAAAACATATTAGGGGCTGGGTTGAAGTATGGATACTCTATCGGGACCCAAGATAGAGCGATGATGATTATCTGCGAAGTATGAAATTTGATTGAAATGGATACTTTATTCACAACATGAAGAAAGTAGCCAAGGAGGAAAGAGAAGGGGAAAAGGAAATCCAAGGCCTTACCCTTAGGATTAATGGTTCGAGACCTCTTTGAATCATTTGGAGATTCCCGATGTTGCACTTTGAGAAGATTAAGCGGTCCGGATACAAGAAAGAGATTGATTATGCTATCCTGGTGCGGATGATGATGAAGAAGGTGTTGCGAGAGGCTCTTGATAGTGATGATGATGGAAATGATGGTGATCTTTGGTGGTAAGCGATTAAGAAATCTGTTAAGTCTGTTGCACCAAAGAAGACCACTGAGAAAAGAAAGGCTGCTGATATTAGAAAGACTACTGAGATCTTGAAGCCTAAGAAGACAAAGAAACAAACAGCTGAGACTGCTAGGTCCACTGAGGGACCAGTAGAGATTGAGGTTACTGAACCTATTGCCACAAAGAAGAAGACTGTTGCTGAAGTTGTGAAGGAGCAACAGAAGGAAGCAAGGAGAAAAAGAAAGTCTATTGTGGTTGAAATTGATGATGAGCCACTTTCCAAGAGAAGGAAAGAGATTATTCACAAAAAGAAACATGGAAAGGGGAAACAATTAAGAAACTTGGAGGGTGAAAAGGCACAAGAAGAATAAGGTGATGTAGAAGAAGAAGAAGAGGCTATTGAGGCTGAGCCCTTGACTATTATCAAGCCTAATGAGGATGTAGAGGTTGTTCTTGAGCAACCTGCTGGTGAAACACAGCAGACTACTGTAACCGAGCCTGCTAATGAAGTTGTTGAATCTTCACCAGAAGAAACTGTTGAGGCTACTGAAAGTACACAGGTTGTTGTTGAGCAATCACATTTGGAGATATATGACAGCTCTCTCGACCCTGAGCTTTCTTTGTAGAATCTGTTTGAAGAACCAAACCAAACCACTAAGACTACACTGCTGTGGATATGGAAACACATGTTCAAGACCCTCGCAAATCCTGCAATAGTTCGGGGGAAGAGCGATCTCTGTTAACCTGGCCGATGAGCATATAAGTCGAGGGACCCAAGTGTGGTACAGATGGAGGTAGTAGGAAGTAATATCCAACTTTGAGCAACCTACTAGCCTTGAGGCATCTCGTAGAAGAAACATTGCATCTACTTGTTGAGACCTTTGGAGGTCGACAAGGTATCACAACACTCTCGGAGGGATCATTCTTGCCTATGAAAAACATGAGAAGAAAAGGAAAGAAGGGTATGTTGATCCAAAACTCTTGTTGATGGTGATTACTTCCAATGGAAGTTTGGATTCTATAAGAAACAAAAACACAACTGCAGAACCTATGATGACTTTTGAAGAATGGGTTTTTGAGAAATTGGGAGTGGAGAGTTTGCTGGATCTGATTGATACCTCTTTGTTACAATCAAGGCTGATGGATTTGTTTGATGAACAACAGAAAGAGGAGGATATCAAGTTCATGGATCCAAGAGGTGATGATGATGACTCTTCATCATCTGATTCTGATGATAATCACCCCTCTGGTCCAGGAGAAGTCAGTGGAAATTCCATGATTATTGAACCAAGAGTAGAACAGTCTAATGGTGTTGGGCCCAATCGAGAGAGAAAGCTCGATGGATGATGAATGAGGATGAGGAAAATCTCACCATTGATGATATTGAGGCACAAATCAATGAAGGCATAGATATTGGTGCAAACAGAATGGTTGGTGAGATAGATCCACTATTTGTTGAAGAACCTGCTGAGCATGTCGATGATCGGCCAGTTTGTGGATTCAAGTGAAGAAAGAGTTCTTGATCATGTTGAGCCAAATGTCGGGTTCGAGGATTCAATTCAATATCAACACCGGATTGACATCAAGACACTTTAACCAACACTGGAAATCTTTTGAGAAGAATTGCTGATATTGGGGAATTTCAACAAGAAAATATGGATATATTCCCTGATCAGGTTGTTGTAGCTCAATTTGTACAAGATCAGAGAACTGAAGAGGAGGTGCAGTTCTTTGGGCTACAAACAAAGACTGCACACAAAGTTTGGAACAGGAGGTACAGGCAGCTGAGTCTCAAACAGCACCTGGACAAAGGTTGGAACAAACTTTGGGTTTGGAGGAAACCCTTGTTGTTGTTGAAGGGGCTGATGTAGTGGAGCCTACTGGAGTCAAGACCACTATAGGGAAAGATGGTCGTGAGATCACATTAATGAGGAAGAAGCAATTTCTTTGGACTATGACTTTAGTGATGAGGAGTTCCAAATGCCTGAAGAAGAAGATGTTACTATTGATCCCCCACAGACATTTGTACCTATTTTTGAAGAACCAGCTCTTGATCCTCTCTTGGAAAAATATCAAGGCTCTAACCCTGCTGGACTAGATAGGAGTTGGGCAATGGTTGTGAGCAATCAGAGGCCACAATATAATGTGGAGGAGCCTGCTGATGGAGCTGCTGGAGAAATGGCTGGTGGAGTACCAGCACATGTCCTGGAAGAGTTGAGAACTGTCAGAAGTGATATTGCGAATCTAAGAACTCAACTAGACAGGCAAGAGCAGAGGTTTGATGATTTGATCAATTTGGTGGAAAATAGAAGGAGGACTACAGAAACAGTTGCCTCCAATATTACCTCAAATCAGTATGCTCTTGCTGATCTTGCAATGGAAGTGAAAGGAATCAAGCAAGGGAATTCACTGAAAGACAAGTTTTTGAAAGAACAATTTATATCCATCCATCAGAAACTTGACAAGCTTGCTGAAACACCTAAGCCTGCTGAGGCTGCTGGAACATCTCAACCTGCTGGATTGGATCCTAAAGTTACTGAGAGGATCAATCTCTTCGAGCGAACTTTGCAATCAAGGATTACTGCAGCTTGATACAAGAACCGAGATTATGGAAGGACAAGCGAGTAATCTGCAATCACACAGAGAGTGTTCATGGCTTTCTTTGTCGGTTTGTTGATGATGTCACTAAGGGGGAAGAGGGCCAAACAGCAGTAGCAAAAGAGGCTGCAAGGATTTTTGCTAAGAAGAAATGGGAGAATGAAACTAATGCATTCAGGGAACCTGCACCTGGCAGAGTTCAACTTACTGATGATCTCCTCAAACAATACAAGAATGAATACTACAATAGAAGGAAACCTTATCATGACAAGGGCTATCATGAAGGTTTAAACTCTTTCTTGGGATTGAAGTTTTGGGAAGCAAGAGTTAAAGCCTTAAGGGCAACTTACAGAGGTGGAAGAGGTGGAAGAAGTGGCGGAGGTGATAGGATTTTGCCTATCACAAAAGCAAAGGACTCACTTGATGAATTCAAGGAAACTGTACATGAAGTTTGGATTCAGAGTGAATCAAATCAATCTCCTCCTGCCTGAAGCATGGAAGTGGTGGAAAGAAGTAAATCCCTACATTGATTTTACCTTGATTGAAAATGAATGGATGAGGATATGATAGAAGAAATCGAGCCTACCAAGAACAAGTGGAGAAGGCTAGACAAGAAAGAGAAAGAAGGCAGTAGATCAGCATACTTATTATATTTTATCCTTGCTGCATCTAGACTATAATAACTGTGAACAAATGATTATAATGAGAATTGACTGATATTTGTTTTGTTTTTGTTTTAATCTTTTTGCTTTGTTTGTTAGGTGAGGTAGTGACATCATCACCAAAAAGGGGAAATTGTTGGACTTATTTCTAAGTTTTAGTGATGAGTGCCAAACTAATCATTATAGTAGTAAAGGCAAAAGATGTCTAGATCAAATGTATAGGTTTATTAGAGTTTGATCTTTGCATAGGTTTGATCAAACAAGCATCAGAAGGTCACCGACTTGTTTCAAAGAAATTAATCTAAGTCAAGAGGCGAGATAGGTCGATGGCGATCGATCGTGAACCTCTTGAAGACGAAAGTGAGGGCTCAAACTCATGAAATGAAGGCTAAGGGATCAAACTTAGTAATTAAAGTCAAGGATATGGAATCATAATTTAGGGAAGTCTGTGATGACCTAGACTGATTACATATACCTTGTGTAGATGGTCTAAGTTCCTTAAGTTGGATGATGTTTGGAACTTAGTTATATTTTAAAAAGGTGTAATCTAACTTCACAAGTAAAAGTTAGATAAAAGAAATCAGCTGCATTGTATTTTATACACAGCAAATTGCTGTTCATCAGACTGATGGGTATCTCAGCAGACTGATGAACCTGCTGATAATATACCTCGATTAATTCAAGATTACATTGGAAGATTACATGGAAAATGACAGCTAACTACCTCTGACTTACCAAACAAATCAAGGGCTGAGATTAAAAGAATGTTGGGATGATTCAGATTTTTAGCCAATGGTTATAAGTCAAAGGTTGGACAGATCGCACAATCGCTGTCAAAAGGAATCAGCATTTATCGGTCCTATGAATAGTGACAGAAAGCATGTCAAATGGGATAAAACAGGGAACGGCTATATTTGAATTTCAAATACAAGTCACATGCCATCCTACCTATAAATAGAGGACTTCCAACTCAGAAAAAGAAGAGGATTGATGATTTACAAGAGAAAAATATAAGAGATAATTCTGAGCTGCAAAAGCACCCTGCTGAACCTACTGAACTTAAAGCTATTGATCCAGAGAAAATCTTCAAATGTATTCTATATTCAAGCTACATCAAGTTTACACACTTGAAGACTGCAAGCTGCTGATTATATCATCCTAATCAAGCTGCTGCAACTGAATCATTTAATTGATTCATTCTTTATTTATAAAGAACCTGCTGAAGACAGTGAAGCACTTGTTGTGTGAAAGATCGTTGTTTGTGGTGGAGTGGTGAAGAGGCAATCCTACCTTCAAGGACCAGTGGAAGACTTTGGAGCAAAGAATCCTACATGTTCCTTGTTTTCAGTTTGTGAAGCCATAGTCATTGGTGAAGGACAAGCAATCTTAGGAATCTTTGTAACAGATACATCAAAGATCTCTAGTGAATTACCTCCAACATCACAGGAGAAGAGTGGATTGACAGGATTACACCACCTGGAACCACTATAAAATCTGCCTACTTACTTTCTGCACTTACATTCTGCATTTAGTTTATTATACACATCAACCTACTGAATCTAGCAACTAAACTCACACACATACACTACTGAGTATCTAATACTTAGTATCATATTTAACAACAAGTATTAAGGCTTAATTTTTTATATAAATCCGCTGCACAAATTCAGTAAACTCAACCATCGATGAGACTCATCGTTTATCGCCAGAGCTATCGAGGTATCAACAGTCTTTGAAGTTCTTGAGTTTGTTAACTCCAAAAGTTTTAAGTGTTAAGTTTATTCACCCCCCTCTAAACTTAACCAAAGCCTTTTCAAGGTACCAACAGTTGCAGCAGCTGAGCCAGTGTCCACCACTATTGTAGGGTCAGCCGGAATATCAGCAGATAGTGGTTGATGTGTTGTCTGAGTTGGTGAGGTTGGCTTTTCTGATGCATGTGTTTGTAGAAAAGAACTTAATAGAATATTGTCATTGATTGCGTCAGCTATTGGTTCATCCTCTTTATCCTATCCATCAGTAGTATCCTTCGGATCATTTCCATTTCCATTTTGATCAGCATCATCGTCATTGTGATCATCACCATCATCATCATCATGGTTATCACTTTCATCAGCTGATTCATCACTTTCTTTGTCAGAGGTTGGATGTATCTTTTCTTTAGCTGCATCAACCATATCCTAAAGTGGTGACTCATCAAGTACACCAACCAGGGTTGATATCCCAAGAAAGTTAAAGAACCAAGCCTCCTCAGCAAGCATGCGTTCTGAGTCTTGAAGCTGAGTTCTAGAATCACCTTCATTCCATTCAAGATATGCTACAATTCGATCATCAATATCATTTGCAGATAGCTGTGCCGTTTCTTCTGGAGTTTCTTCATCATCTCCAGTGTCTGCCTCAACCTCATCATCTTGGGTTTGTTCATCCTCACTTTCACTTTCCTCTACTGGTTGTTCTTCCTCTGCTTCAGAATTCTCTTCTTCTTCTTTATCAATCAATTTTCCAAAATCTTCCTTGTCCAAATTTATTTGAACCTTTTGCTTCTTTCTTTTGCCAGAAGTGTGTTTAGTGGTTTGCTTTCTCTTTCCTCCTCTTGCTTGCTTTTGCTGTTTGACATAGGTAAACATAGTTTTGGATTCATGCAGCTTATGGGGTTGGACAACTGGTACTTTCAAACATTGCAAAAGATAGTGTAGTTGGATCCCATATGATTTCTTTACCCAGAAAATCCCCTTTTTCTGCTTTCCATCTGCTAATCCCTTTTTAGCAGCAGTTGCCTCTCATTGGATTTGTTCTTTGATTCTCAGGAAGAAATAAGTTGCCCAATTAAACATCAGACTGTGATAGATGATTCCCATAAGACGCATTTTGACCTCTGTCATGGCATTGTTTGCCCCTAACTTTCCTTCCTTTGTTTGTCCAACTAAGGCACTGAATTCATTGAAGGGTTTCTTCAAGGTAGATCTAAAAAAAGACAGTTGAATTTCTTCGGGCCTGGGTTTGCTGTTTTAGCGATTGTGTCCCAGAATTCATCCAAGTTTTGTGGAACAAGAGCCATTTTTGCTTGACCTTTATTTGAAAGTTTGAGGTGTTTGCGAATTACCTTCGCTGTAATAACTACTTCTATGCCGTTGACAGATGCAACAATTTTGTCTTCCTCCCATTCGTCACCTTCTTCGGCAGGGAGTCCAGGGACATATTTTGCAGTCTTCCTGAAAGAGATTAGACTTTCATAGAAAATATAGGAGATTGGAGGATTTAGAAAAGTCGATAATTTTAGGTTTTTGCATCCAGTTGCCAGTTTTTGTGCACCTTCGTCATTTCCACATAGCTTTAAGTAGTGTTCATCTTGAAAAAACGACCCAGTGGCAATTGATTTCTCAAACTGTTTTCCAGTTTGAGTATTTGAAGAGGATGAAGCCTTTGTTTGAGATTTGAGAGAAAGCTTTGATTTTTTGCAGTGAGAAAATATGGTTTATGTTTTGGAAGAGAGCGTAAAGAATTCTGAAAAATCTCTAAGTGTGGTTTATATAGGGTAATTTGTGTAGTGTGAACGTGGTAGAATATGAAAGGATTTTGTGATGTAATGGCGTGATTTTATGTATATAAATCCTGATATTCGAGTGAAGTGGGGGAGTGGATTGAGGCAAGTAATGATAAATCCTGGGAATCGAGGCGGTTGTAATTAGAAGAATAATATAGTTACCTCCACGATTGAAAAATGATCTCCACGTGTGTAATCTTTCACAGTATAATTTTCCATAACTTCTTGATTTTCCACATGTATTAAACTGATTTAGTTCACACTTTAGTTTGTTGGTGACTCCAATTCGTATTTCAGTGGAGTGCCTTGGCTGGTCACTTAGCCAGTGTAGTGAATTCTTCACTGAGCTGCTGTCTATAGATGTTCCTAACAATCAGTGCAGTGAACTTCGCTGAGTACCAGTGCCTTACCTGCTACATCTCCTGTAATGGAAAAGGTTTAATCAGCTGGTGAAGTCACTTATTACTCCAGTTAGCCGCTCTTTAGTACTTAGTCAATTTCAATCATTCCCAACTCGGTTCTCAACATGCTAAATCTTTCATGACTGAGTGGTTTTGTGAAGATGTCAGCCAATTGATCTTTAGTGGGTATGTATCTTAGAATAACATCCCTTTTTTCAACATGATCTCTGATAAAATGATGTCTTACATCAATATGCTTTGTTCTTGAGTGCAACACTGGATTTTCAGTAATAGATATGGCACTTGTGTTGTCACACATGATTGGAATTGTCTTCTCCTCCATTCTATAATCCCTTAGATGTTGTTTAATCCACAGTATTTGTGCACAATAACTGCCTACTGCTATATATTCTACTTCAGCTGTTGATGTAGATATGGAGTTTTACTTTTTTGCTAAACCATGAAACTAGTATGGTGCCTAGTATCTGACATGTTCTAGAGGTGCTTTTTCTATCTATTTTGCATCCAGCATAGTCAGAGTCTGAATATGATATCAACTTGAATCCTCCATCTTTTAGATACCAGATTCCAACATTGATGGTGTTCTTTAGGTATTTGATTATTCTTTTAGCTGCTAGTAGATGTGATTCCTTTGGTTGAGCTTGAAATCTTGCACATACTCCTACTGCAAATGCTATGTCATGTTTGCTTGCAGTTAGATATAGTAGGGATCCAATGATTCCTCTATACATTTTCAGATCAACATCTTTTCCAGCTTCATCTTTTGCAAGAATAACTTTTGCACACGTTGGTGTATCTGCTGTGCCACTTGTATCCATACCATATTTGTGTATCAAGTCTTATGTGTACTTGGCCTGATTGATGAAGATGCCATCTTTCAACTGTTTCACTTGTAGACCAAGAAAGTAATTCAATTCTCCCATCATACTCATCTGAAATTTTCTCTTCATTAGATTTGCAAATTTCTCACACAACTTTTCATCTTCTGATCCAAAGATAATGTCATCAACATAGATTTGTACTAGCAATGTACTTTTTCCTTCCTCTAGCTTGAAAAGAGTCTTATCAATAGTTCATTTGTTGAATCCATTATTGATCAAGAATTGTGATAAAGTTTCATACTAGGCCCTGGGTGCCTGTTTGAGTCCATATAGAGCCTTCTTGAGCTTGTATACTTTGTCTTATTTTCCTTTGATTTGAAAACCAGGGGTTGTTCCATATATACTTCTTCTTCCAGAAGTCCATTTAGAAATGGACTATTGACATCCATTTGGTAGACTTTGAAGTCTTTGTATGCAGCAAATGCTAGAAAGAGTCTGATTGCTTCCAATCTTGCTACTGGTGCAAATGTCTCATCATAATCTATTCTTTCTGCTTGAGAGTAGCCTTTTGCAACTAGCCTTGCTTTATTTCTGACAATTGTTCCTTGTTCATCCATCTTATTTTTGAATACCCATTTTGTTCCAATGATATTGGCCATATCTGGTCTGTCAACAAGTTCCCAGACATCATTTCTTTCAAATTCATTTAGTTCTTCTTGCATGGCTGTAATCCATTCAGCATCTTGGATTGCATCATCTATTGTTTTAGGCTCTACTTGAGATAGAAAACATGTTAGAATGTGCTCCAGTTGTCTTTTAGTTCTGACTCCTGTGTGAATGTCTCCAATGAATTGATCTACATGGTGATCTCTTAGCCAGTTGAGATCAGGTTGAAGTTGTTCTTCACTTGGTGCTTCCACAACTTCAGCTTGTGTATCAACTTCATGCTCTTGTACTGGTACCTCTTCTGTTGTATTGACTAGAGGTTCATCTTGATTTCCAAAATTGTGATTTAGAATAGTAGTTGGTATTGTTGTATTCATATAGACTTGTCTTGGTCCTGCTTCTTCAAGTTCTTGAAGGTTTTCACCATTTGTGTTTGGCTCATCAAAGACTACATGAATTGATTCTTCAATTACCAAAGTTCTTTTGTTGAGTACTCTGAATGCTTTGCTAGTGTCTGAGTATCCCATAAAGATTGCTTCATCGGCCTTTTCATCAAAAGTATGCAACTGATTCCTGTTCAAAACAAAACATTTTGATCCAAACATATGCAAATATGAGATATTAGGTTTTCTTCCATTCCATATTTCATATGGAGTCTTTCCATGATATTTATTGATGATTGATCTGTTTTGAGTATAGCATGTTGTATTTGCTGCTTCAGCCCAAAATCTCTTTGGTAAGCATGCTTTTGCAATCATTGTTCTGACTGCTTCTTTGAGTGTCCTATTTCTTCTTTCTGCTACACCATTCTGTTGTGGAGTCCCTGCTGCTGATAGTTGATGCAGTACTCCATTTTCTTCACAGTAGGTTTTGATAATTTCATTTAGAAACTATGTGCCTCTGTCTGATCTGATCTTGATGATCTTTAGTTCCTTCTCATTCTGAGTGTCTCTCTCTTTTTGTTCATGAATATGGTCCAGGAATATTTGGAGAAGTCATCCACCACTACTAGAGTGTTTTCTTTCCACTTACACTGACTGGTGTGACTGGTCCACAAAGGTCCATATGTAGTAAATGTAAGATTCTTGTAGTTGACTGATAGGGCTTTGACTTGAAGGAGCTTTTGATTTGTTTTCCTTTCTGACATGCATCACATAGACTTTCCTTCTTGAATGTGATCTCTGCCAGGCCTTCAACTAACTTGTTCTTTGATAATGTATTGATGGTCATGAAATTTAGGTGATTTAATCTTTTATGCCAAATCCAGCTGGTTGATTGCTTATTCTTGACAAGCAAATATGTTTCTGATGTTGTTGTCTTCCAATCTCCACATACATGTTGTCTTCTCTTCTTCCTGCAAGAACAACTATTTTGGTTTGGCTGTGAATAACTTTGCATCCTTCCTGGTTGAAGTGCACATTGTAGCCTTTATCACAGAATTGACTGATGCTCAACAGATTGAAATTCAGTCCTTTAACACAGGCCACATTTTGAATCTTCAGGTTGTTTTTGAACATTATGCCTTCCCCCTTAATTTTCCAGGGTTTTCTTTGCCCCAAAGGTGACTTTGGGTCCTTCAAAAGCTTTAAAGTCAGTGAGCCATCCCTTGTTTCCTGTCATGTGTCTGGAACATCTACTGTCTATATACCAGACATCCTACAAAACAAATTAATTATGTTTAGGTACCCAACACTGTTTGGGTCCATACTTGTTAGCTGTCAAGCCTCCTACTCCTAATGTGTATCCAAAGGATCTCCTTTTTGGATAATTCAAGTCATCAACTTCATATGTATAAGGCATGGTAGAATAACTTCTAATGTTTGTACTAGTGGTATTCTGATACTTTTCTCTACTTTTTGGTGCATTTGCATCCTTTTTCACTCTCTAATATGCAGTGGGAAATCTGTGTTCATGTTGCTTCATATGTCTAGGAATATGCCTAGGTTGGCTTTTCTTAAACACATGTTGCATATCATAAAATGGTTTCTTCCTGTATTTTGGAGGTGCAACATTCCAATCATCTTCTGAAAGATAAATTCTTCCTTTACCTTTCAGAAAGCTTTCGCTTTTGGTTGACTGGAGTGATGGTTTGGTCTGCCGTTTCACTGCACTGGGTTTTGACTTCACCGGTGCAGAATGAGTGGTTGAAACTATGGTCTGTCCTTTTCTGAACTTTGGTCCATTGTTGGTCCTAGATTCAGAATTGTGTTGTCCATTGTTTCTATTCTCATCCTGACTGTTGTAGCCAAGACCGGATCTGGATCCAAACCTTTTTGAGGGTGTGTAAGTTGGTGCATTTAGTGGTGTAATGGTTGTCTTAACTGGTAGGGGAAATTATCAGCTGGTCTGTCAACACCAGATGTATGATCATCTGCTGTTCGTTGATCATTTGAGTAAGTCTCCTTACTAGTTAGTTCAGCTTTTACTTTATCCAGTTCTTTCTTTAATCTTTTATTTTCCTTTCTTAGATTCTCACACTCGTGTTCCAGAATTTCATGATTCAACTCATTTTCATCAAATTTACTCATGAGATTTTGGATTATGTTTGCAGAATCTAGTGGGATAGAAAATTGTGCAGTGTTAGAAGTGGATGCACTAGATGATGAGCATGAGCTAGATGTTACCTCAGTTTCATTAGATTCTTTAGCCATAAGACATAGGTAAGCTTTTTCATTTTCTGAGCTGTCAGCTTCATTATCATCTAAATCATTGTCTAATGATTCTTCAATCTTTTCACTACTGGTTTCAACTTTGAGTGCCTTCTTACTTTTCTTCTTTTAAGCTGTTTTGTACTTCTTCTTCTTCTCATCTTTGTCATTTTCTTCAGGGCAATCTGCCTTGAAATGACCTATCTTTTTGCAGTTGAAGCATCTGTATTCATCATCCTTCTTCTTTATGTCTTTGTTTGAGCTTCACTTTTTGTATGATGATGAACCTCATTTGAATTGCTTCTTCTTGGTAAACCTGTCAAAACGTTTAACCAGTAAAGCTACCTGTTCCTTCAGCTCATGTATCTCTTTGTTGTTTGCCTCAGCTGTTTGACTTTGCTGGGGTGCAACCAGTGCACTGGCCTTATGTGCCTCTGCTGGTGCACTGTCTTCGCCGTTCAACTCAAATTCATGAGCCTTTAGTTGAGACATCAGAGTCAAGGTGTCAGTGTTTGCAAGATTTGTTGTCCCTTGATTACTGATGTAATGATCTTCCATCTTTCAGGTAAGCCTCTCAAGATCTTCAGGCACACTTCTTTCTGTGGATATGCGTGTCCAAGTTGTTGTAGTTCACTGATGATGCTTGAGAATATGTTGTCCATTTGGTCAATGGTTTCACCAGCCTTCATTTTGAAGTTCTCAAATTTCTGTTTAGCAACAGACAATTTGTTTTCTTTGACTGCTTCTGATCCTTCATTGATCAGTGCCAATTTGTCCCACATCCCCTTTGCTGTTTTACAATCTTTGATTCTCATGAACATGTTACTGTCCAGAGTCTAAAAAATCATGTCTTTTGCAACAAAGTCGAGATTTGCTCTTCTCCTTCATCCTTGGTCCAATCTTTCTTGAGTTTGTCTATTACTTTTCCTTGATCTGCTCATGTGGCTACCAAAGTTGTAATCTCAATTGGGCCATCATTAATCACATCCAGCATCTCCTCATGAGTTGTTGCAAGATTAGACAATATTCTTATTTTGTATTCATCAAAATTATTAACATTGAAAACAGGTACCTTTGACATAAAGTTTGAGATATATATATATATATATATATATATATATATATATATATATAAAGCACTGATTTGAAAAACTACTTTGAAAATATGTGATCTCATTGCTACCAAAATATAGATCTGTACAGGTTCTGATACTAGGAAAACTGCTCTGATACCAATTGTTGGTCCCAGAGAAGGGAAAAACTATAGTTAGAGGGGGGTGAATGACTATAGTGGAGTTTCAAAAACTTTTCGTGTGTTTAAAAGCTTTTGGGCAGCGGATAAGTCCCTTCTTATTATGTTGTTTCAAAGTAGTTTATGCAATCACAGATATATGATATAATATAAGCAATTAAATAAATGCATTAAGGTAAATTGCTGAAGGTAAATTGACACAAGGCTTATAGTGGTTCAGGGTGGTGTAATCCCTTAATCCACTCTTCTCCTGTGATGATTGGAGGAATTTCACTATTGTTTTCACAGATGCAATAGCCTGATTGTCCTTGACTATACAAGCTTCACAATCTTCAAGACTATCACTCCTCGATCGCAATAAACTTGATGACTCGATCTCTTCACCGCTTCATTGGGAACAAATCATTCAGCAGCTATCACAAACACAAATCCTTCTCAGATGGCTCTGATTCAATTGCTTGATTGAAGTGAATTGGATTCACAAAACTTGTTGATCAGACTCAATGCTTGATGTTGAAATTGTAGTTCTGAGTTTTGAGTTGATCACTAGATATTCCTTTTTATGCACAGATAAAGGCCTTTTTGATTTGACAGAGTTTCTGCTTGTTGATTATTGTCTTGTTGTATTTCTTGTCTGTCAATATAATGCCTTCTATTTATAGCCTTGATAATCCTTGATTTGAATTTCCGTCTGTTGGCTAAATTAATGAGGGGAATGATCCTTGATTTTATTCTTGATTCCCCTCAATTAAATCCTCCTTGATTTTAGTGATCGGATTTTTCTTCAAACGTTTTTTATCAGAAGATCCGTCCTTGATTGATCCTCAATTGATTGTGCATTTAATGCTTGATCCTCTGAATCTTCTTCATATTTCAAAACCTGATCAATTAAGTTTTACTTGGCCGTTCCCTGAACGGTTAAGTGATCTATCTGACTTTGCCGCTACAGCTTTGTCATTACTCAGCCGAAAGTCAGTTCACTTTGTCGATTTGCTGTTTCCTTCATTCTTTTTCAGTTTAGGAGAATCTTTGTTCTTCACTGATCCTTGATTTGTGTGAGATCAGTGTACACAATATTTAACCATTAAGTTTCATCACTGGGAGTGTAACTTAGACTTATCCAAGGTCATCACAGACTTCCTTGGTTATAAGTTACACCATAATGTCTTCATGCTTCTCTGCTGGTACTTAGCTGGCTTCACTCTGCCGAAAATCTGATTTTACTTTGCCGTCCTACCAACTAGTACAATACTTGTCCGACTCAACTTATACAACATGTCAGACTCTAAGTAAAGACTTATACAGAGAATTCTAACTTATTTCAGGCTTGATATAACAGCTAGTATGGCCATCATCAAAACATAATAAAATGTTCCTAAAAGTTAGGAGACCCTAGCACGTTCAGACTCCCAATTTCTGTTAATGGAATATCCATAGGATTAGGTCTCTGCGACTATGGCTCGAGTTGCACTACTCTACCTTTTTCCCTCTGTCAAAAGATTAAGCTTCCGGTCGTAATGAATCAAACTAGGACCATGACCTTCGTAGATAGAACCAGAGACATGCCTGCTAGTTTGCTTAAGAAATGCACAATCAAGGTAGGAGGGTTCACGTATCCTATTGACTTCACGGTCATAGATGTACCTGAGGACCCAAGTGCCCCAGTTCTCTTAGGACGACCTTTCTTAGCGACGAGTAAGGCGGTTATGGATTTTGATAATGGGGAGATTACTCTAAGGTTGAATAATGATGTTGTATCTTTTAGGATCTTAGAACCCCTAGAAAACTGACCGGAGAGTTGTAAGATGACGTATGCTTCAGGGAAGGTGGAAATTTTGGAAATCAAAGGGCATAAGCAGAGAGAGGTTGTCATAAAAACCGTTGAGCTAGAGTTTATGAGACTAATGCTGAGAGAAAGAGAAGAAAAGGACCACGACAAGATGCTCACGGAAGCTAGTCCTTCTGCGTAGTGAACGAGTCGAGCTAAAAGTGGAAAACGTGGAGTCCTTGGGTTTAAAGTCTAATTCTCGACACAGAGGCAGACCTAGCACATAAGCAAAGAGAGAGAGAGAGGCGTGCTAGGAAGAGAGCTCAAAAAGGTTCTCTAAAGGTACAAGCCTCTGGAGCAAAAGTTTGGCGAGTTAAAGCTCCAACCCTTGAATGATCGAAGATCTGAAAAAAGTCGAGCTGACGACTATAAACTCGGAACTATTTCTTCAAACCCTTAGGTAGTCTAGGATTGAATAAAAGAAGCCAGATGAAGGGACGAGCTTTTTTTCATCCTACCACAAACCTAGGCTTGATACCGATTGGTCGTGGAAAGGTTTTTTTACCTCGTTGCGGGAAGTAGGTTAGGTTTTTAGTCAGAAATAACAATTGAAGAATAAAAGGGTAGTCAATTTGAGGTCAGAATTGAGCAGAAAGGTTGAGTAAGAAGTGCAGCAAAGGCAGATAATGAATCTGGGGAAAAGATACCCCCGGTATCTCGAGGGTAACCTCCGGGTTACCGAGGCTTGATTCTTAAATTTTTGAACGTCAGTTTATAAAGCTAAATTTTTAGAGACACGTGGAGGACACACGTTGCACCGAGATCTGACCACAAATAGAAACCGAACCATTTTCCCCTCTTTTCAAAATTTTCATCCTTTCCCACACTCCACCATAACTCCACCTCAATCCCATCAATCACCTCCTCAAATCCCTCACCCTAATAACTTATCTACCCACAATCCCACTAAAACCATCCACATTCACTACATTCTTCCTATTTAAACCACCCCTTCATCACCAATATCATCATTCTTATCAAATATATCTCTTTCATTCACCAAACTTCTTCCATTTCTTCCTTCTTCATATATTTCGGCCACCACTATCACCACCAAATCACCACCATAACCAAACCATTTCCTTCCAATTTTCCAAACCCTAAACACCCATTTCCCAACTCTATTACTGATTAGTAGTGCGGCTGCTATGGTGAAGTGCTGAAATTCATCTTCTTCCACCATCAGAGGCACAGCCCCAGAAGAAATTCAGAAAATTTCAGGCCGGTAAACCGTACCCTACCTCCGGTTTACCAAGGGTTGTTTTCCAGAAACAGCTTCTGTATCAGGTTCTATATTCATTCAAGATGGGTCCTAAGCGTCAACGGTCAGCTGTTCGTCCAAATGGTTATCAGACGGTGTATGAAGATGCCAATCCCGTGATAGACGGGGTTGCGCAGTTCCATTCTTTAGCTATTTACGAGTCATTCCAAGGCCATTGGAATGCAAGGCCAGTGGCTCGAGAACGAGGGGTAGATTTGGACGATTGCGGGTCGATATTGCCGGAGGCCCTACAAGCATAAGATTTATTGGATATGGCTGAAGCACCGGCTCGGTTCAACGCCACGATGGTAAGAGAATTTTATGCTTACGTTTCGCATAACCCCGAAGCCACATTTGCTATGGTTCGCGGTATTAAGGTTGACTTTTCTATCGAGCGGATTAACGCTCATTTTGGGGTTAGAAATCCACCGATGGGCCCGGATGAGTACACATCCTCGAGCAACATTGCCGATCTCGAGAGGATGGATATTGTTGCTGATTTCTTAGGGGTGCAATGGAAGCGTAATCCTGCTAGAGCCCCCACCATCTTCCTAGAGAATGAGCTATCCTGGGACCGGAAGATAGTCAATAGATTCGTTTGTGCACGCCTTCTTCCGACTAAGCACACGGTCTCTGTCACCACTTCAAAGGCAGAGTTTATGTTCTATCTAGAGGCGGGTGCCCCGATCAACATCAGTCTTTTGATGCATAGCCGTACTCATGAGCTCGCCGCCACTTCTGAGCGAGAGCTGCTACCATACGGGCCGATGATTGAAATGTTTTCTCTAGAGGCCGAGGTGAAGATGCTCGTCAGTGATGATTGGGAAGATCCTGAGCCGTAGCTCAGTTTGCAGTCAGTCTCGAAAGTATAGAGACGGGTTAGAGCAGAGAGGGGGTGTACTCCGGTGCATGGTGCACCGAGAACTCAGAGAGCCTTGCTTGAGGAGCACTCGCGAGAGATTGCGAGTCTACATAGCAAGATGGATCGGATTATTGACTTTTTCGGAGTTCCGCCTGCTACCCCGCCACGTAGGACTGCCCCTCGTCATGGAGCATCCTCTTCCGCCGCCCCCGCCTCGAGTTCTGCACCACCTCCCGGTTTCGAGCCTAAAGACGACTAAGAGGGTTATTCTGATGATGACTAGCTTATATTTCTTTTTATTGTTGTTTTCCATTTTCTTATTTTTATTTTTCTTTCCTACTTAGTTGATGTAGCAGAATAGTTATAATGTAATGATTTTGTCGGCTTAATTTGTTTTAGAGTTATATTATTTTCTCTTTTACTGCCGCACTTTTATTATACAGTTTCTTGTCACCACTATTCTCCTAGGTTTGTTTGAGTTACTTAGCATAGATTCTTCATGGACTACTTACATGAGCCAGATGATTTATACGACGATCCGATTCTTCTTTGTTTCCGCCCTTAACCGAAGCTAAGTTCCTTTTCATTTTTCATTTTTCATTTCTAATCTCAAACATTAGGGACAATGTTTCGATTAAGTGGGGGGTAGAGGAACGTCACTTAGCTTTTTAGCATTATATTCCATGAATTGCGTGATTATCTTGGTTCTTTTTTATGCACGATTCACCAATTAGACTTTGATTCGTTTCGACAGAATTTCGAAAAATTATGATATCTTTGATCTTTTCAAGTTAATTGACTTCATCTTTGTTTTACTTTGCATGAGTAAGAGAAAGTGTCCACTTCTAAAGTAGTGGCGTATTAAACGCATATTCTGTTATGAGCCACCATTTTAAGCACGTATAACTCATTTCCCTTGGTATGTAGTTTCTAGCATATTGCTTTAATTAGAGTTGACCCTGGATTTATCACGAATCATGTTTCACTTACGCTTAGAAAGGCAAAGGAATTTCGGATTCGGTAGTTTATCATGAGTGGGGCCGTGAGGATAGTTAAATCAATGAGAGTTCACCCGCCAAGAAAGAGAAGTGCATTGAAATATATACATCTATATTCTCGGTTCTCAATCCGCCTTGCCAGCTTAATTAATTAACAAATACATGTTCGAGACTGGTTAGTTCGACTACGGGTTGACGTAATGTGAAATTGTCACGCATTTCTAAGCGGTTGTGAAAGTTATTGCACACACACATTAGCTCATGACTTGAATAGTGTTTAATACGTTACTAATGGATATAAGTGGCATGATCTTGATCTTGACTTAGTGGGGCATAGTTGTTTTTAATTGACTTGTGTATTGATCAGAGTGTTGTTTCCTTTTCGCCTTTTTGCTCGGGACAATCAAAAGCTAAGTGGGGGGCAGTTGATAACGCTTTAAATGGTACCAATAATTATACCTATATTCACCCTGAATTCTTCTCAAGAGAGGATAGATAGACTCGTTATTATGTGGAATATATGTTAAATGCTATATGAGGGTTTCCAGGATCGTAATTCTGCATCTATGCTATTTTCCCGATGTTTTGGTACTGTTTTGTCTCATTTTGCACGTTTTATAGGATGTACCAAATCTGGAGCATTGAAGAACGGGTCTGGACCAAAAGAAGTACATTGGGCCAAGTGATTGAAGTCCAAGAAGAAGTCTGTTGAAGAAAAATGAGAAAAGATGGCCCGGTAACCCGAAGGCTAGGCCCGGTAAACCGGCGTCTCGTGGAACACGAAATTGAATCTGCCGTATTGTCTAGGTCGGTTAGGGTTTTAGAGAGTCTTAAGTCGTTCATTGTATCTATATAAGGCCGTAGTTACAGATTATTACATAAGTTTTGACAAGCACTCAATTTATTATACAATTATTATGAAATAAAGTTTTCTTGAGTTTTGGAGAGTTGTTTTCGGTTTCCTCCCTCTTCCATTATCTCTAGCTTGAGTAGATCGAGCTAGATCTCTATTGTTGAAGGTATGAAGCTTTGAACGTTCCTTTATTGTCTTCAATATGGTAGATCTGTTCGTATTTATGTGTTTTATTTAATCTGCATGTCTAACAACCCCATAATTTACTTATTTTAATCGTACTGAGCAATGTAGATCCAAAAATTAGGAAAAGCCGCCCCGGTAAACCGGCGGTCTATACCGGTTTACCGAGGCATATTTTAGAAAACCTAAACTAGGATTCACTACAGCTATGTTGATCGGCAGGAATAATTAAAACGAGTAATAGGTCTGGCCAATCTAATATTCGTAATTCGTAAATTAACATGAAGAACCACAAGTGAAGTGTTAATTAGGACATTGTCTTGAATGGACCCTAGGAACGTGCTGGTCAATATCGACAGCTGTCTAGGCGGGTTAGCGGTAAGAGTTAGCGCTCAATATCGGCAGTTCTAGTTATTTATGCGTATGGGCTATTACGGACCAATTAAGGAGGGTAGCTTGCGTATAGATTGTCTGCTGCCATTGTCGGAGTAGATAGGGTTAAGAATTGCACCCGTAGTTGATAAATATGATAATAATCATTAAAAGCTCACGATTAATCTAAGGAAATTATGTGGGGAAGTAAACGTAACGATTAACTAATCCAAGTTAGTAGATCAGTGAGGAGAGGGAGACGTATACCATGTTTGTTTTCTTTTATGTTATTGTTGGTCAATGACCGCCTCTATATTGCTTCTTAATTAGGTTAGAATCGTTTATACTTATAGTTGAATTGTCTCTGTGGGATCGACCTTGACTCGCATTTACTATACTACAATGTACCTAGTATTCTTGCTAGTAATATCGACGTTAGTGACTTACACGCGATCAGTATACATCAATGTCTGTGTATGTGCTAGGATGTTGTGCCTAGATGGTCTTAACTCTTAAGAGAGGGAGTGGAAGGAGTAAGGGAGCTTAACTTGAAAATACATAGACGGCTAGTTAACTAATGATAACAAACGTATTTTTGTAGTTAAAAGTTTAATTTCATGTCATTCTTGATAAGGCACGATGTTATATCGCGGTGTGTTGGCATTCTGAAGGTGAATAACTTTGCTGGCCTCGACGAGTCACCGGGAGTAGAGAATATCTCTGCTGGCCCCGAAGGGGCACTGAGAGTAGAGGGCTTCGCCGAACGTGTACACATACCAGAGTGTACCTGGGACTACCGGTGTGACCCACCGACAGTTTGCACGATATCTTTGTGGTGGATATACATCATGTGTAGTGCCCCTGGATACTGATGTAGCAAAGATAAGCTAAGCTAGAAACCAATAGTCACGACATGTTGATGAGCATGAAATGAACCCTAGAGTTTGAGTCGGTCTCACCAAGATAACCTAATAATAATAATAATATGAACCTCTCCGTTGTAAGCCTTAGTTATTCCTTAGCTTCTTACTCTTATCTAAGTACGATGTACTTACCTACTTTGCATTTTTGTGTATGCTTTGTGGGGTGAGAAGATGAGCAGACTGACCACGGGTTTGATGAGGACTACGAGGATGACATTTGGCGGTGCTTGTTGATGTTTCGGCTTCTTTTAGTTCTTGATGTACTAGACATTGTTGCTATTTCATTTCCAAACAAATGTTGTGTTTTAATTCTAAACCTTGTAAGACAAATTTGTTTCTTTTTTTAAGACATCGTACTTGTAAGACTATTGAGTTTCGTGGTTGCAGGTGGACTTTTCATCTTTAGTTTATTTGACTTTTTATTCTTAGTAGCATTTATGATGCTTGCCGAGTCTTTTTAGCTTTCATTTTGCTAAACTGAATACGACTTATCAGAGGCTTACGTATAATATTGGATTTATTTGATATTATACGTGTCGAATGTTCTTTTCCGGATAAGGGCTCGGTATTCGGGAACGGGGCGTTACATCCGGCGAGGTGGTTTGCTGCCTTGACCCTTCCATAGTTGAGCACCATCGGACATACTCGGCTAAGCAGTGAACTAGGTCTTGAACTGTTCAGGCTTTGGTACATACCTAGACAATGATGCCTACACAATAGATCTCCTAACATTCTTGAGGTTCTCATAGTTGTGTCCGTTTTGGCCCTTGAACACCTTGGTTTCAGAAAGTGTGTTAGAGAATTCAGCTCACAAATTCTCACAGAAACGGCCCCACTTTTACTTACATAGGTGACCTCCTATAAAGAGTACTCTGGAATACCTCACTTTGCTTAACCAAAATATATGAATCATTAAAAACCTTAATATGAACCCCTCAGCAGACATCACTTTTGTTTTAAAAGAATGGGTAAGTGCTAACTATCATTCATAACTTAGTTGTCCTTTTTGAACAATGATCTTGGGATCTCTAGTCACTATGGTTGTGTTTCCATTATAAGGGAACATGCGTAATAGGCTTTAGTCTCATTCCGTTTGTCAAAATTGACACCCGATCTCTAGCTAAACCTTTTTATTAGCGGATCCGCAAGATTTTCCTTCGACTCTATATAATTGAGGAAATCAAACCATTAAAGATCAATTGTTTAATGGCACTGTGTCTACGATGTATATGTCTAGACTTACCATTATACATACAACTTTGTGCGCGTCCTGTAGCCAACATACTATCACAATGTATGCTGATAGGAGGAATTGGCTTTGGCCAACAAGTAATTGCCTCTAAGAAATTCCGAAGCCACTCTACTTCTTCTTCAGCTTTATCCAGTGCAATAAACTCGATTCCATATTAGATCGAGCTATGTATATTTGCTTTGAGGATTTCTAGGACACTACACCACCACCAATAGTGAATACATATCCACTAGTGGATTTTGAGTCTTTACAGTCAGATATCCAGTTTGCATCATAGTATTTTTCCAATACTGTTGAATATCATGTATACCGTATTCCGAGGATCATTGTAAACTTCAAATACCATAGCATCCAGTCAAGGGCTATAGATTGAACTTGAACCTTCTTTCTCCTTGTCTTTATAAGGAAAGATCTCCTCAATAAATACAACATCCCTGTAATCAATGATCAGATTTTGATGTACATCGGGAATGTCTGACTTGTGCACCAGAAACCTATAGACACTATTGTTATTACACATCCAAAGAATGTGCAATGTTTTGTATCAGTCCCTTATCTTGACTTACTTTGCCTTAGATATTTCAATGTTTTTACAAGCACCCCCACACATCCAGGAATTTGTAGGCAGGCTTGTAGCCTTTCCACTATTCCATGGTGGCATTCCGTTGAGAATAACAATTGTTGATCATTAAACCGTGCATCTTACTCTCCACCTCGATCACTACGAATTGTCTTAATTCGTTAGTCAAATTAATTCTCAAATTCAAGGGTCTCATATTTGCTTTCAACAGATAAACATAACAGTAATTGTACTATCGTCAAAAAAATAGTAATGTACTTTTTAACATTTTTTAGACAACTTTAAATCACGGATGTTACTGTGAATTAAATCCAATGGTTTCATATTTCTTTCAACTACCAGTAATGTCCATATAACAATTTCATTTTGCAGACTGATTAAGCCATCCGGCTAGTATTAACAATCTCAAATGAATTTGTTAAATCTTACCAAAATAATAAGGTACTCACGAAGGGACATGGGTCATGCGCATTAACTTGCATCAATATATTTAGTTAACATTTGAGAAGGTGAAATTTAAAGGACACGGATCCATTCCAGCAGACATTCAATAGAAACAACTTATTAGAAATTTCTAAGTGAACTAAACTCAGACAGATAAATGGAGACACCTATATTCATCTAACAAGAAAAATGATTAGTGCTCAAATATTACCTTTTCAATCCATTGATACAAAATATATATATATATATATTAATGCTATATATCAAATATGCAAATAATATATTAAAATACTATCAAATAATAGTATTTTAAGTCAACAGATGTCCATGGATTTCATTTGGTAACGAAAAGATATACCCTCTTTTTTTTGGTAATAACAACTACTAAAGCAAGTTGATTTGAATCTCAGTTGAATCAACAAATTTGCTTCCCTTTAGCGCCGCCATTAAACGGGAGAATACTAAACTAATACACAGTATCACCGACAAATTAATTGTTCAAACAATTGCAAATTTCAGAATTTAACTTACCAAAACCATATTGATTGCAATTCACAGTCATACAGCATTTCAAGAAAAGGAAAATTCAAAAAAAGTCTTAAGATTGTTGGCAAATTATCAATCTAGCATGCTGTGTAATTTGTTATTCATGCAAAAAAAACAAAAGCAGAAAATTGGACAGAAAACTTATTGACAGAGACGAGTGCGGTATATATACAACAATCATACCCTTTTCGGATTGTTTCACTTCAATTAGAAGAAGACGGCGAACTGATCATGAATAGTAAATCTCACCTTGACTCGAATTATGCAAGTATTTTCGTGACACATGAATTAATGCAGAATTTTTGGCAGGCAAAAATTTCTCATTAATTTTCTCTAGACTAATTTTACTTAACTGTTGGGATTATATAGGAGATCGAATGGAGTCCAATCGTTTATCAGTTGTAACCTTTCACCGAACCGTCTGAAACCTCATTTATTTTAGAATTAATTTTTAATTCTAATTTCTCCAATTAACATAAATATATATATATATATATATATATATATATATATATATATATATATATATATATATATATATATATATATATACATACTAGCTAATAACCCGTGCTATGCACGGGGTTATAATTAAAAATATCACGAAAAGAAACACATGTTCATTCCAATGATCAGTTTACTACTATTAACATTGTTTAAGTTTACTACTATTATTATCATAGTCTTGGGATTTCAAGACATCAAAAAGAATTCATCGGTCTACATCCACGTATCGTTCTCGGAGACAATAGCAGTCATTTTAAGGTGATGTGAATGATATCAACACATAATCTTCTGAACTGTACAAAAAAATTAATATGCAAGTGCATATCCTTATCATCATTTTAAAGTGCAATAGAATTTGGACTCATAAGTACATTTTTCATCACCATTTTGCAATGACATGCAAAAGACCCAACATGGCCCAACATCAAATTTCATTTGTACGGTGATGTCCAAGACTTAACAAAACGAACTAAATCGCATGATCTGTTAAACACAACACAATGGGAAAAAGATGATTTGTATATTAACAATAGTCAAGTATTTATAGTACAATGATCACCAAAACCCAAAACCCAAAATATCGTAAATGTACAAATATACCCTTACATACATATATTACCACAATATATTTCCACACGCCCCCTCAAGTTGGAGCATGTAGATCACAAATTCCCAACTTGCCTAAGAGAAAACGAAATTGTTGTCTGCCGAAAGCCTTTATCAAAATGTCAGCCAGCTGGTGCGTGGTAGGAACATAAGATGGCGCTAAATTACCGGACAATAACTCATCACGAACAAAATGACAATCGAATTCAATGTGCTTGGTACGATCATGAAAGACAGGATTCTTAGCGATATGAAGCGCCGACTGACTATCACAAAACAACCGCATAGGCTGAGGATGCAAGACACCAAAAGAAGATAACAAGGACTTGAGCCATTTGAGCTCACAAGTGGCAACCGCCATAGAATGATATTCAGCCTCGGCAGAAGAACGGGACACCGTAGGTTGCTTTTTGGTCTTTTAAGAGACAGGGGAACGACCCAAAAACACCAAATAACCGGTTACAGAACGCCTAGTCAAGGGGCAGGCGGCCCAATCACTGTCACAGAAAGAATTCAAGGACAAGTCATCCACAGGACGCAACAGAATACCTTGTCCAGGACTTCCCTTCAGAAAACTCAAAACACGCACTGCAGCCTCCCAATGTGGGACCTGCGGATCGCTCAAAAATTGGGCAAGGGTATGCACAGAGTAACTTAACTCAGGACGAGTAACAAACAGATAGACCAAACGGCCCACAAGACGACGGCACTGATCGGGATGGGCAAATGGCTGACCGCTAGCGGAAGCGAGGCGATGATTCTGCTCCATAGGCGTATCAATGGGCTTGCAACCCAACATGCCCACCTCAGTCAAAATGTCCAATGCATACTTGTGTTGTGTGAGAAAGATACCCTCGGGGCCACGAGCCACTTCGATGCCGAGAAAATATTTCAAAGGGCCCAAATCCTTCATATGAAAGCAAGAGCTCAAGTACTGTTTGAAACGAACTAGCAGATCATGTGAATATCCGGAAATAATCAAGTCATCAACATAAACCAGAACATGAAGGGAAACACCATCCCGGTTATAACTAAATAATGAGTAATCCGCATAAGACTGAACAAAACCAAAAGTCTTCAAAGCAGCAGTGAGCTTGGCGAACCATTGCCGAGGGGCCTGTTTCAAACCATATAAGGATTTACGTAACCGACACACCGTACCAGGAGAGGAAGCATGATACCCAGGAGGAAGTTGCCTGTAGACTTCCTCAGTCAAATCACCATGCAGGAAGGCGTTATGGACATCCATTTGATGCAATTCCCAATTACGAGTCGCCGTAACAGATAGAAAAACACGAACAGTCCCCATTTTAGCTATGGGAGCAAAGGTCTCATTATAATTGACTCCTTCAACTTGCCGATTACCACGAACAACGAGTCGAGCTTTAAGGCGCTCCACGTCGCCAGTGGATGTGTATTTAATTTTATATACCCAACCACAACCAATGGCACGTTTACCGGGAGGAAGAACCTCTAAAGACCAAGTTCTATTGCGTTCCAAGGCATCAATTTCCTCCTGCATAGCCCGACGCCAACCGGGCAATAGAACAGCTTCTCGAAAAGTGGCAGGTTCTCGACCCTTAGTAATAGCTGTCAAAAAACATTGGTGGCGGACAGAAAATTTATTATAATCAACATAACAAGCTATGTCAAAAGGTTTACCTGAGGAGCCGGATGAAGACGAAGACGCGTGTAATGAAGTGGGGTCTATGTCGTTTTGAACCACCGTATTGGTGACGTAGTCTTGAAGCCTTTTGGACGGAACTTTGATGCGATGACCACTACCCAAAGGCTCATCAATAGAAATCCCTGGCTCCAGAGCAAGAGCAACCCTGTCATCACTGACATTGTCCATACTCCCCCTAAAATCCACAGGGGCCAACCCATCAGATTCGACAGGCTGATCATCATCATCATCCCACAACGGAGGTTGGCTAAAATAGCATTCCCATTAAAGACGGTCACGGTCGGGCAGGGACTCAATAAATGGAAACTGATCTTCAAAAAATTCCACATCACGACTTACAAAAAAATCATGAGTTGTAAGATCATATAAACGCCATCCTTTTTTACCAAACGGATAGCCAACAAAAATACAATGACGAGACCAGGATTCGAATTTATCCGTATTCCGAGGACGAACAGAAGCATAGCACAAACACCCAAAGACGCGCAAATGATCATAGGAAGGGGCGGCCGTACAAGCATTCGTAGGGGGTTTTACCATTTAAGACACGAGTAGGAGTTAAATTAATCAAATGCACAGAAGTAAGCACACATTCACCCCAAAAGTACTTCGGCAATTTGGCTTGAAAGCGTAGTACACGTGCAACATTTAGGATATGACGATGTTTGCGTTCGACATGACTATTTTGTTGGGCCGTGTCTACACAAGACGTTTGATGTAGTATACCCTTAGAAGAAAATAAATGTTGTAATTGCAAAAACTCTTGTCCGTTATCACTTCGCAAACTTTTGATATTTTTATTAAACTGAGTAATGACCATTGCGTAGAAGGATTCAATCAAGGGACCAACTTCATGCTTTCCAACTAATAATACCGAAGTGGCGCGGGAATAATCATTAACAATGGTGAGGAAAAAATGAGCACCACTATTAGAAGGAAATCGATAAGGACCCCAAATGTCACAATGTATTAGATCAAACACATCCGATGCTTTATTCAAGCTTAAAGGAAAAGAGTTGCGAGGTTGCTTACTCATAAAACATACTTGACAATCACAAATAGTAGCGCAAGTGCCTTGACGGACAACACCCGGAAAAGAAGATACAATCGTCATGGAGGGGTGACCCAAACGCTTATGCCATAACATTCGTGCATCAGAGGTAGCAACGTTATTAACTTGAATGGTAGAATAACAAACCGGCCGAAGACAATAGACCCCATTACACAGCACCCCCGCTCCAATCAGGTTCCTCGAAGTACGGTCCTGAATAATCTAAAGACACTTTGTTGAGTGAGAATGCATCGAGACATATCCTCAACACCTCTATAGGACATGATTGCTCATGAAGCAATTCATGTGGATCATTACACGAGTCCGACACAAGTATCTAAAAGTGAAGAGGTGTAACAATAACGTGAAGCGTAGTATAAACGTGCATCACCAAGGATTAACATGTTTTAGCTTTTAGAAAAGTCAAGTATGTATTTAAGCGATTAATCTAACCACTTAAGTTCATTACACATAAAAGGATTCTTAAGGACCACTAAACCTTAGACAAACTCTACATTACACTACTTAGCATTTAGCATATTGCACAGAAATATTGGAATCTAATCCAATACCCATGAGGCTAAGGAATAAGGTTTCCGATGATCCCGGGTATCTCCCCGCAGAGGGTCTCCACAAGGTGCTGAGCCGAATCCACCAGAAACCGAACTCTTAACTTCGTCATATTACAATTAAGACATTGAACTCAAGTCAACATCACATAAGGTCAAATGTAGAGTGTTCCGATGCTCCTGTGAGGAACGGTGCAGAGCCAAAGCCACTAGAACACGTACACTTGACTTTACAACATTCCACATAACTCTCTATTCCATTTTTTACTAGAAAATCAGCCAACGCTCTACGATAGAAATCCATGTTTTCTTCATCATTTCAAACACTAAATCTACTCCCAAACCATACAAAAATAATACAAAAATTATTCTACAACATGCTTGTAAGATTATACTAGAACTAGACACCGATATAACTTGAAATTCAATTCAAAGTGATATGAAATTACTCTAAAACATGCTTGAAGTAAAAAGCTACAAACTTTGAATCCAAAACACTTCTAACACTTTATAACAATCAAATCTAACATTTATACAAGTCATGGACAATATTTAAAGGCTACTAACAACTAAATATTTGGTTGAACACCCTTTATCTCAAGAAACACCAAGAACACCACTTTCATCCTCAAGAATCTAAGCAACCACTTGAATCTTCAAGAAACACCATGAACACCACTTTCATCCTCAAGAACACACCAAGAATATCTAGTTCCACAAGCAATGCTCCAAAAATCTAAGCAACCACTTCGAAACTAACACCAAAACGGATATCTAAGATTACTACAACCTTTAAAACATCAAAAAACTAAGAAAAACACCCAAGAACACTTATAGATCTAGAAATGGGGTTTTAAAACTCTTACCCGATCGGAATGAAACTTGTGTAAAAACGAAACTCTCATCAAGGGAAGAATTTTGGTGTAATCGGTTTGTAATTCCGACGGCTGGATTGACCAGAAATAGGAAGTTTCCCTTCTTTCTTCTCTTTTCTCCTTCCCTCTCTTTCTTTTTCTTTTTTTTTTTTCCTCTCCATTTTCTCACTCCAACAGCTGAAAAGTTTGGAAAAGGTGAAGTGAAATGGGTTTTGGAATTAAAGGGTATAAATAGGGATTGATACATTTTCTGTCTTGCTCTTACTAAAAATTACACATTTAAAATAAAGTAAATGCTTTTTAAAATTTATCTTGACTCTATTTATTTAATTATAACATAACCCATTAAAAATATCGAGTCTTACAATAAAATCTTATAAGACTTTTATACCCTTTATGGAGAAACGGGTATCACATTCTTCCTCTCTTATATGAGTTTAATCCTCGAAAACTCTTGAACTTCTGCCCGCCTTAACCAAGGCTCAAACCAACAAACATTTCAAATCTTAAGCTACCTACTACTGAGCTTCTCGGGGTCAACTCTAAAGTCCCACTCACATCCAAACTTAGTACTATACAACCAAACCAGAAAACATTTCGAGCTTAGCGATGCACCCTTCTTGTCTTCAAATGATTCTAAGATCCAGATTAAACTTCTCTTCATCAAACGCCATTTCTTACTTCAAGATATCTTCATAAGACAACATGACCGTTCAACTTAGCTTGCACCATTGATTATGGATAAAAGTTATGTTACATCAAGATCATGTGTTATACTGCCTGGAGTGATATGATCATTCCAAATCACCCTGTACCACACCACTACTATGTGAGAGAGGATGAATGAAAATGCATCTCAACCCTTCATGCCTCTTGTTATAAATCATTAATCACTACCGCACCATAACTTTTCTGTTGATTATGATGGGTCTACATTATGATCAATAAATCATGTATCATGACCAATTGTGTAAAAATATATGTGCTATTGTATCGTAGTGGTTGTGACAAATGATACTACCCCACAACTATTTATCTTGGTGGACTTATGCCACTAAATACGTCATACACCATGATTGACGGTGTAATAATATGTTTTGTCACATTGTTGTGTGTTATTTTGTTTTTACATTGTCATCACTGCTCCATAAAATGATGACACGGCACATTATTAAAGCACTCGGGATCGTAACCTCTTTACGAATACTTTATTTTACAATTTTAAATACACATTTTTCTGGTTTACAGAATCTCTATTCAAGATGAAATGTATATGATTCTCTATTTTACGTAATCCGGTAGATATAAAAGAAAATTTTCCGAATATGGATGAATGCGATAGATGTAAATGAAATTTTACAGAATCTGTATTTACAGTAAAAAAATGAGTACCTGCTGGAATATTATTTTTCATGTTGAAATCTCTAAAATAGAGTTTTTAAAAGATTTATAGTATGTACTGCAAATGCTCTTACACATTTTTTGTTATCTTGGTGGGACCGATAGCAATCAATAGGTCATACAACGTAAATAAAGTTATAATAGTGTATTGTGGTTATTTTGTTGTGCCACTATATCACTCCTCAAGAAAACTTCATGGACGTAGTCTTACGTCTGGAGTTGTTTTAGTCTAGTTGTGAATCGGAGTCCTAAACACGTCTTTAAAGTGTGCTTTTCAGTTAAGAACATGTTAGTGCCGTAGTAAAATCGTCACAATATGTAATGCATTACACTTTTTCATATGCAGTTGAACTTGGAAACCCAAATATCAATTAAGATGTCTTGTATCATGATCAATGTTGAAAAATTGTACGGTAACTTGTTATTGAAATATGTTTACTCTTTTAATATTTACTACGCGTTAACAAAAGAAAAAGGAGAAAATATTTTTCCACTTATATTCTCCCTCCCCACTCCCCTTGCATAAGATTATAAATATGATGAATCATTTTTATTCCAAAAATAAAAACAGCAATTTGAAAATTAAAATTTACAATACATGACATAAATAACTATACTCCTACATCAATACATAAAATTTCTTAACCAGATTGAGGTGAATTCAGATGCAGAAAAAAAAAAAAAAAAAACACCGATTTTGAATTGATTTGTTGTTTTATTCAGTTCCAGCAATCTTCTTCTTCAATGCTTCAATATCAGTCGCCAATTCTTTTCTACTTGACTACATAAAAAAATTAAATAAAATAAAAAATAATGACAAGTAATATTTAACTCCGGGGCTTATCTTAAAATCCGAAGTTGAATCTAGAAATATATAAATAGAACAGTGAAATATTTTTATTTTTTTAGTAAAAATGACAAGTCTTTATTCCAATGTAATTTAAATTCTTTCCTAATCAATTACAAAATTGAATATATTTTTTGATCTGATTGTCATAAGATGATAATTCTTTCACCAAATTTTGTCTTTTTTACGTCCCATTTATTTCGACATCTCATTTGATATTTTTCCGACATTATTTTTTAGGTCCTTTTTTTTTTTGTAAAAAACACATAAACAGTGGAATAGTAGAACATTGAATTTAATGTCAGATCCACTGCAGCGAACAGTGATTTTGAGTTATGAGCAATGTGAATTTGTCCTTCTCACCCAATTTATATTTGCACTATCATATTTCCTTCTTTTTTTTTTTTTTTTTTTTTTTGTTGTCATTTATTCCCACTCCGTCTAAAAAATGTCATTGCATTTGCTGATATCAATCAGGGTTTGAGTCGTGTAATCCGATTAACAGATAGTTCCGAAACAAACCTTGAAGAGAAGATAGCGGTACACAAACCATCCGGTATATCCAAGTCCAACCAACTCCAAGATCTTAGGTAGCTGCAACAAAAAATATGGTGGCGTTTAAGGTACTTGCAAAAACAATATTTTAAAAATTTCAACATTCAAATTTAAGAACAAGCATACTTTTCTTTTACTCTAAAATACAGATGCTGTATCACAAAAATGGTTGCAGATAATGTTCTTAATTATTTAGAGCAATCGCATTGGTTTTTTTCACGGGTTCTCAATTTTATATTTTGTAATTAAACGTAGCCACAAACAAAAATATAAATAATTTTTGCAATATAAGTATAATTTGAATGGCTAATCTTTGGATTTATTTACTTTTACGGTATCTGCAAATATTCACGTACCAAAGGGACGGTGTTGATTGCACCAACTAAGGTAGCAGACAGCCAAACTGCAACAACTGCTCCTCCTCCGTAAAGAATTACAGTCGATTTGTTTTCAACTGCATCCCACTTCATAAAAAGAAAAGAAAAAATTTAAAGCAATTTCCGGAGATCGAGCGTCTCACATTCAACCTTTTAAAAGTTGATTTTTGACTTAAAAATCGACTTTCAAAGTGTCGATTTAATGTGGTGAATGTGAATCACTAGAATCCCGTAATAATCATTCTAGGAAGATTGTATTATGTTATATGAGCATTGATATACGCATCATATCTTTTCATTTTTATTCTCGTTTATTTCACGTGATTTTAATTATTTTATACTACGGTTGTTCAGTAAAATCTCTGATACGAGAATACCTTTTCTTTAAGATCTGCTAAAAGCTCACTAGTGTCAACTGGAGCTGTTTCATCTGATGATGTAGCTTTTACTGGAAGCAAAAAAGTCCTTTTTGTTTCTGTTAATAATAAGATAGAAATATATTAAATATATAAACAAAAATTGGAATTGCAATGCCTACAACACATAAGCATATAATTAGGAAATCACTCGAGAAATGGGGAAATTCTACCGCATGGAGTGTATATTTTATCGTTTTACATAGGGTCAATGATTTAATATTAAAACAATGTAATATTGATGTAAAAAATGTCGTTTTTCTTATTAAAGAATATAGTTTTAGGATTTAATGACTACACTGGAATAAATTTTTTGATAAAAAAAAAAATGTAGTTTTAGAGTCCGGTGACCCAACTGAAAAAAAAAAATGAAACAACCACATCAATTAATACTCTCTGCAAAAAAAAAATAATAATAAAATTAATTGCCCGATAAATCAGCCAAACTTCAAGAAGAACAGTATTCTGCATATGCATACATACATACATTACATAGCATACGATATACATGAATATATAGAAACCGAAAGAGTTTGAAATACCACCACATTAAAAATAATAATAAATAAAATAAAAATAAAAAATAAAAAATATGAGACAGTTGCTAACATCGTGTACGCTATACTGGAGCAAATTGTCTTAAAATAAAACCTGTTTACACTCGCCATTTTGCGTTCTTTAACATATGATGTTCTATCTTGCCTCCGAATGTATCTGTTGTATCTATTCGTATTATATGAATAAAATTGTTGTTCTTTTTATTCGACTGTTTCTAGTTCTACCTGGAATCAGGGGCGGAGGCAGTATTTTCGTTTTTAAGAGCAATTTTTCTTTTCCAATGTTGTCAATAAATGTATTTTATAGCTAAAACTTCAGTAATTTATCAATTTAACGGAGTCCGTGTATCTCGTTTAAGTACACTTGTGTCCGCCTCTGCTTGCAATAGACTTTTCGGTGTTGAGACGACTACGGAATACACAGTTGTGGTATATTTGAAACATAACGGATACTGATACAGTGATACGGGTATGGGTACTGGGTATAGGGGTATTTGTGTAAATCTGACAACATTCACTCAATCTTAAATTTAACGATGATTCTTCATTTCACATATCTAAGCCATCATTATGCACATACGAATCTCATATCCAACTTTAGAAAATCACAAATTTGTCCTTGTGTATGTTTAAAAGTAAAGTTTCACTAAATTGAGCAAAAGAATGTTTAAATTGGAAACCAAAAAAAGAGTACCTGAAATCTGCTTGAAAGAAGCAGAAAACAATGGGGTAGTAGAAGGCATCCGTGGTGGCAAAAACGGCAAAGCAGAGAAACTAGTGGCTGACCGGAGAGGAGAACTTCCGGCCAACACGGCTGTCGCCGCCATTGAAGTGGTGGCTGCTGCTGCTGCTGCTGCCATTTGGATTTGCAGAAAATTATAGATATTAAACTTGTTCTATTTTCTCTTCAACTTTGTGTATTCCTCTCAATTTTGTTGATATCTAAAACCAAACAATCCTAACTTCTCTTCCTCTCAAATTAAAAAGCAAATGATTTGGTGGGTTGCCACGTGGACATTTAGAGGTTTCTGATTGGTCGGTTCCCTATCTGCAAAATCTAGTGCACTAGTGCCGTTTGGCTATGCTTTTTCTATTTGATGAGTGATGGCTCTTTTTCTTCATTGTTTCTTAATGTTATCATTACAACAATTAAAATTGAAAAAATTCATAGATTCTTTTCCCTTTTTTAATAAGAATAAGGATCCTAAAATACACAATATAAAAGATTTTAGATAAAAAAGACTATAAGAAAAGAATTTTTGTGGAAAAAAAAAAACATCTTATCAGTGAAATAAAACTGAAAGTGAATTACGATGATTTTCAGCAAAAAAAACCAACATAATTAACCTTCAAATTCAATTTCATTTTCACTTTTACCAATAAAATGTCCTTATGGATAATTTTTTTTTCTTATAATCCAAAAATCCCGATATCTTTCTAAATGTGTCCTAATTAACAATTAACTATTTTTAAAAACCCCAATACCCGGGATTAACCGACCTTTCTAATATGAAGTTTGGACCCGGGATTAACCGACCTTTCTAATATGAAGTTTGGATTTGGGTCGTACACTAGGGGGTGTCTATAAGAATTTATCAATTTTTATAAATATTAAATTTAGTCTTATATATTATAATTCAATATGATCAATATGGATCAATATATAAAATAAACGGGTCAATTTATATATCCATGTATACGTTAAAAAAAAATCTTAGTGTTATTTTCTTTTACAAGTCGACTTCTCTGAAAGTATGTCACTTACTCACGTGTAAGGTTTGGCTTAGGAAAATCTATAGATGATGCATGTTGAGAAGTCGTAGTTTTGTAACGTCCGACTGGAGACCTGAGTATCTTCGAATACAATCGTTTAACTATGTCTCGTACCAATTTTTATTTTGCGAAATGAAGTCTTTTGTTACTACATTGATTTGAGAGTTATATCGAGTGAGGAGTCTGATTAATCCGATTCATCCGTACACACGTCTATTTCGTGTGAGAGGGTAAGTAAAAATTAATGTAGCCATATACTTGACATAACTAGTTGTTATCGAGCCGAGGTGAGTCAGGTATCTGTTGCTCAAACTTGGTTTGTTTACCTCACGAGTTTGTTCGTGACCGTTTGTTTAATGAACATACAAAAACTTATGTTTAAGTTTAATTCGTTTATTTCACAAACTTGTTTTGCTCAAACTCGTGTTCGAGTTCAGCTCGTTAAATGTATTTTATACTTCCAACTCAAGTTTAACTCGTTAAGATATAAAAAATCAAAGCCAAAAGCTTAAATGAAAAAAATTATAAAACAATATTCAAAATCATACTATAAAAAGTAATAGAAGAACACTATAAACATTCAACAAAATTGGTTAATACATATCTATTAGACTAATAGTTGATTAATCATATGATGTGTTAGAATTATGTTGTACATTTGCTTATCTATATGTATATGCATGTTCGTGAACACAATCAAACGCTCGCAAATCAAGCTCGTTTCGTTTGTTTAGGAAACAAGCATTTTTTTTTTTCGACACCATACTTACGTTTAAACTTGGTTCGTTAAACGATCACGAAGACTTAACGCGCCAACCACGAGCTTATTTACGAACGACTCTGTTCGTTTAAAAGCTCTAGGCACAAACCCAAAAATCACTGATTCGCCATGATTATTCTCCTCAGGCCTCGGCTATAATACAACTTAAACACAAAAAGAATTATTGAGGAAGCTTCACTAAATAAAAATAATCAAACACAATTTCCAATAGTTTAGTTTAAGGCCATTTCGTGAACTCAAGAACTTTTAAGAGAATTTCAATGCCAGTGGGTATTTGCCAAATGAAGAGCAATACATTTAGTCCGTTGATTGCAATGTGAAGATTTCTAGCTGTTTCATTTCCTTTCTGCATTGCAGGTACTAGTGCTGCTGCAGCTGCCCATAAAACAGTTATTCCTGTTCACACAATTTTAAACCCAAAAAAAAAAAAAAAAAAAAAAACGTTATCGTTCCGGCACCACAGTGACAATCGTAGTCTTTTTTCACAGTTACAGCTAAGAATCGACTTTCAAGTTGATTGTTTCAGTGTGGTGCTTAAGTAAAACATTGTGGGACCCATTGATTGATAAAAGTCACGGTTTATCAATCAATGGTGTAAAAGTGATAACGAAAAACGTATGATAATTACCTGCCCCAGCGAATAAATGAGGTCCTGGAAAGAGCTTTCCTGTCCTAAACCATGTGTTAAGTCCCCCAAATATTGCCTCAAAAACTCCAAACCCCAAAAGTATTGAACCAGCATCAAAATGCTTGTCCTTGTATTGCCCTTTAATCAACCCCTTCCTTTCCTGAATAATAAACAAACCATATAAAGAATCATAGCAGAACAGAGACGGATCTTAACTTTTGGGTAAGAATTGAGGACTTGATGAAATGTGGGAAAAAAGGACATTAGAAAGTTACCTCAGTGAGTTGCTGGATTTTGACTTCAAGAGGTGAAGGCGTTGAAGATGTCGTGGCGCCCTCTGGTGTAACCGGCACCGGCTGAACTTGCTTCTTTAACTCGTTAATCTCGGACTGAATCGTCCGAACTCTTCTCCATTGCCAACCAAGATACCCTGTGTACAAAGTATATACAAACAAACCACCCATTACCAATGGATGTATAAGAGCAGCTGTCCTTCCTTCAAGAATCCCAAACTCTCCACCAGCTGCAAGTGCATCCTATCCCATGCATTTCATCAAACACAAAGTCAGCAAAAACAAATCATATATATATATATATATATATATATATATATATATATATATATATATGTATGGGAGCCTTTAAAGGAACCCCAGCAGATTTACTGAGGGCACTCAAATTGAGTGGCACCAGACCTGTCTCGGTTGGTTAACCTATGGCACCACACTGATCTATGCATATACCTATAACCTATGGCACCACAGTTACCTGTGCCACCACACTTGGCAACTATATCCACCCCATATAAAGATCATCTTTTTGAAGGTTGTTCCTAGAATTGACCATCTCAAAGTCGATTCTCCTTAATTAGAATCGACTTTGGGATGGTCTCGATTCATCATTTGCAGACATAATGTGTGGTGCCTTACATTGTTCTGGTGCCCAAGTAGAAAAAATATAGTGTCTTTAAAGGCCTCATATATACATATAGAGAGAACTTATACAAAAGAGTCTAGAGATAATAGCGTTGTAAGTCCTCAATGTTTCTCCAAATGTTGTGACCTACCCTTCTTTTTAACTTTGATCTGCCTTTTTTTTTTTACGAATTAGTCCACTTTGGTTTGACAGGTCCTTTATCTTTTAACTTTTTATGCAATTGTCCCCTGTCTATACATTTAAAGGCACAATTTCTGCCCAAATATTAAAAGATAAGGGACATGTCTCATAAAATTGAACAATAAGGGATCGATGAAATACGTAAAAAAAAAAATTTATAAGACAAGGGACCAGTCAAACCAAAGCTGAAGAATAAGGAAGGTAAGTTGCTGCTTTAGAAGAAACACAAGGGACTTACGGCGCTATTAACTGAAAGAGACTAGCATCAAGAAGGGAACGTGCCTCGGAGTTGAGAAGAAAAGGCAATGCAAATGCTGCAAGAGGAAGAGAAGCTGAGCTTAAATCGTATACGAACTGCTGCTTTTGTGGGCCTTCAGATTTGCTGCTGCTTCCTTGTGACACTGACCCAAAAAAAAAATGTGAAAGAAAATTCCTTTTTTTCCTTTTGTTTTCTTTTTCATAATACCAGTCTATAACCGTATTTATAAAGCTGTGAATTCTACGAAAGTATGGCAATGCAGATAGAGAAATTAAAGAACAGAAGAAAGCCATGTATGGTTTCAGAATGTTACGATACAATGTAGTTATCAAATCACTTTCCATCAAGCTCATGGCTATGGCTGGCAGGCAAGTGACAAGTACACTTTCATAAATGGAAGGGAAAAAACGGTGGTTGTTTTACTAAGTTGTCCTTAATAAACAACATCTTCCAAAAATCAATGGAAACTAAAAAGGGGCAAATCTGGACAAGCATTAACACGTTTTCACTTACTTTACATAAACAACTATGTGTCACTTTAACATGAACTTATATAGGAGTATTTTAGAATGCAAGGAAATGTCCTTGTAATCTAAACCTGATGCATCCATTGCAAGATTGCTAATGGAGTCAAGAGTCACCTTATCGCAAAAATGGAGCTACGTAGAAGACCAAGTGGATTAAGAATAGCCCAGCTCATCAAGTCAATCTAACCAAGCTCACCATTCGACTATTCGAAGACAATTACCTAGCTATCGGAGTACAAATTTCTGGCTCCAGCCATGGCTTAGCGTCCTAGAAAGAACTATGACTCAAATATCTAGACTAGACATTATATCAAACAGCTGAAGAGCAATCAACAGAATCCAAACCAGCTAACAGTGTTTCTTAATTTATCAAGTGATTGAGAACAAAATAATAATTGAAAGTTTGGGCCCCTACAAACTTTACTCTCTTTCGATTAACAGTACTACAGACTTGACAGCATCAAACGCCAAAATGCTTTGGCCCTCTATAAAAAGTACACAATGGTGAGCTAAAGACATGATTTTTTTATCGATTTTCTCACATAATAACGCAGAGCTTAAAGTTCAAGAAATTATTCCAAGCAAGACAATCAAAGATATTAACCTGAAGTTTTCTTGCAGGTTACAGAAAACGATGGGGAATAACAAGAAATCCGAGCCGGCAAAAATGGAAAAGCAGAGGAATTAGTGGCTGAGCGGAGAGGGAACCTTGGTACCAAGACGGCTGTTGCCGCCATGGAAGTGGAAGCTGCCGCCATTTGGCTGCCGGAAAATGTATCTGCTTAACTTTTTCTTTTCTGGGTTCCTGTGTTCTTCTATCTTTTTTTTTCTTTTGCGAAGTTCATGCTATCCACAAGAATTTGTCACCCTGTACAAGATTTCATCTGTTGAGACGTGGAGCTCTTGAGCTTCATGATTGGATAGCTCTACCTTTCTAATCAAGCGAAGAACATCAATTTTTTTAAAGTTGTTCTTTGTGCGATAAGTAAATATTTGATAATTAAATGCCGAATTGTCTACATTTCTAATTTTCACATTCAATATTTTGAAATTTGGCTTTTGAATCAATAATCGATTTTCAAAAGGTTGGTAGTATAATGAGGTGTACATGTAGGTACGGTGTATGTTAGATTCAGTATGATGAAAATAAAGACGCTATATTCTTGTTTATCATTTCACGCATAGTATATGTATATAGAAGTGAGTTAATTTGGTATAATTCTAAAATATGTGCTACACAATAACTCCTCTCATCATGCTTTCCATACGACGCTAGTGCAGTACATCCATGATGCGGCTTACGATGTCGACATGGTGATTTGCGACGATATTACGATACTTTTGCACCTACTTAAGTCATAATGTATCCGATAAGTACTTCGGCTCATCGTCATGTTTGACTTAATATGGTTAGTCTAACTGTCTAAGCTATCAATTTTACTATGTTTCAACATTATATTTTGACAATACTTTGTCTCTATCAGAACTAACGTCCTCTCCAAAACCTTATTGGAGGATTCTTGAGGTGGATTATCGTCTTTCACGGTGTAACAATTAGTTATGTATGATAGTAACCTCTGATACTTTTGTAACACCTTAGAACTTAGGTCTAACTACATTATTTGAACCATAATAGATCCAATAATTATTTAGTTTCATCGACCTCGTTTAACCTGAAATGGTTAAGTCAACTTGTCAAGCTCTGTTGCACCCCTCCGCATGAAGTAAAAGACGACCGCAACGCTAAACAATCTCGTGCTAAACAACTATACACGTACAAATTATCAGTGGGGTGCAACAGAGCTTGCACACATGGCACACAATTAGTCTCAAAGGTAATCGAATAGCGCCCCAAACGCATGGCCTCCTTCATCGCCAAGAGAATCTCCATCATCTCTAAAACCTCCGGGCTTACTCCAGGGTCATAACTGAATGAAAACGCAACAACAATCTCCCCAACCTCATCCCTGAATACCAATCCTACATAAGAGCCTGCCTCTGTCATAGAAGCATCTGAATTACACTTTTAAAAAAATGGTTAAACCTTAACCGTGAGGGCCCCCTCGCCCCCGATCCCACAGGAATGCGAGGAGAGGTTAATCAGGAGCCTAGAGCTTAGAGTCAATGGTTGTCTTAGTTCCCCATCACTGAAGTTTTAGCCATCGGAACGGGAATCGAACCTCTGACCTCCAGCTTAGGGTCCGGACTGTCATTACAACACCCCAGCTCCTCACCACTAGGCCATATCCAGGGGATCTGAATTACACTTTTAACTACCAATGGGAGGAGTGGTCCATACAACTAGGTGAAGAGGCCCCTCCACCACATAGTAAGAAGTACTTGCTGCATGTCGAAACTCCTCCACCCTGCTATCGAAGAGGAAATGACACGAGACACATACATAAGCACGTCATAAAATACCGCACTACATCACGTTTTCCAAAGGTTCCAGAGAAACATGCAATAGGTAGACACATCATCCGTTGTGTATCACCCAAGAATCAAACTAAAAAATTCTTTAAATCCCGATCAAACCTGCAACCCTGGTCACCGAAATGCGAGGCTCTCCAAATTTCCCTGGGATAAGCACATGACGCATAGACTCGTTGCTGCTGACGCATGCCAATCAAGCTCGTGCACAAACCACGCTTTGCAAGTTGTTCTCCAATCGGTAAGCAATCAAGCAAACTCCTCCTAAGAAAGTGGTGAACTCTTGGTCGCACAGAGACCGTCCAAACATCATGCAACACTTTATCCGGACCAAAAGAGCATGATGCTCGAGCGGTGTGAGCTGTGAGGCATCCCACCATACAAACTCAATGCTAAAACATACCCGACTTAATCGAGTATTTGCCTCTACTATCATAGTGCCAAATCAATCTATCCAGTGGGAATCGCCAATGATCGGGTGTGGATAATCACCTCTACTTCCCGGGCCGGAACACTGCATGAGCAACGTAAGGTTCCATTGCTTAGTACATGGCAAAAACAAATCTTGCACCTTACAATTTGTAGGTAGCGAGTGAGACGAATGAGCTATACGGAATAAAGACGGCCTAGAAACCCAAGCATCATGAAAGACAAAAACTGAACTCCCATCCCCAATGCGTCATCGTAACTCTAACATAAGTAAATCTCTACCCTCCAAAAGACTACGCCAAGGGAAAGATGAGCTACACCCCAAGCCTGCCGCCATGATGGTCATTCCCGGATGGTAAAGAGTACTATATTGAAGAATGAAGACGATTCCAAACATAAAAAATCAGAGCAACTAATACATTTATTTTAACCAAAATAAAACATTTTTTTTGTAAAATATATACCTAAAAAAATCATTTATAATTAGGGTCGCAAAATTCCAAATTTTGATTTAATCAATTCCATAAAAAAATTCCACGTGTCTTCCCTCTTCACTGCCGTCGCACATCTCAAATATCATAACTCAGTTGAAATCTTCAAATATCATAATTTACGGCATTTTGTGTAGCATTATATAGATACATGACAAACACCATATGATAAAAGTACAATTGCTGAATAACAAAATCATGTTTTAAAAGATATTGTAACAAATGCCATAAAACAACCTAAGAGCATCTTAGTCTCCTAGTTTGTGAGTTGCATAACAGCCATCGTCCTACTGTCCTAGGCATCCCCGTGTAATCAGAGACGTTAGGCCTATCTTTCGTTTAAAGAAAATCCATCAAAGAAGCGGAAATCACATCATGCGGGGGAAGAACACCCCAAGACATTGAACCTCAGCCGCAACACCATGTCTAGCTAGTAGGTGCGCCGGGAGATTATCAGACTTCTTAACAAAAGTAAATTGACAGAAAGCAAAGGAGGCCGATGCTAAGAGACAGTCGCGAGCAAGACAACAAAAAACAAATAAATCCTCCGACGGACAGGATAAGGCATGAATGCAAGATAAACAGTCACTCTCAAAGATCATAGATGAGAACCCTAGTCGATCTGTCTCTGCAAGAGCTAATAAAAGCGCACGCATCTCCAGCAGCTCCGGAGCATCACCCGGGTCAATATGGAAAGAGAATGCCGCCTCAATGGACCCCACGAATTTTCTGAAAATCAACACAATACCCGAGCCTGCATTGTCACAGACGCATCCGTATTACACTTTCAGACCCCTGAGGGCGGTGGGCTCCAAACAACCGGGTGGAGAACCCCCATCATCTCTATATCACCACCCATCGCCTGACAATACTCCAACGCCGTTGCTGTGACAGTCGAGACGACTCGGGAGACATAGACCGGTGTACCTAAAAACAACACTACAATGCGGCTTAAAGACCCCACAAGGTCATACTGAGACTCAAACACCTCTTCCACCGATGAGGCGCTCCGGAAGACCCCGAATAACTCCGGAAACCCGGACGATCACAAAACAAGTGAGTCCCAACCGCGAGGCTTCTCAAATTGCCTTAGCGTGGTCGTAGTCAAACACAACGTGGCGCATAATATATTATTTTACGTATTGTTCCGTATTAGAGTGTAATGTGTAAGTCCATGTTTAAAAAATAGAAAGTCTGATATTTGATTTGTGATTCCATGAACTTGCAGAAAGATATTTCATTTGCTACACAATATTTATTAATTCTAATATTATTTCTTGATCAAAAAAAAAAAAAAAAAAAAAATATTATTTCATAAAACAAATGAATTATAAAATATAATAAAGGAAGTAGTTCCAAGTTGGCACCTTTTGTCCTACACATACTTTTTCTTTACATTTGTATGCACCAAACTGCATACTTACATATACATAAATACACTTTCATAAAGCCAACTAATCCAGCTTATTGCCACCATTATTTTCATAATTAAACAATTAAATTAACTTTAAAAAAACTCCATTAAGCACCTCAAAAAGAAGCATTATCTTCAAGATTCTAACATCATTAACCAAATCAAAAACCTTTTCCAATTCATCACAAAGTTTCTTACAAAAATCTCATAATCCCTTAACCAAATCCTCTTCCTAAACCTCATTTCTAAAATCCCTTTTCATTCTTGATCCCAGGAATCAAATCCCTTTTCATATTTTTCAAAAAATCCAAAGATGAGGTTTTTCTGACACAGATATTGTAAGAAAAATTGGTTCTTGAAAGATCAAGAACCTGGGAATGTGCTTTTAAATTTGCTGTTTTCCAATGATTTCATTGAAAAAGCAGAAATGTTGATGGGGTTTCAAGAAATTAAGAGCCCCATTTTGGTAATTTTGATGTTATTACATTGCATTCATGGAGAAAATCTCACAAATCCCCATGTTTCATTGGATACTTCAATTCATATACATGCATTGAAGAACAGAGGAAGAGCACGTTCTGGTATTCTATATGATGTTCCATTACCTTCGAATTATTCCGGTATAACGGCTTCGTTTATTCGGATTCGAAGTGCAAGTATTTGGTCTAAAGGTGCAAATTACAGCAATGTTTATATGCCACCAAAGACATCTACATGGCCATTTGCAAGAAGGATCAATATTCTTTATGAGAATCTCGGAAACCGTTCGTCCGAATACTACAACGTTCCGAATCACGAGTTGATCGTGCCCGTTATCGGGTTCTTGGCTTATGATGCAGCTAATGACAGTAGAAAAGATTATGGGATGGTTGAGCTTCATCATATGAATGAACCAATTTTGGTAACTTTCCCTAATGTGTCATGGCCTAATGATGGGAACATGACTATGAAATGTGTTAGATTTAGGACTAATGGGGAAGTCCAATTCGGTAACGTGACGAATGGGAATTCGTGTACGACACGTGGTCATGGACATTTTTCGATCGTTGTCCCGATAACTACTCGGTTGAAGAATACGAGGTCATCGGGGTCGAGGATGTGGAAGCGGTGGGAGATAGGATTTGTAATAGGAGTTGTTGGATTCGTGTTCTTGGTGGTTTTCGGATTATTATTTTATAAATGCTTTCGCGCGAGTAGATTCACGAAAATGGAAAAAGAAATGGAAATGAGTGAGAATTTAGATTCTATTTGGGTTGGATCTAGTAGAATGTATTCAGCTAGTGGTGTCAGAACTTCTCCCACTATTGAGCATACCTATGTTCCTTGACACGTTTTACAGCAATGTGTCAATAATCAATTTTCTTTGAATTGCAGAAAGTGGAATTTAAGGTCTAGAATCGATCGTGAAAAATTCAATTATCAATATGATGCCACTAAAAATGTGCTTTGTTTTAATTTCTTTTACACTCAAATTCCAATATGGTTTTGGTTGATTGACATTTTTAAATAGAATATAGAAAATGTTATGAAAATGGGGGTTTCATAAATAGAAATTCAAGCATTTTGCTTTTAGGCATATGCTAAAAAGTTGGATTATTTATTATAAAAAAAAGTGTAATATAGTAGATGTAGGATTTGTAGACTTCTTTAGGTTTTATCAAATGTAATCTCTATTAGAAAAATTTACAAGCCAATAATTGTCCTCATTTAATATTTCGATTTTCGAGAAAGGGCAAACGTGTCATTTTGCGAAAACAAAATATTATAATTCCTTTACTTCTTTTGTGGAGTTAAGTATTTTGTGAATATATATGTATATAAGTCGAAAATATATATATGTATTTTGGGAAAAATCTAATTTTAAGAAATAGGGAAAAATAATAAGAAATTATTATTTTTGGGATTTTCTATTTAAGGAAAATAAATCTCATTAGTTCCCATAACCTAAAAGAAATCAGAAAATTTACTACGCTTTTTGAAAATGGAGTGAAGAGCAATAGAAAAGGGCTGGGAGATTTCTTCCAATTTCTAAGATGATTTTTAACGGTTTTCAGATCAGAGTAGAGCAGCGGAATCGTCGTGAAGAGAGCATCGTTTCAACACCAGAAAGTTGGGACTTTGTCAAAGTATGAATTTCGAGCCCTAGTTATGTTCTTGACTGAGTTTGATGGATTAAACTCATGAATTCGTAGTTTTGTTTGTTTAGAAACGTGTGATCGAATCTAATTTAAACTTGGATTGATCACATGGGTTTTCTGCAGAGAGGATCAAGTTTTGCTGCAGTTTTTCTCAGAGTTTGGCTTGGATTAGCTTGCTTGAAAGGTAAGAGGCTCTTCCTACAAATTAGATATGGTTTATAGAGGTTAGATCATGTTTTGATGAGTTATAGTATCAAAGTTTATGCTTATGTGTTGTTTAAGTATTAAGGTTTGAATTGGATCATAAAAGTTATGTTTTTCTGGTGTTTTCCTAATAGAAATCGTGTAGAACATGTTTGGAATCGAGTAGAGATCGCAAAGTGTAGAAAATCAGGTTTTAGGGTTTTTCTGCGTTGAATGCGCGCACATTGGCTATAATCTGACGCATTCTGTTACGGGATGTATGGCCTTAGTCTCGGCCAGGGGAATACGCGCGCATTCATAGGAATGTGCACCCATTCGTGATTCGAGATGTTAAGTCCTTTTTCACGGCCGTGCAATGCGCGCGCATTCGATGGAATCGCGCATTATTCTTTGTTTCAGAATGGTTTAGGTTGCTCCCAGCATGTGCAATGCGCACGTATTGGCTTGACAGTAACTTCCAACATGTTTTCTTGGTCAGGGAATGAGCACGCATTCCAAGGAATACACACGCATTGACCCCAAGTTTTAATAAAACGTTGTTTAAGCTATGTAAAGAGATTTTAAACATTGTTTCAAGATCTAAAAACATTAATTAAACGTGTCAAGCCTTGATTGAGCTTCTGATGCATTTAGTTCTGGCACCGAATGTACTCTTCAAGGGAATTGAAGTTCCGGACCGTCGGAAGGGCATGAAGGGGCTTGTGCTTTGATGAACTAGAGTCCCTCAATGTCTGTGTACTTGATAAGGTGTGGCGTCTAGCTGTCTAAGTGAGGGAGAAGAGTTGTTAAGGTGAGCTTTGCTTTGAAAACACCTAGGTGGCTAGTTAACACACAATAATTACATACGTGAAGTAAAAGATAAAATGTCATGCTATTCTTGGTCAGGCACCGATTCATATCGGCGATGTGGTACGTTCATCAAGGTGAAAAACGCTACTGGCTCAAAAGGCTGAAGGGTAGCTTTGGAAATTCATCGAACGTATACGCATACCGGGGAGACCCCGGAGCTATCAGGTGTTATTCACCGTTAGTTAGCAAGTATATCTTCAGGCCGATAAACGCCATGCGTAGTGCCCTTGAATGCTGACGTAACCAAGATAAGTTAAGTTAGAAACATATAGTCATGACATGTTGATGGACATAGAGTGAACCCTAGATTGAGTTGGTCTCATAAAGAAAATATTTTAATTTTAAATCATAATTAATTTGTAGCTTCTACCTCTTATTGAGTATTTTGTACTTACCTCAAATGCATTGTTTTTCTGTGTTTGGGGGGAGGAAGATGAACAGTAAGATCCGGAGTTCGAGGAAGACTTTGATGACGAAGTTTGAGGACGCTGACGTTGAAGCATTTACTTTTATTACTGTTTTGTTATCATACTAGACTCGTTGTTCTTTGAAGAATGTTGTACTTTCTTTTAGTTTTCTTTTGGAGGATTTTGTACGTTAGAAGTTTCGTTTGGTTTTTCTAATGTAATAAATTTACATTTCTACCTTTTAGACATTGAGTTTCTATTCTTGGCTGTTTGGAAAAAAATATACCCGAGTCTTTTGCTTCCGTTTTGCTTAACTCAATAGGCATAGTATAGTCTTACGTATAATATGAGAGTTATTTTATATTATACGTGCCGAACGTTCTTTTTCCGGATAAGGACTCGGTGTCCGGGAACGGGGCGTTACAGTTGGTATCCGGCGAAACGTCTTTTAGGCTTCCTTTCTTGTAAGATAAGACTTCTTTAGATCTCCCAGTAACGTTCTGGTTTTCTTTGATCATCAGGATGGTGACCACAAGAACTAGAGCTCATGGCGGAGAGACCTTTGGAGCACGAAAGAATTCTCCGACACAAATTGTAAGAGGTTTTTTTGTACGTCAGAATCCGTCACCTCACCCAACCCACACTCCAAGGACTCAGGCAAGCCAGACTTCATGACCACATCAGAATCCTACTCCACGACCTCAATGAAGCCCGACACTGATGGGAGTCAACTTTACTGTACTTTGGTGCGCAGTTTAACCCCCGTTTATCACTGTATTGGCATGTTTTGGGTAGTTCTAGGCCTGTTTGAGAGTAATATCGAGAGTTATATGCACGGGGAGTTGAAATGTCACATCGATAGTAAACTCCACCTTTTTGACGATATTTGACTCTTTTCTGAGCACTTTTATCTTGCGGAATTACGCGTGGTGTTTGTTCGTCTATGTTATTGCAGGACTTTGATGGCTCGAGGACCCGGAAGGCGATGTTTTGGACTAAGGGACATGTTTGTGGCACGAGAGTTGAGTGAAAGTGGAAGAAAAGCCAAGTTTGGAGTGAAGTCAAGGCAAACTGGCGTTTGCCATACCCCAAACCGGTGTTTGCAGTAAGCCTACCTCAAACGGGCGTTTGCCCACTCCAAACGGGCGTTTACAGAGTTGACACTTCATTCAGAAAGTTGGATTTTTAGCTGGACGAGCGTCCCAATGACCTATAAACTGGCGTTTGGATGGGTTCAGCCCGAATCAGAAAGCTCATACAAGGCAAACGGGCGTCCATGATACACAGATGGGTGTTTGCCCTCAGGACATGATTTAGAAAACAGGCGTTCAAAGAAAGGCAAACGCTGGTTCGCTGAAGATGAAACCCTAATATCATCATATTTTCCAGGAAAACAAGCATTTGGAAGGACTCAAACGGGCGTTTGTGACTGACAGCATCAGATTTTCGACCTGCACTATAAATACGTAGCCCATTCAGCCCTTATTCAGACTTGGCCGACTTTAGACTTTTCTTAGGCGATTTAAGGGCGATTTTAGTGTAGTCTAAACGTCCTTTGATCCCTTGATCCCCTAGATAACATCCTTTGATTCGATACACTTGTTTTAGCTTCGATTTACATTTCAAGAACAAAAAAATTTGACTTTTGGATCGCTTTTCGCTTTGGTATTTCTGGAACAGATTTTCTGCAAATTATATGGTAATGTCTTCTCTTTTATTTATTGTCCTTAGTGTGATTTTAATTTCTATTTCATTCATTAGTACAATTATGAGTAGCTAATCTGTTGTGTAGTCGAATTATGTGAAAGAGAGCGAAAACCCTAAGGAGGATGAGATTGGAAATTGTGTAGTGCATAATTGAATGTTTAAACGATTAATCCATGTCCTAAAACTTATTTTAACATCTTTGAATTAGATTGATCACCTAGTTCACTGTCACACACATCGAACTTATATATGCATTTTGCGGTGAGATGTGGGATAAGGGGTTTTAGGATCGTTGCGTAGATTCGGCCTAGTTGTTAGGTCCGTTTCCAATACAGAGGTTTGTCATCGTTGTTCGGCGACTCTAGAACGTAATCATGTTAGGATAATCGGTTTTTATAAAGGGAGAGTCGGTTAGCTTTACATAGGGTGGTTATATCGAGTTGTTCAGTCTAATCGCTAGAATTAGGAGTTGGCACCCGTGGATGTCATTAAACTATATTGGATAGGTAGGTTGGTTAAGACACGCTCCCTGTCAAGTCTTTCCTTAGGGTTAAAAGTAGCTCGTGGGATCATAGTTCGGCTATACCTTTTAATAACTAGAAGTAAACACCAGTAGTATAATCTTTATTTCTGCACTAGTATAAGACCTTTCCACCTTTGATTGACCTGAACTAAGTTATACGTCGGCTTTGGTACTTAGACATTACTCCCTGTGGATTCGACCTTGTGACCACTATACTCCCGTTGACCCGATACTCTGTCGGTTAAAGTGAGCGGTTAAGTATTTTGCTATCAAGAATTTTGGAGCTGTTGCCGGGGAGTAACGTTTAATATCTTGTAAGTTGACCGAAAGCTTGGGCTTAGGTCATTTTTACTTTGTTTTCTTGTTGTTTCTTGTTTGTCAGTGAATGACCTGAAGCTCCAAAGAACCTCTCATCGAGCCAATTGAAGTGATTGAAGCTTTTGCACGTCATAGAAATAGTCAACGCCGAGGAGAACTTCTAATTGCTAGTCCGAACACTTTGTTTGAAGAAGAAGGGACGATGAGAAAGCTCACCTCACTTTCGATTCCTCTGTAGAAATGGACGATATAACGATGAGACGGAACGGTAAAGATTCCATTGATGAACAGAATCTACAAGGGCAAACCTCAACCACTACTGGTGGTAATGCAACAGTGCCTTTGCAAACTCCACCAAGGACCCCTCGTCATGAACCATTAAGAGAGGACAATGCAGTGTTACGTCAGTTGAGAACTCCATAGTTTAATCAGAGGACAGGGATTTGAAAGTACATGGGAGGACAAAATGCTCAGAATACGCAGAACTTCAGACCCGAATTAGACCAAGAGATGAAATCGAGTCACCTGCAGATGCTAGAGAATCAAGGAAATCAACAGGGGTTTCAAAACCCATATAACCCATATAATCAACCCCCTCTGCAACCGTTTTATCAACAACAACAACTGCAGAATTATCAGCCACAGATGGCTCAGCAAGTACATGGACCGAGGGTTTGTCGAGATTATGTCACTACCCCTCGAGAAGTTATAGGCATAATCCAATTAGAGTGCCCCCGATTAATGCGAACAACTTGGACATCAAGCAAAACATTCTGAACATGTTGGGGGAACATGCTCTATTCCACGGGAAATCAACTGAGAACCCAAATAGCTTTCTTGATCATTTTCTCCAAATTTGTGGGACGATGAGATATAATGGGGTTAGCGACGAGGCGATAAAGTGCGATAGTTTGGTATGATTCACTACCTAATGATTCGTTACATACATGGGCGGATGTATCGAGAGTGTTTACGAAAAGTATTTTCCTCCGGCAAGATTTTAGATCTCGAAAGAAGAAATCTCTTCATTTGATGGTCTCGAGGAGAGACACCGAAAGAGACATATGAAAGATTTAGGGTCTCATCAAGAGATGCCCTCCACACGGGTTTTCCAACGTTGGCGCGGTAATTATACTATTCAGAGCATTAGAGCCAGTGGACCAGAACAAGCTGAACGCCGCAAGCGGCGGAGATATTATGAATTTGCCACCAGAACAAGCTATGAGACAGATTGAGAATGTGGCAGATGAAGAAGGACTGGGGGTCTAGTAGAAAGAAGAAGAAAGCCCCAATGGAAAGTGTAAAGTCGCTGAAAGAGGAACTCGATCGAGAATCTTCCATGCATGACAAGATGCAAGAAATGGTGCTAAAGATGGACCAAATGGAGTTAGAAAGAAAGAAGGCACAGCAGTGCCAACTTTGTGGAGGTGGACATTCTACCATGGAATGTACATCATCGAAAAGGCCCACTTATCCACAACAGTTTGGCAATCAGAACGACCAATAGAAGGTGAATGTGTATGCAATGGGGTAGATGATTATGAATCAGCAAGATTTTAGTCGACAGAATGATGGAATCGAAATTTCGACAATCGATGAGGGCCGCGCCGGATTATGGTATGGGTGATGATTCACAACAATACGATGTGAGCTATGTTGGACAAGGAAATCAGGGGCAGTGGAATCAGAATCAGCAGAATCAAGGTTGGAACCAGGGGCAGAATCAGAACTGGAATCGTAACAATAATCAGAACCAAGGTTTCAGACAAAACCAAAGCTCATACATCCGACCTTGGAACCAGAACCCCCGGAATCAGAATTCATACCAGAATCAAAACCAGGGCAACTACCAAAATAACCAGAATCAGAATTCTTAATCACAAGGCCAACAACAACAGCAACAACAAAGTCAGAATTGAGGGCTGAATCAGGGAAGGAATCAAAATCAGGGCCAGCAGAATAATCAGAATCAGCAGGCAAGTCAGCCGCCGAGAATCAATAATTATGGCACCTATCAGCATCCAAATGCCCATCTCCACCAGAATAGTCAGAACAACCAACATTCAAACAACTCTGGTACTCAGAAGACATCCGCTGAAATACTTTTGGAAAGACTAGATAGGACTGTATCTGAATTGAACAAGAATGCCGTGGAGCAAAAAGTGGCCACCCATTCTGCTATTCGGAACTTGAAGACCCAAGTTGGGCAAATAACTGACACCCTAAAAACAAATCTGAGTGGTGGGCTTCCGAGTAACACTGAGAGAAACCCGAGAGGTGTGAATCTGTGTGTTCACACGAAGTGGCAAAGAGGTTGGGGTGAGTGATAAGAAGAAAGAGATGTGGGCGGAAAGCGAGAAATTGAGAAAGCTGAGAAAGAAAAGGTAGTTGACCGTGAAGGGACTATGTATGGTGAAGTCGAGATTGAAGATTTGGAAATTGGCAGTGTTGAGAAGGAAATGGCTGCAATGAGGAAAGAGTTGGAAGCCACGAAAAAGGCATTGGCTGAGGCAAACAAGAAAGCGTTAGAAGGGGCAGAACCGACGAAAGACTATGTGGTCTTGGACATCAAGGAAAGAAGAGCCCTCGCCGCCTAAAGAAAAAGGTAATAAAAACAGAATTCCTCCTCCTCCCCCTGATTTTGATGTTAATACTTTACCCTATCCTCCTAAGGGACCTAGAAAGGACATACTGACCTAAGGTCAGCGAAATGGGTCAAAGTAAATTTCTAAGTCTCTTAAGAAAGGTAGAGGTAAATATCCCCTAATAGAGGCAATTTTGAGCATTCCCCATATTTTAAATTTTTGAAATGAATGTTGTCGAGTAAGGAGAGGATGCAACGATGGTGCATTTGAGTGAGGAATGTTCTGCAATTTTGAGAATAGGATACCCCTAAGATGCGGATAGAGGTAGCTTTACCATTCCAATTACCATTGGAATCTGTGTTTTAAGAATGTGTTGTGTGATCTAGGGGCTTCTGTGAGCCTTATGCCTAGAGGAATTTATGAAAAGTTGGGATTGTGTAAGTTAGAACCGACAGGGATGACCCTACAGATGGCAAATAGGTCTGTTAGGAAACCTATGGGGGTAGCTGAAGATGTGTTAGTGCAGGTTGATAAGTTTGTTTTCCCAGTTGATTTCGCAGTTTTAGATATGGACATGGATGCAAAGACTCCTCTTTTGTTAGGTCGGCCTTTCTTGAACACATGAGAGACCTTGATAGACGTGAAGAGGGGGGAAATTATACTACGAGTCGGGAAAGAGAGTGTATCCATAAATGTTTACAATGCAATGAAGCATCCTGAAGATGAAAAGAGTGACTATTTTTCTGTTGATGCTATATATCCTTGTATTTTGGAGCACACTAACCTGCAGGGATACCAAGAGCCGATGGAGGAATGCTTGATGAAGTCAAGCACCGCGGAGGATGACGATCCGAGAATGAGAGTTCAGGTATATCATTTGGAGGCAACTCCTTATGTCGACGCAGGATGGAACAAGAAGTTAGAGCTCGGTTTGACTGGCAAGCTGCCAAAGCCGTCAATTGAGGAACCACCTGCGATCTGGAGTCAAGCCACTTCTGAGCATTTAAATTATGTGTTTTAGAACTGATGAATTACTTCCTCTTATTATTTCGCTCTACACTAACCGTTTTGCAGGAAGCTAAGTTGATTCACGTTCTGAAGAAACACAAAAAGGCCTTCGGATGGAAGATGGTTGACATAAAAGGGATTAGTGCTAATATCTGCAAGCACAAGATCATCCTTGAAGAGGGTGCCAAGCCGGTCAGGCAGTTTCAGAGACGGCTGAACCCACATTTGCAAGAAGTGGTGAGGAAAGATGCTTGAATTAGGGATAATCTATGCGATCTCCGATAGTGAGTGGGTGAGCCCCACACAAGTCGTGCCCAAGAAAGGAGGCATCACGGTTGAGCTCAATGATAAAGGTGAGCCCATTCCTTCTCGTTTAGTTCTTTGGTCACGAGTTTGTATTGGTTTTGATCTTTGAATGATAAGACTAGGAAAGATCATTTTCCCTCCCTTTATTGATCAAATGCTAGAACGTCTAAGTGGTCATGCTTTTTATTGTTTTTTGGATGGTTTTAGTGGTTACTATCAGATTCACATTGATGTACATGACTAGGATAAGACTACCTTCACGTGTCCTTATGGCACCTTTGCATTCAAAAGAATGCCGTTTGGTTATGTAATGCACCCGCGACATTCCAACGATGCATGGTTGCCATTTTTGTTGATATGATAGAGCATTTTATGGAAGTCTATATGGATGAATTTAGCATTTTTGGTGATACTTTTGATGAGTGTTTGTCTAATATTGATAAGGTGCTTGCGCGTTGTGAGGAGACAGACTTGGTTTTAAATTGGGAAAAGTGTCATTTCATGGTAACTGAGGGGATAGTGTTAGGACATAAGGTGTCGGGGAAGGGAATAGAGGTCGATAGATGATAACGGTCATTTTGTGCCCGTTATTCTATGACCTTTATCCCCGATTCTAGTTTAAAGGAGCTATAATAGAGTAATAATAAGTCGTAATACGCTTAATTTGCATAAGACGAGAGTTACGATTCATTATTATGTATTAAGAGGTTTTATTATATTATTTGATGTTACAGACTGTATTTCATGCTATATTTGTAGTAACCCATTGTGGAGCACAAGGATGGACTTCGGAGAAGCTTTAATGGATCGCAGACAAGTTCAGAAAGCCCAAGACGGAAAAAAGAAGAAAGCCCGAGGAAGACATAAGGCTCGGTCGAGCGAGCCTATGCATTCGATCGACCGAGTGGACTGAAGCCCAATGCGATCCGGCACATTGTTTGAGGCGGTTAGGGTTCAGTAGTGTCGGCATTTAAGTCGGTTTTCTATGTCGGCTGAGGCTCTATATAAACACAAGTCCTTTGTATTTTTTACTACACATTCACCAATATTATTTCATATCTCCATATAAGCAAACAAGGATTCATTTAGGATTTTGGAGGTTGCTAGGGTTGCAAACATGTAAGCCCTAGTTTATCTTCTCGTTTTCTTTTAAGTAATCAATTCTCAATTATGCTTTGATTGTTTGAGTAGTTATGCATATCTAGATGATGTAGATCTAGGATATGACGTTAGGGCAGTGGTGATACCTTGTCTATAAGGATCCCATACCCTACGTCCTCTACCTAATATCTACGGATGAATCTGTGTGTTTAATTTACGTGTGTTTAGATTAGTTTATATGATGTCCTGATGATTCGCTATATAATCTGATTCGTATATGAAACGCTGAGAAATATATTCGGGGATGTAAATCTGGGGTTAGGCACTCGGGTGACCGAGAGGTGTCACTCGGTCGATCGAGAGCACCTATTCGGTCGACCGAGAGCTGTCAAATCTGTTTCATCCGTTAATCAGTCACGTATTTATGATTAGGTTAGCTTAATTGAATCTGTTATCTCAGTAGGTATGGCTATGGCTACGTCACTCGCTTAATTTAATTAAAACGTGTAAAAAGGAAATACCGATATAAAACTCTTAGGTAGGCTTAGGAATTGATCTTCGGACGTTCAGCGTTATCTAGGTAGGTTTATATTAGGGAATTGCACGCACCTTGTTATACGTAGATCGTAAACTAGCATGAGACTATAATTTGGTAATTGTTAGTTGGACGAGAGTTTGAGTGATCGTTTAGGAAGTACGCCAACCATAGGAATGTTGCTGAGCGAGGTGTACGGGTTAATATCGACATCCTTAGAGTCGTAAGCGTGTGAGTTATATGAGATGGAGGCACTAAAAGGCGAAGTCACGTAACAATACCACAGTGATATAGTGACCTACCGGTGCTACATCAAGTTTTAGGGGATGACTCCCGTAGCCAATATAAATAAATATGAACGGATTAATAGTTGTTGAGTCTTCTTTGTTATATAAGTTGTCTAGTATCCAAATGATTACGGTTATAATTGGGCGATTGATTACGTTATTTGTTTATATGTTATTTGTTTATATGTTTGAGTGTGCCTTTCTTTCTCGTATTCTATGTTGGTCATGAATCGTCTTTGTCAAACGAAATAAATGGGTTGGCTATTTAAGTTAGGATCCACAAATTGATTCTCTGTGGGATCGACCTCGACTCTATCTAGCTATACTGCGATTGAACCTAGTTCACTTGCTAGTGGTTATTTAGGAATCGAGTTAATAATTTAACTTGACCTCAATCAATAGAGCCAAGATAGAGGCAATTTCTAAGCTTCATATGCCTACAAATCTGAAGACTCTGAGGTCATTCTTGGGTCATGCAGGTTTTTATCGTAGATTCATTCCGGGTTTTTCCCAAATTGCTAGACCTCTTACCCTTCAGCTGGTGAAGGGAGCCCCCGGTGTTTTTGATGTGGCGTGTCTAGATGCTTTCAGAACTCTTAAGAAACTGCTGACTTTGGCTCCTATCTTGGCGGCACCTGATTGGTCCAAGGAGTTTGAAGTAATGTGTGATGCGAGCGATTATGCCGTAGGAGCTGTCCTAGGTTAGAAGGTCGATAAGCTGTTTCGACCTATCTACTATGCGAGTCACACCCTAAACCCGGCCCAAAAAAAGTATGCAACCACTGAGAAGAAACTGCTAGCCGTCGTTTTTTGCTTTCGATAAGTTCCGGTCGTATTTAATTGGGTCGAAAGTCATAGTTCATCTGAGACCATCTTTGCCTTGCAATATCTGTTATAAAGAAGGACGCAAAACCACGCTTGTTGAGGTGGATCTTGCTCCTTCAAGAATTCGACGTCGAGATCAAGAATAGGAAGGGGTGTGAGAACGTAGTAGCTGACCACCTGAGTAGGATGGAACCGGGTGAGGAGAGATGTTTCACAAAAGTTGAGATAGATGACCGCTTTAGGGATGAGCAGTTGTTCGTAGTGGATACGATGCTCCCAATTAAGCGTGGGAACTTCATGCAGAGAGGGAAGAAAGGAAACCCGTGCTATGCACCATTTGTAAACTATCATGAGTGTGGTTTCGTAGATCCCGAGTTTGATGAACACCAGAAAAAGAAGTTCTATAGTGAGGTGAACCGATATGTGTGGGAGGATCCCTTAATTTTTAGGTTATGTGCGCATGGGATTTTGAGGAGATGTATAGATGACAGTGAGGTAGTGAGTATCCTCTCGTTCTGCCATGACAAAGAGGCCGGTGGCCACTTCTCGAGTTTTGAGGAGATGTATAGATTACAAAGTGGGTTCTACTGGCCCACTACTTCAAAGATGCACATGCGTATGTTAAGACGTGTGATGCCTGTCAACGCTCAGGAAAGATCTCCAAGAGAAATGAGATGCCCCAGAAACCGATAATAGTGTGTGAAGTTTTTGATATATGGGGGTTAGACTTCATGGGACCTTATCCATCTTCTTTCGGGAATGAGTACATTCTTGTTTCATGTGATTACGTTTCGAAGTGGGTTGAGGCAATCGCCTCGCCTACTAATGACAAACATGTAGTCATTAGGTTCCTTAAGAAACATATTATGTCCCGTTTTGGAGTACCTTGAGCGATAATCAGTGACAATGGAAGTCACTTTGCGAATAGAGAATTCGATAAGCTACTAATGAAGTATGGGGTCACTCATGTTGTTAGGTCGCCTACCTCCCCCAAACTAGTGGCCAAGTAGAGGTAACTAACAGAGGGATTAAGAGAATACTAGAGAAGACCGTCAATTCTAACCTTAAGGATTGGTCGAAGAAGTTAGATGATGCGTTGTGGGCACACCGAGCTGCATTCAAAACACCCATAGGTATGTCACCCTACATGCTTGTCTTTGGCAAGGCTTGCCATCTCCCCGTAGAGGTAGAACACAAGGCCTATTGGGCAATTAAAACTCTGAACATGGATGACGCGTTGATCGGTGAGAGGAGAATGTCCCAGTTGAATGAGTTAGATGAGCTCCGCCTTCAAGCTTATGATTGTTCGGCGAAGTATAAGGAAAAGACCAAGATGCTTCACGACAAGTTGATCAAACCTCGCGTTTTCAACATAGCCGATGAGGTTCTTCTGTATAATACTCGCCTTCATTTATTTCAAGGCAAGCTTAAATCAAGGTGGTCGGGACCATATAAGGTATTAAGAGTTTTTGAATTGGGGGCAATCGAGGTAACTCACCCAAAGCACGGGACATTCATCACGAACGGTCTTCGCTTGAAGAAGTATGAGAAGTTACCTTTCGATGAGGCCCTCGAAGTTGTGCATTTAACTGATCCCGAACCCTGATTAATTTTCTTTGAGTCTCGTCATGGACTTAAAACTTTGACAATTCTGATTTTATCAACCCATCATCCCATCTTTCTATCCTCGTTTCCTCGTTCGTGCCGGTAGAGTAACTTTGAGAAAACCGGCACAATATAAGTCATCTGTCGAGCCAACGACGTAAAACAAAGGCGCTTGGTGGGAGGCAACCCACCATTTTCTGAGTTTTTTTTGAGGTTTTTGATAATCTAAGTGTTAGAACAAGGGTTAGAATCAAATGAGGTCGAAAATTCTGAGTTGTGCATAAAACTGGTGACAAACGGGGGTTTGCCCTCTTCCCACGAGCATCCGACCAAGCTTGCCACCGAATGGGCATTTGAATCTTTCAAACGCACGGCAGTCAAAATCAGCTACTCTCTGTACGTGACTATGCATCATCCAAACGAGCGTTTGGATTGCATCGAACGCTCGTCCAGTTCTTACAGGCCCAGGTGAACGAGCGTTCACAGAAGGGGAAACGGGCGTTTGCCTCTCCCTCTATAAATACACCCAGCCTCTTCATCACATTTCAAATCAGTTTTCAAATCGAAAAACCGACCTTTCACGCCCTTTTTCACCTAGATTCTTCGTTTCTAACCCGATCGGAGCGATTTCAAGTGCCCCAAACACCTCTTGACCTCTTCTTTTCATTTCACCAACCCTAATCCATCAACAAACCTCTTTTAGATGGATTTGAGTCCATATCTAGGGCGGTTTTCAAGTTTACAAAGGTTCAATTTTTGGTTAATCCGTGCATCATCCGGACGTTTCGTCAACTCCATCATCATCATAGCTTCCCTATTGGTAAGAATCACTAAGTTTTTCATGTTTTAATTCACATTTTTCTGAGGTTCTATTTTCGGCTTGAACCTTAAACGAACTGCTATTGATTAAGCTCATTTTTCTTTGTGTTGTGTTGTTTTTTATGTGGGGATGATTGGTGAATGGTTGTGGTTGGTTTTGGACGTCTGCATTGCGGTTTTGGGTTGTTTTTGGTTGGTGTTTGTTGGGAAATCCCGTTTGGACGATAATCGGGTTGTTTTTGCTTCCATTATGCTTTGGGTTGGTTTGGTCATTAGTGCGTCATAATAATGGTGCGTGATAGTGGTAAAGAGGGGGCTTCGGGTCAGAAAAGGTACGGAAAGGAGATAGCTAGGGACAGCGGCAAGAAAAAAAAAGCGGTAGAGCCTAGGAAGATCAATCCACACCGAGAGGTAGAGATTAGAGAGAGGCAAAACCCTCCGAGGGCAGCCCAGAGTCAGGCTAGGGCATCGTTGATGGATGAATTGGAGTCTGAGACCGATGATGAGCCCTTGGTGCGGAAGAGGACAGTTGAATCGGAAGCTGGGGTTGAGCACATTCTGAGAGAACCTAGAGCTACACATGAGGCTTGAGATGAAGGGGGTGAGCCGATTGTGGAGCCTGTTAGACCCCCGAGGGTAGGCACTGTAGGACCCCCGATCCCTTTTGATAGGAGATTTGTCACTCCTAAGGCTTTAGAGGTGTACAACAAGCACTACTCGACCCAAACGATGCTTATAGAGCGAGCCTTCTATGCTTACAATGTAGATCAGAATTTTGTGAAGAACTTGAGGGATAGGAAGTGGGGAGCGTTGATGTCTACTCCGGAGTTGCCTGTCAATGCTACTTTGGTGCGTGAATTTTACGCCAACTTTTCTGAATCGAGCTTAGGAACGGGAATGGTCTAGGTTAGGGGGGTCAATGTGCCGTTTACAGCCAAAGTGATTAATGAGAAGTATGGTTTGCCTCCTTTTGCGGGCTTGGATTATAAGGAAGAGATCAAGGCAAGGAAAGAGACGGGTGGGGACCTGTTGGAGGATCTCCAGAAGTTGTTTTGCCCGGACATTCCATGGACACTCGGGGATGGCGGTGCTAGGAAACAGTTGGTCACTTCGAACTGGGATGAGGATTGGAAGGTGCAGTGCCGGTTCATCCAAAACCAGCTTCTACCTAAGAACAACTTAACTCATTTCCACATTAGCGATCTCGGGATGTTGTATGCCCTCAAATTTAAGGTCAATGTGGATGTGGGTCAAGCCATTTATGACGAGGTTGCCACTAATCAGAAAGTTTACACCCGCTGTTTGATTTGTTCCCACCTTATCTCTAGTTTATGTCGGGACGCCAAGGTTCCGGAGTACACCGCGGATCATAAGCCTAAGAACCCTCGCGTCCTACAAAGAGAAAAGGGTAAGACCCCGGCCCAGCCAGAGCGTCGGGCATCACAGCAGCCCAGTTCGTCTTCGTTCATGACTCAGGTAGAACCAGTTCCTACTTTCTCTCCTTCCGTCAGCATGCGGTTGCGTATGGCAAACTGTTTTTGGAACTGGATGGAGGATCAGCAGCATACACAAAATAATATCACGACTATCCTCCTCATGATGAGCCAGGGCAGACAGCCACAGGACCTGAAGGTGTTCGCCCCGAGTACCACAGATTATACTTTTCCAGCCGATATTGAGCAGGCCATCCAACAAATTGTGGTGGCGGATGCGTCTTCATCTGATGAGGAGACTGAGGAGTCTGAGGGGCCAGAAACCGGAGCTACCACTGATGCTCCTACTGCTGGTGATGATGTTGCACCCGGCCATACGTGATTTTCTTTTTTTTTTTTATGCTGTTCCTTATATCGTTTGTACCTAGTGGTCGGGTTCGTAGGAGTTGTGTAGCTTGTTTTGCTACATTTGTGCTTTTTTTTATGATACTTTCAGTATTTGAGAGGCTACACTTTGCTCTTTTGCTGATTTTTTGTAAGCCTTAAGGCATGCTACTATTGTCATTCGAGTTTGGTTTTCTTTGTACGCACGTTGGATAATTTCTATATTTTGTGCCTCTGTGGCTCTTCTATTCTGCTTAGATGTTCTGTGCTTTACCCGTTTGGGGTTATTTTTTCCATCTATAGCAATCCAATATGTGCGTTACATTGCATATCGAGTTTTCTGACGTAACAGGGCCTTATCACTGTTATAACCCCCATATCCCTATTATATATTCTGGCACGCAGACCATGCCCCGTGCTTGCTTTGCTGTGGTTGCATCTATTTTGGTATAGGGAGTCGGGTCGTGCTTACATGAGGCGGTTACGGGATTCGATAGCGCCTTTCTGCCGGGTTGTGGTTCGGAAAAAAATGAATAAATTGAAATTGAAAACAAAAATACTTCAAAATTTTTTTGATGAAAGTTTGAATACAGTTGAGAAAAGAAGTCAAAGGAGGAGTGTTTTAAATGAATGAAAGTATGATGTTAAGGTTGGAGTTGTTTGTTAATGCATATAGAAAGATCGAAGGAGTTCGGTGTGGTTTGGTGTGTGTTCAAAGAAAGAATACATACGATGATTAAGTTCACTCGTATTTTCTTTTTCTCTAGTCCCAAGTTTCCTTTCGATTAACCCTGTCCTGAGCTTAACATTATAACCCTTCAAGTCCTACTTGACCGTATTTAGCCTCGGTTGCCTCGATTAGTGGAGATTCTAGCCCGGTATGAGTTGTGTGTTGTCATTTGGCCGGTATTCAAAGCCGGTGATCATTTTGAGTGTAGTTATCGGTTTTCTATTACACACACACTTCATTTTCATGATAAGATAAAGTCAAGTGGTTTGCATTCAGTGTCTACTTTACTTTTGCCTTGATGTCTTGAGAGTTATGCATGTTTTGTAAAGTTGATCCCTTGGTACTGCTTTTAGGCGCCTAATTTACTCAAGGACGAGCAAAGGCTAAGTGTGGGGTGGTTGATGGGAGTCAACTTTCTTTGTACTTTGCGCGCAGCTTTAACCCCGTTTATCACTTTATTGGCATGTTTTGGGTAGTTCTAGGTAGAGGTGGCCAAACCGAAAACGAACCGGCGGTTTGAACCGCCGGTTCGTCAAACCGGCGATTCGAAAACCGCCGGTTTGCCGCCGATTTGTGTTATTAGTAACGGAACCGGAACCTCCGGTTAAAACCGGATGGCCGGAACCGGGTAAAACCGACCGGAACCGGAACCGCCGGTTTAACCGGCCCAACAGGTTTTTTTTTTTTTTTTTTTTTTTGGGTGCATATAAAAAAAAGGTTACTTTTCCCTTTCTTTTTCCAACGTCTATTTCCAAATTCCAACGGCTTTCTTTTTCCAACGTCTATTTCCAAATTCCAACGGCTATTTCCTTTTTTTTTTCCTCCCAATCTCACCCCAAAAAATTTCCTATAAATACTACCTCATTCCTACACCAAACCAATCTCATTCTCTCTCAATCTTCTACTCATTTCTTACATGTTATATTAATTTCTTTGATTATCAAGTTTGTTTAGTTGTTAAAAACAACAATTAAATTTACTTTACGATACCGATTTTTGAAGTTGTTCTGATTTAATCGTTACTTCAATACGGTTTTAGTTATAAGTAAATTTGGTTTTGTATTTTATTCAACTAGTTTTTTACAAGTGTAAAAAATTAATTTTATAATCAAATTTACTTACTAGACCGAAATTTGAAGTTGTTACGATTTAATCGTTACTTCAATTCGGTTTTAGTTATAAGTAAAATTGGTTAGTTAAATTAAATTTTTTATAACATTTTATTTAATTTAGATTTTTAAAATGTCAAGAAGAGGTGAATCATCAAGAGGAAATCGAAATGTTACTTTCGTGATGATACGTTTGTGCCGAATCGGATGATCTTGTTGGTGGCTATAGACCCCAATATTACATGCACCACTATTACCGGTAGTCACATTTCGATTCCTCGATTCAAACACCTCCAGGTTACAATGAAGATGAGTTTGATAGTCATTACAATGATATAATGTCTCAAGGTGGAAATTTTAACATCAACCTTAACGGTTGAAGATAATGATGAAGTCGACGTTGATGATGATGTTGATGTATTTCCTAATGCTTCCCGTCATAGAGGACCTAGACAAGGACGTGGTGGGAGTCAGCGTCGTCATAGTTGTTCTAGTGCTGATCCTACTCCTACTCCCGAGTCATTCGATTTACATGCTAGTGAAAGTGCCGGAGCCACAACACAAGAAAAAAGTTATCATCGAGAATTTTTACGGAATTTTTCACAAAGGTTCCTCGGATCGATGAAATAGGTTTAGCTAACCCGGAAAATTGTTCTACAGGGTGTGCAATTTCTATGGGAAAAAATATCAATTTAAACATTCCGGTGGTCATGGAACGTTATGGACTCACATTATAACTAAACACCCGGAAAAATTGGAAGACGGCTCTTCTCAATCCCACTAAACATGCCGAGCTCTAAATGGAGGTAACACTAATCCACTCTTTATTTACACTCGTGATAACTGTAGAGATCTAACTACGGATCTTATTGCGGGTATGGGTCTTCCTTTTAGCTTTCCCTCGAAAATCCTATTTTTGAAAGTTACGTACAAGGGCTTTGCGGCCGGCTTTTACTCGTATCCTCGTGGTAACGGTGACTAGGGATTTCAAAAATAAATTTATTAAACGACAAAATATTATTATAGAAACTTTGAAGAACAATAAATACCGAATATGTGTATGTGCCGATATTTGGGAGGATAGGAGGACGAACAATTTTTATTTGGGCGTGTCGGGTCACCGGATTGACAACACTTGGATTGTCCAAAAAGGTTACTTGCTTTTCGCTTATTTAACGAGACCCATAGTGCTTCTAACATTGCATCTGTATTAGTTGATATTTTTGAGGAATACGATTTAAAAGGTAAAGTTTTATCTATTGCGTTTGACAATGCTGCAAACAACACTGCTTCTATTCCTGACTTATCCCGATATTGTGAACCTTTATGTAACGGTCAATATTTTCATGTTAGATGTTTATGCCATATTTTTAATTTGTGTGTAAAGGATGGTCTAAAAGTTTATGACCATAATATTACTTCGATAAAAAATGCGATTTCCCATATTTTAGGTAGAAATGTTCTTGTTCATAAGTGGTATAAATTTCTTAAAGAGAAAGGTCATCGCCAAGTCAAATCGCACAAGATGTACCGCATAGGTGGAACACGACTTATGATCTTTGGAAAAAAACAAACAAAATTAAAAATACCTTTTGTGAATTTGTAAATGAACATTGTCCGAGCGAATATCGTTTGTATCCCTCTATTTGGATTGGATGCAAGACACTGATGGATGTTTTTTCAATATTCAAAAAATTTACTGAATTGTTTTCAAAATGTTATGAACCCACATCACATTTAGTTTTGCCTGCATGTGTAGAAATAACTGCCGAGTTTGAAAGCATGGAACACGAAACTACATTATTTCGATGTTTAGTGTTGATGAAGGATAAATGGAATAAATACATGTTGCATATTCCTGACACTTATCTCATTTCTTCTATACTCGACCCTCGTATAAGACTAGTAGGTGTGTCTAACATGTTAGGTGCTTACTATGATGCTTTGTCTAATACTGGTAATGTGCCCCCGGTAGATTTTACGGTTGAAGTAGATAGACTAGAAAATTTATTAAACGATTTGTATGTTGTATATGAGCGTATGTATGGATTGAGAATTGACGCGGTTCCCAATCCATCCGCAAGTTCTTCTACTAACCGTGCGGTGTCCTGAAGGACTTAAAAAGTTATGGAGAAAATGAGTTCAAACGGGCGTAAGGGAGCGACATCATTATCCGATCAACGTCTGAGAGATATCAAAATATCTAAACACTACATTTGAAGGTCAGATGGCGATAACTATGATTTCGGATTCGACTTATTGAAGTGGTGGAAGAGACACGTTAAGGAATTTCGATTCTAGCAATTATGGCGATGGAGTTTTTAAGTTGCCCTGTTTGACCGTCCACCGTGGAACGCACTTTCAAAGATGGCGGGTATGTGCTAAACAACAAAAGATGTGCGCTTCATCCCACCACTTTAGAGAAGCAGATGCTTAGTCAAGATTGGGTACGAGCTGAGCAGAGGGTGCAAGACATTCAGTCAGAAGATGAGGAGTCACAGTTCGAAGGCGGTGACACTGAAACTTCGGCAGGAACAAGCTCTCGAAATACCGACGTCGATTAAAGATACGCAATTTATATCTTAAAAATAATTATAAGAAACCTACTACTAATAACTAAAAAAACAATTAAAAAAACCATAAAAAAAAACCCGATAGAAACTATAAAAACATATAAAAAAATAACTAAAAAATACTTATTCAAAAAATCATAAAACAACATTTATAATCAACGTATACTTAAACCGACTCAAAGAACTTATTAAAAAACCATTAAAGACTTAATAATCAACGTATACTTAAACCGTCTCAAAAAACTTATTCAAAAAACCATAAAACAACATTTATAATCAACGTATACTTAAACGGACTCAAAAAACTTATTCAAAATACCATAAAACAACATTTATAATCAACGGATACTTAAACCGACTCAAAAACTTATTAAAAAACCATAAAAGACTTAAAAAAAATAACAAACATAACCATAAAAGACTAAAAAATAAAGAATTAGAACTACGTTCGCTTTGATTTTATATATGTGTAATGCCTCCGACACGATTACATATAAAAATACGTGAGGCAAACTCGAATTATCGGTACAAGCGTTGAAAAGATAACACAATTTACATATAAGAAAAACAACACAATATACCAAACATATTATCTAATAAAAGACTTTAATAATCAACGATATCTTAAACCGACTCAAAAACTTATTAAAAAATATAAAAACTTAATAATCAACGTATACTTAAACCGACTCAAAAACTTATTCAAAAATACATAAAACAACATTTATAATCAACGATACTTAAACCGACTCAAAAACTTATTAAAAACCATTAAAGACTTAATAATCAACGTATACTTAAACCGACTCAAAAAACTTATTCAAAAACTATAAAACAACATTTATAATCAACGATACTTAAACCGACTCAAAAACTTATTTAAAATACCATAAAACAACATTTATAATCAACGGATACTTAAACCGACTCAAAAACTTATTAAAAAACCATAAAAGACTTAAAAACAATAACAAACATAACCATAAAAGACTAAAAAAATAAAGAATTAGAACTACGTTCGCTTTGATTTTTTTATATGTGTTGTGCCTCCGACACGATTACATATAAAAAATACGTAGGCAACCGAATTATCGGTATGTGCGTTGAAAAGATAACACAATTTACATATAAGAAAAACAACACAATATACGGTAATATATATATTATATACCAAACAACATAATATTAATATTATTTTTAAAACCGAATAGAAATCTATTTAAAATAATATATATATTACATTCGCTTTAATAATTATAATTAAAATAATAATAATTTGTTATTGTAGTGAAAATAATAAGTGTTATATAAAAATGAAAAGAAAAAAATGAAATTTTAAAACCGTGGCGGAACCGTGATCTCGAACCGGGAGCAAACCGAGAAAACCGAACCGCCCAAACCGCAACCAAGCGGTTTTGAGCGATAAACCGCCGGTTTTTCAAACCGGCGGTTTGATAAACCGTCGAAAATCGCCAAACCGCCGGTTTGAAAAATCATGGTTAGAAAAACCGCGGTTATACCATTTGGCCACCTCTAGCACTTCTAGGCATGTTTGAGAGTAATATCGAGAGTTATATGCACGGGGAGTTGAACTGTCACATCGATAGTAAACTCCACATTTTTGACGATATTTGACTCTTTTCCCAGCACTTTTATCTTGCGGAATTACGCGTGGTGTTTGTTCGTCTATGTTATTGCAGGACCTAGGTGGCTCGAGGACCCGGAAGACGATGTTTTGGACTAAGGGACATGTTCGTGGCACGAGAGTTGAGTGAAAGTGGAAGAAAAGCCAAGTTTGGAGTGAAGTCAAGGCAAACTGGCGTTTGCCATACCCCAAACTGGCGTTTGCAGTAAGCCTACGTCAAACGGGCGTTTGCCCACTCCAAACGGGCGTTTACAGAGTTGACACTTCATTCAGAAAGTTGGGTTTTTAGCTGGACGAGCGTCCCAATGACCCCCAAACTGGCGTTTGGATGGGTTCAGCCCGAATCAGAAAGCTCATACAAGGCAAACGGGCGTCCATGATACACAGATGGGCGTTTGCCCTCAGGACATGATTTAGCAAACGGGCGTTCAAAGAAAGGCAAACGCTGGTTCGCTGAAGACAAAACCTTAATATCATCATATTTTCCAGGCAAACGAGCGTTTGGAAGGACTCAAACGGGCGTTTGTGACCGACAGCATCAGATTTTCGACCTGCACTATAAATACGCAGCCCATTCAGCCCTTATTCAGACTTGACCTGCACTACCTAAGAGTTTTATATTGGTATTTCCTTTTTTACACGTTTTAATTAAACTAAGCGAGTAACATAGCCATAGCCATACCTACCGAGATGATAAATTCTATTAAGTTAACCTAACCATAAAGACGTGGCTATTAACGGATAAAAGCAGGCCTCGGTCGACCGAATAGGTGGGCTCGGTCGACCGAGTGAACGCGATCGGTCACCCGAATCAATTTCGTCCCAGATTACATCCCCGAACGTATCTCTCGCTTCATCATCATACGAGCAGATTAAACGATGAATTGTCAAGCATTCATATAAACTAACTTAGATACACATTAATTAAACAATGCAGATTCATGGATAGAAACTAAGTGTATGACGTAGGTTATGGGATCCTCATAGACAAGGCTTCGCCACATCCATAACGACATAACCTAGATCTACATCATCTAGCTATGTTAACTAATTCAAACAATAAAGCATAATTGGGAGGGATTAATTACTTAAAAGAAAAGAAACAGAAAATAAAGGCTTACATAATGCAGCCCTTAAATTGCTGGAAACACCCTCAATAAACTACATTGAATCAAGATATGAATAGAGTGATTTTATTGAATGATATTCTAAGGTATATGTTGGTGTATTACAATTTCTCGTAGCTGCTTGCTTATATAGAGGTTTTTGCCGACTTAGGGTGGTTCTAGAAGATAAGCACGATATAAGCCGGAAACCGCCCGGTTTACACTCGGTCGATCGAGCTATAGGCTCGGTCGACCGAACTCTAACATTTGCACACGTTAATCGCTTTTCTCGCCTATCTTGCTCCCCACTCCACGCTTGCGTGTTGATCTCGATTTCTCTAATTTATCTCTTGATTAATGCTCCGATTTTCTTCCTTATTATCTTGAGATCCATTGATTGAATGACATTTATCCTCTCGATTTGTCGTGATCTACAAAATCGCATTTATCGCACAATAAATCGGCTTTTAATAATGAAAACGGCTAAATACCAAATATCATATTAATAATCACTTAACATTAAATAATAAATATAAGCATGTGATTTAATATGAAATATATATTATTAATCTCGATTTAAGGTTAACGTTGATGACTTTTACGGGTATAATTTGACCGTCATCAACTACCCCCCACTTAGACTTTGATCGTCCCGAACAAAGCATCAATAAGTCATTTCCCAAGACAACATTTTCTATGGTCAAATCATACTTACACAAGAAACTGAAGTCAACTCATACTAGTCATGCTCATAAGATATCCATTATTCACTACTGACTATGAATCGAAGTGATGTGTGCATGTGCATTTAGTTTTATATATTCGTGGCAAGATCAGAGTTTATGAAGACTTCGTAATCTCAACCCACCAACTTCAGTATTCATACTTCTTATGCCTTTTATTTTTTGAAGCACTAGAGCAATAAGCAAGAGCATATCTATAGGGATTTTGGACTTGGAGACCGAGTACTACTCAAAGCCTCTTAAAAAGTTGAATTTCTTCAATTCTTTTCATATTTTTCAAATACTATCAATCTCAAGGAAGAAAACTTTTTAGAGTATCCCCCTATCTTAGATCATGTATAGCATCGAATATTACCACAAGCGCGGGGCTACTTTGGTAATGTTACTACAAGCCCAGTGTTATAACGCATTGTCATACACAGGTACGTCTCAAGCTTATTACTCCGCTTTTGTTGGCAAGAAGATAAGAATACATCAGCCAATAAGTATCGTCACTAAGTCTACATAACCAATCATCTATGCAATGTACACATAATTTCTTCAGTTATTATGATTTGCGCGGTATACTCGATTCACAGGTTGAGTAATTGAATAATAAATAACTACTTGCAAAAACGGGCATGAATATCCTTAAATTTACTTAACATAAGTATAAAATGATCACGTACTCATGAAACTTGGTTTCTTTCCTATCAATTCTTAGCTAGGAACTCACAATTCTAAGGGTACGAGATAAATAATATGGTATTTATTCAATTTTTTCAATCATGTGCCGTTTCATTCAATTTTCAATTATAACATAACATAGCTAAGTCTCCTACCCCCCACTTAAACATGGCATTGTCCTCAATGACAAAAATAAATGGGAATTTAAGAAAAAGACTTAGCTCTGGAAATGGCTCTCAAGTAAAGGAACAATATCGGAGTAAATATCAGCACGTCGTGGAGAAGCAAGTGAAAACCTGTATAAGCAGACAAACTCCACGAAACCGTTAATAACACCATGTCTATGGAAGTTATAGAATAATGTGGCAGTAATTAGGTATGAATACCGAAAAACATTTTAAGCCACTTTATTTTATACAACCAAAGACAAGAAAAATACTAAATAGAAAGAAAAATAAACATGCAACTAAAGATGGTAGTCTCCATCTAAAACCGGGTGGATAAGACAAAGATCAAAAAGCATAACCCCATGTGGGAAAAACACGAGGTGGACTGCTCACAATGTATTCATTCCAAAGATAAAAGAGAAACTTGGTAAGGTATAACAGATTGAATGCGACCTATTGGCTAAAGATAAAATCAAACACTTAACGCATAAACTTCTCGCTTGCATTGGATATCAACAACTTAGGGAGATTGAACTACTCCTCGAAATGACTAATAACCCAATGTATCACGTAAAAGTCATAACCGCCATCAACAAGGTCGGATCGGTGGGATAGCGTAGAACAAAACTCATCATCTAGAAATGCCGGAACATGCGTAAAAGTGTAAAATTTAAAACTTCCGGTAAAAAGATAAGTAGTAATTTGATCGAACCAAAACCTTTAAAATCTAGCTAGGTTCAGAGCTACACTTACCCCAACTAGGATCATGAAAATCAAAATGATAAAAAATAATCAACATAGCAATATTTCAAATTCCGCAACACAAAGTTATTTTGTAAACAAAATGGAGGTTGAGAGTAATGGATGGGTTTAGAAAAACATACACATAAGGATGGGAAGAAAAGATAAAGGATGGTAAGAAATTGTGTTTATGGGTGGGTTGAAAATGGTTAAGGCATTGAGAATTGTTTAAAGGAATGGGATTGGGTGGGAGAGTGAAACGGATGGAAAGAAAGAGAGGCGATGAAAGAATGGTTAGAAATGTGAACTGTTAAAGGCGATTGGTGAGAGGATCGAAAAGTTTGAAGGTGAAAAAGTGTAAAAGGAAAGGTAAGGATAATTGCAGAATGAATTGCACATCACTTTGGATTTTCACTTGGATCACCTAAAAAGTTTTAGAATTTGACCAAGATTGTTCTTGTTCGCACCAATCATTCTTTGTTACATTTTCAATAATTCTCAAGCTCTCTTAATGCTTCCATCTTAAGGTTGTTTGCTAAATTTCTTTTTCTTTAGCAATTTCTTGACTCTCCTACGGAACTCTATTTCACGTGGCCTATATTGAGTAAAAAAGTTTTGCACATCCTTAGCCCAATGGCCATCGGAACACGGCAAAATAAAAAACCTCAACATATTTCACGTTACTCTTATTTGACTCAAAGAAAACAAAACCTATAATCCTAAAAAGAAATCCTAAGGGTTTTAAAGAAGTAGTTCTGAGTTTAAAGTCCTCAGCTCGACTTTCCAAAAAGTATCCTTGTCAGTCATTATTCTTGGATCACGAGATATTGACCCCTCTTAGCACTATAAGAGGTGGGCTTGTTGCTTTTGCGGATTAATACCCTTCCCTTGGTTGTGAGACCTAGGAAACGACATTTATCCATACCATTTATCCAAAGCTCTTACCTCGGCTCTCGTTTTAGGAATTAGTGAATTCTAAGAAACTCGGTTAAAATTACGGTTTTGACCTTGACAATAAGAAACAATGAATCAAAGTACTCCGAATAAGGTCGGTTATGTAGGCAAGCCTATGCCGCCTTATTCGTTGGAACATATGTGATGATTCAGTTAATCCACAAGATAAGCCCTGCTTAGCCCAAAGGCTTATCGGCTATGCTAAGTCTTGTCGAATCATTTGTAACGCACATCACACGTGGAGGGAGTTGATTGAGCCGAAGCTCGCTTTGAACTCGCCACCATGGTTAAACCATTTCCGAACCTATGTACAAAGATTCTTCGATTTCTAAATTGTCACACAAAGCGTAATCTCGCTTTTTGTTTAAGGTGGGTTCACCGAGAAGCCATCACCATAAACATCAACGAAAGCCGAAGATTGCGCTCTTTCAAAACTCAACGCCTTCTTTAGATTGTGAATGCTTAAACTACACAATTTGTTGCTCCCATGGCCATGAGAGGCAATTTCATGCATAGGACCATGAGATTTTAAATGTAACTACGAGGAACTCTTTATTCACCGCTTCAACAACTATCGCATGTTTCCTACACCCTCTAGATGAGATAGATTTGGGGCGTAACCTTCCACACTAATAAAATTATTCTTACAAACCAACTCCGGCTAAGATTCTTACTAAGATTCATGTATAGGCTAACTTATGCTCAAAAAACCAAAAGGTAATAAAACATAAGCAAAAAAAAGGGTAGTACCTTGCCTTCAACATTGTACCACGAAGAATTTAAGCCTTTAAAATTTTTTCAGAGCCATCTTGGTGCTTTAAAGGTATTGCTTCCATTGCTTTTCCCATTGTAGATTCGTAGCTCCACATGTTGTTGGGTTATTTTCACTTTGAAAATTATTGACTTGGATTATTGCTTCCTGGTTTCGCAGATGAAGAAAAATGCAGACCGTAGATCGATTTTAACATGGTTTCCATGCTTCTATCAGACTCTACGGATTAAACATACGAGGATAAACAGACACGCTAAATTCCGACTCAAAAACACAAATCGAAACCGTGTAAATGATCAGGACAAAACAAAAATATTATAAGTGCTCGGTCGACCGAATGAGGTCTCTCGGTCGACCGGATAATTTTTTATTTATTTATTTTTTTTTTTTATTTTTATTTTTTATTTTAAGTCGGAATTTTCGCATATGACAGCGCATAAAACGCAGGGACTCAAAACGTAAAAACAGACTCTAAAACAGAAAAACTCGACATGAATAAGAAAATTATTTATATATAAAATTGACCGTTGGTTCCCGGCAACGGCGCCAAAAACTTGATCGGGGTCAATCAGTTATAATATACTCGACCACCATAAACCAAGATTAGCAAGAGGACTAGGCCCATCGTAGTATAAATGCTATAGTGAATCAAGGTCGATCCTACAGGTGGAACCAATTGTGGATCATCTTATATACAAACAATTAATTAAACATGTCAAGGACATAGAGGCGGCTCTACGACCAACATAAGACAAGAAAGGTAAAGACACGACTCGACACAACGTAATTAACCTCCCCAATTATAGTCTTTATCGCTTGGACCTAGATAATTTATATAATAAATCGAACTTATTAATCACAATCCGCTTGTATCTATCTTAGATTGGCTACGGAGTCATCCTCTTTAACTTGACTTAGCACCGGTAAGTTGTTTAGTGGTCAAATTGTATGATTTTTAACGATATATTTTCTATCAATTTCCCTATATATGGATGTTTTCCATAGAAATCGAGCGTTATATTGAAATATTGAGTAAATGATGTTTTTAAGAGTTAAATTGCAAAACGAATTAATTATGTGCTTAAATGATGAATTTATATTATTTTGGAATTATGTTACGCTTTGGTATGTTTGATCCTCTTGTAGATACTCATTGATGATGGAAAAGATGATTTTAGAGAGCTAAATTCGAAGTTGGAAAGAGCTAAAGAGATTTATGGAAGATTGGAAGATTAAGGAAAGAAATCAAGTTTGTGATCTTCAATTTGGATCAAGGCGTCCAAAGAAGTGAATCAAGCGCCCACCTGAGCGAAATCGGATCGTAGAGTTCAGAAACTTAGCGGACGGGCGTCCGGAGGAAGTGGACGGGGCGTCCAAGGCTTGAATGATCACCCCATGTGCTTAGCTTGTAAAAATAAATATCTTGATATTTTCCTTAATATTCCAAGATATTCCTGGATATTTATTTGATCACAAAATAAATATCTTGGATATTTTCTCACCAAACTTGGAGCCCAAGGCCAAGCCAAATAATATGTTTTGAGTCCTAAAATATGGATTTTTGAGGAAGAGAAGAAGATGCCACGAGTTTACGAGATCAACGGATCAATATTTTCCAACGCACTTCTACCGTAACCTGTTTTCGATAGAAATTTGACCCAACTTAGAGGCATTTTCAGGGGACGAGGTCTTGATGAAAGTTGTAGATACTGAAATGAGCTTTCCAACGCATTTTGAATCACATCAATCGGAGGTCTACAACTTAAGTTATGATTTTTTCTTCCAAACAGCTGAAATTTGGACGAATTGGGAGATATTTGGCTCATTTCCTTGCATGTTACCTTCAATGATGGCAAAGATTCCTCCCCAACAAACTCCACATGCTTGTAACTAACTCTTGCATGACTCATCACCCCTACCCACCATATCCTAACAAACTAACAAACTCATCATTACATCCTAACAAACTTCTCACCTCCCTCAAATGCTACCTCCCTTATACACCTCCCTCAAATGATACCTTCCATATACACCTCCCATTATATATACACACCTCCATCACCACACAAAATATACACACTACCATTCACCTAAAAAAGAGCAGCCGCACTTCGAGGGGTTTGCGGCCGATCACCCGAGCCTTGTGCTCGGGTGATCCGGGTTAGATTAGGATGTCTTTTCTCGTTTTTTTTCATCGTTGATGCTTGAAGATCAACCCTTGTATAAACTATGTGAGTTTAATCTTTTTTTAATTTATTCAATCTCTAGTTTATTTTTATGATCTTTAATTTATCTTTTATCTTTCCATGAATTATGATGCTATGTGTGACTAGATCGAGAGATCGGTTACTAATCGTTGTCTAACGTGATGAGAATCGTTGTTAGGCTAGATCACCATAGAAAGATAGGATCTTTAATCGTTAATTCGTGACAAGTTAATCGGTTAATTATCTAGGTTGTTAGATTCTAAAATACGAGAGTTAACTTGAATCTACACCTTCGCTTTGTATGGAATATTGGTCTCAACATTCGGAAGAGGAGAGATCGATAATTGAATTCACTAAGGAATTAGGAATTCATAGCTTGAGATACTGGATTCACTAAGAGATTAGGAATTTGTATCTCGTGTAAAGCGTGAAACCACAATTTGAATTAAAATCATGAGATGAACTAGATTGAGATCACTTAGTTTGTATTCTGCTTGATCCCATGTATCTTTAGCTTAGGTCGCTTTTATTGTTCTTAGCTTAGATTTATCTTATTTGTTCTATGTTTGTTTTTCCTTTATTTGTTTTCTTGAGTGATAATTTAGAGGAATTAATAAAATTAGATTCAACAGCCCCCAATTCCTGTGGATCGACCTTTTACTCATTACGCTTTACTAGCAATTACCCGATATTCGGTCGGTTAGGAGTTAGTTTGCATATAGGTTAGGGTTTTATAAATTGTTTTTGTTTAGTGATGCAAAATCCTCCAAACATAAGTCACTAAATCACTGTGGTATTGTTACGTGACTTCGCGCTTTCGGTGCCTCCATCTCATATAACTCACACGCTACGACTTTCTAAGGATGCCGATATTAACCGTACACCTCGCCCAGGCAACATTCCTATGGTTAGCGTATTTCCTAAACGATTACTCAAGCTCTCGTCCCAACTAGCAATTACCAAGTTATAGTCTCATGCTAATCTACGACGATGTATAATCAAAAAGCTAGCAATCCCCAAATATAAACCTACCTAGATAACGCCGAACGTCCAAGATCAATTCATGAGCCTACCTAAGAGTTTTATATTGGTATTTCCTTTTTTACACGTTTTAATTAAACTAAGCGAGTAACATAGCCATAGCCATACCTACTGAGATGATAAATTCTATTAAGTTAACCTAACCATAAAGACGTGGCTATTAACGGATAAAACAGGGCTCGGTCGACCGAATAGGTGGGCTCGGTCGACCGAGTGAACGCATTCGGTCACCCGAATCAATTTCGTCCCCAGATTACATCCCCGAACGATCTCTCGGCGCTTCATCATACGTAATGCAGTTAAGCAAGAATTGTCAAGCATTCATATAAACTAACTTAGATACACATTAATTAAACAATGCAGATTCATGGATAGAAACTAAGTGTATGACGTAGGTTATGGGATCCTCATAGACAAGGCTTCGCCACATCCATAACGACATAACCTAGATCTACATCATCTAGCTATGTTAACTAATTCAAACAATAAAGCATAATTGGGAGGGATTAATTACTTAAAAGAAAAGAAACAGAAAATAAAGGCTTACATAATGCAAAATTTTAAATTGTCGGAAACACCCTCAATAAACTACATTGAATCAAGATATGAATAGAGTGATTTTATTGAATGATATTCTAAGGTATATGTTGGTGTATTACAATTTCTCGTAGCTGCTTGCTTATATAGAGGTTTTTGCCGACTTAGGGTGGTTCTAGAAGATAAGCACGATATAAGCCGGAAACCGCCTGGAAGTCGACACTGGTCGATCGGCTATAGCCTCGGCCGACCGAACCTAACATTTGCACACGTTAATCGCTTTTCTCGCCTATCTTGCTCCCCACTCCACGCTTGCGTGTTGATCTGATTTCTCTAATTTATCTCTTGATTAATGCTCCGATTTTCTTCCTTATTATCTTGAGATCCATTGATTGAATGACATTTATCCTCTCGATTTGTCGTGATCTACAAAATCAGCATTTATCGCACAATAAATCGGCTTTTAATAATGAAAACGGCTAAATACCAAATATCATATTAATAATCACTTAACATTAAATAATAAATATAAGCATGTGATTTAATATGAAATATATATTATTAATCTCGATTTAAGGTTAACGTTGATGACTTTTACGGGTATAATTTGACCGTCATCAACCGTGTACCCAGGGAAGCACCCATACATGTCACCGTGATAGGAGATATTCCACCAGTGTATGTACTTCCAGCGACCAACATCTACCCTCCACCAGTGACCCACCCTTCTCCACCAATTTTTCATCATCAACAACATCGGATATTTTACCCACCGCCAGTAGGTCACACTCCTCGACCTACTATACCTCATTCACCATGTTTTGATCATCAACAAGGCGTCGGTTACCCACCTTATGGTTTCTACCAACCACCACTGTACCCTCAGCAATAGCCTTACCACACACAAGCACCTTTTGGAAACCCTCTACTCTACTAACCAACCCTACCAGTTAGACCACCACTAGCTTATAAGCAAGTTCAGCCGGTTGATTGGTATTAAAAGTTGAAGAGGAATCGGGTTCAGGATTTTTATAGGAATGTAGAACCATCCCAGACTGATGCTTGGTTAAGAGGATTTGAGAAAGCATGCAGAAACGCTAATGTCCCTGAATCTGAGATGGCCTAGTTGGCAGTTGGTTTTCTTTTGGGTGCAGCTGAAGCTTGGATCGATGCCATAGAGAGTAGTAATGGAAAAGTAAAAGATTGGGTTGGCTTCAAGGCTATGTTTTAGAATGAGTACTTCCCAGCAACAATGCAAGCAAACAAGGCAAGCCGCCTCTTAAGACTTAAGATGGGTGTTCATATGAGTATATGATCAGATCTTAGTATACCAACAAGTTCAATGAGTTTGGAAGGTTTTACCTCGAGCTTATGAAGATCAAAGAGAGGAAGATGTCACTATACAATGATGGGTTATCCTACGAAATACAATCTGGCATGTTGGGTTTACCATAAGAACCATGGTGGAATTGTTATAAAGCTTTGGAAGTTGAGACTTTCAAGAAGAAACCCACCGTTGTTAAGAGAAGTTTTGGGTCAAGCCAGGGTTATAGTCGGAGAGCACCCCAGCAAAAGGTGAAGAAGATGATGGCACCTTCGGCAGTTACACCGACCACTGGTGCACCACAGTGCCCGAAGTGCAAGAGAATTCATGCTGGTGAGTGTCGAGCTAACGTAAATGGTTGTTTTCTCTATAGGGAACCGGGACATTTTCTAAGACATGTCCGACAAAGGGGTCTACAAGTGGTGAGAAGCAGGGAAGCGGAAAAGGCGGCCCAAGTCTCCTTGTTCGAGTGTTTACAGTGGATGCTGAGTATGCAGAACCGGATGATAATGTTATTTCAGGTACCTTTAATTGTTTATCCTAGTTTATTGTGAGTACTTTTATAGCACGTTAAATCATGTTGTATTTGTATTTAAATAAATGAATCTACATCTTAGGTACAATAATATTAGACAACTTAGCGGTTACGGCCTTGTTTGATACTGGAGCGTCTAACACGTTTGTGTCGTCTAAGATAGCTAAGAAGTTGAATCTACCTTCGAAAAGCTTAAGAAACACTTTGGAAATAACTACACCGCTAGGAAAGGCAACTAAGGTAACTAAGACGATACCTCAAGTGGATGATCAAGTAGGATCATATCGATGTAAAAGTGACTTTACGGTTTTGAACTTTTCGGATTTCGATGTAATTCTTAGAATAGACTAGCTATCCAAGAATTATGTTCACTTGGATTGTAGAGAAAGAGAGTGACATTTAAAGTACCTGGAAATCATCTTAGGCTTATCAAGGTAATGTCTACAAGCCTTGTAAGAAGCGACATCCGATAATATCAGCAGTTAAGGCGATAAAAGCTTGTCAAAAGGGTTGTGAAGGCTACTTGTTATACACAAAGGGATGTGGAACAAGTGAAGCCTAAGTTAGAGGAAACCTCATAGTAAAGGAATACCCAAAAGTATTTCCGTAAGAGTTAATGAGGAACATGCCGGATAGAGAGATAGAGTTTGAAATCAAGTTTGTACCAGGAGCGGCACCAGTTGCTAAGGCACCCTATAGGATGGCACCGGCTGAATTGAAGGAGTTGAAAGCTCAACTTAAGGATATGCTCGAAAGGAACATAATTTAGCCTAGCACCTCACCTTGGGGAGCCTCTGTTTTGTTCGTTAAGAAGAAAGATGGTAGCATGAGGATGTGTATAAACTACCGAGCTTTGAATAACCTTACTATCAAGAATAAGTATCCTTTACCAAGGATTGATGATCTATTTAATCAGTTTCAAGGCAATAGAGTGTTCTCTAAGATTGATCTTAGGTCGTGTTAATACTAGTTGAAGATCAAGGTAGCGTATATATACAAGACGGCTTTCGTGATGAGGTATGGACATTATGAGTTCTTAGTCATGCCATTTGGACTCACTAATTCTCCATCTGCATTTATGGATTTATTGCAGCGTGTTTTTATGCCATACTTTGACAAATTTGTGATAGTGTTCATAGATGACATCCTAGTTTACTCGAAGGATGAGAAAGAACACGAGGAACACCTAAGGATAGTTTTGAACACTTTGAAGAAGAACCATTTGTATGCTAAGCTCTCAAAGAGTGACTTTTAGTCGAATCAAGTTAGTTTCTTGGGTCATGTCATTTCTGGAGATGGCATTCAAGTTGATCCGGAGAAGATTGAAGCAGTTGAGAAATGGTACAGACCGACTACAAGGTCGGCGTGAGAAGTTTTCTCGGTTTGGCTGGCTATTATAGGATGTTTGTGCAAGACTTCTCAAAGATAGTGTTGGAAAGGTGTCCTAAACCCAATCGGGTTGGACCGGATCCGACCGGGTCGGGTCGTTTATAGTCTATTTAGTTCATGTAATAACTTTATTATGATTAATAAAAGCACTTGTGTTATTATATATTGTTTATCTTCACATTATTTGTTGTGTATATATAGTAACGTCCCTAGTATCAATCTGTGATAGAGAAACCATGATAGTGATTATGGTTGATGAGGTCTCTAATCACTATAACAAGGTTGATACTTAAATGTGTCTAGTCTTATGTATTATCAAATGGGACATTGATAGTATAATCGATCTAGCACGTATTGGATGTCTTCTATCTTTTAGAAGATAGGATAGATCTCGCTCTATCGAAGTGTAGGGACACTTGACCGTGACGTGGACGTGTATTAGAGAATGCGACGTTAGGATCGAACCCACTTACATTAAGTGTCACACTATGTGGTGGTTGTGTAATTATCCTTTGACCGAGTCTTCATGGCATCACGGTGTGGATTGTCATGCTTTGACACTATTGAGATTTCTCCTAACCACGGGTCGATCATGCGGTAGTGATTGGGTATGATATTGAAGCATGCGGAGTATACATGATTGGTCGTCCGGGAATCGCGTATCCTATGATCGGGATTGAATATCCGAAATGGCCTTCTTATAAGAAATGTCTAGCTCTCGAGAATCTTTGCAAAGTGGGAGTAAATGTGTTATTCCGAGAGAGAGCATGATATCCAGATTATAAGATACGATCGTCAATGTATTGACACTTTAGAGATACGATCGTATGGATATTGTTACAATGATAGGATTGTAAGTTACACGGTAATCGCTTCACATGAAAGGTAGTAGTCATTGCTTTTGACTCTTCCGATGATCGGGGTCACGGTGTGTTGCTGACGCTATCCCGTGATCGTTAGGTATGAAGGGCATTTTAGTAAATTGCACTTTGTGTCTACGGCCAACATATTCGGAAGCCTATCGGGTCACACACATATGAACATCGAATCGATTAAAATGCGTTATAGTTGATAACCAAATAAGGAAAGTTTATCTCTGACTATAAAGGTTATAGTGGTAAATTAATATGGTGGTATTTATTTATTATGAATAAATAAAAATACAAGATATTAATTATATACAAATTATATTAATTAAAGAATATTCCGAAGTCAATTTGTTGACTAATGGGCGCCACTTTTAGTGTGTATGAGATACACTTGGATTGTGCACTTTAATTAATAAAGATTGCCATAATATTAATATAAGATATTAATTGATTTTAAAAATAGATTTATGGTAATAAGATAATTATAATCAATATGGGATATTGGGAAAATAAATTATAATTAAAGAGATAAATCAATCTAGTTGATTTTCCTTATTTTATTGGGAAAAGGTTTTCTTCTCCTCCACACCATACGGGCGCCCCAACCACTATATATGGGAGGTGGGTGTCAAGCTCTTTGATCATCACAATTGCAAGAGTTCATAATTCTTGTGTAAAATAGAGAGCCTTTCCATAGTGAGTTTGTGAGGAAGAAAAGGTCCGGTCTAGCAAATGGAGTTTTTCCGATAGCAATCCAAGCGAGGATTCCGGCAAGGGGTTCGTGTGGATTAGCGATAGAGGCCGGACGCGTGGGACGGCTTGCGCGATTGAACTACTCTCCGTTGGCGGTCAAAGCGACGATCTTATAGATCATCCGAGGTATAATCACAAACTACTTAACGCGTGTTTATTGCATTAAACGAAGAACGATCCGAAAAGGAAATCAAAATTTTAAATTCCGCTGCGTTAAACTAGTGATTTCCTAACAGATAGCTACACCACTTACCCGACTCACTCAAAATAATGTAAAGGTTGAGTGGACAAGTGAGTGTGAAGACGCTTTCCAGACTTTGAAAAGAAGTTGACTACATCCCTAGTTTTGGCAGTTTGAGAGATCTCTGATAATTACAACGTCTACACTGATGCCTCGGAACAAGGTTTAGGTTGTGTGTTGATGCAAGGAGGCAAAGTAATCGCTTATTCATCTAGACAATTAAAAGTGCATGAAAAGAATTATCCAACACACGACTTGGAGTTGGCAGCGGTAGTGTTTGCCTTAAAGATTGGAGGCACTACTTGTATGGAGTTAAGGCTAGAATCTTTACAGACCACAAGAGCTTAAAGTATTTCTTCACTCAGGAGAATCTGAATATGAGACAGAGGAGATGGTTGAGTTCGTGAAGGATTACGACTTGGATATTCAGTACCATCCGGGTAAAGCCAATGTGGTTGCAGATGCCTTAAGTAGAAAACCAGTGTTTGCAGTTTCAAGCGTTGAAGATGTGGAAGAAAGGTTAGATGGGCTGATAATACGAGGTTTTGACCAGATTGAAGATCGACAGTTGATGAGAGACAAATTGTCGCTCATTATTATGACATTTTACCCCATTTCTGATACCACTTTGAGCATTATTGCACCAATTCATGTTATTAATTTCTTAGGTTCATCCAAATGTCTAGATAGTAATTAATATATAAAATATCGTGTTTTGATTAGTTTTGTACCGTTATAGTAACCGGAGCGTCGTGTCGGGTTTACGCTTGGTATTTTTGTGTTGTATTGCAGGATTATAGGTTAACTAAGACCATCAAATTCAAACAGATCAATTGTCTTTTTTATGCTTTCTACCGTAAAGATACATTCAATAGACATTTGACCCATCTTAGAGGCATTTTCTGGAGAATACTTCTTAATGCGAGTTGTAGATAAAGAAACGAGCTTTCTAAGACATTTTGAATCACATCAATCGGAGCTCTACAACTCAAGTTATGGCGATTTTACTGAGCTGCTGTGACAACGGCGCACGCAAACTTATAGTGGCGCGCGCCGAACGTCACTGTAGCTATTCAGAGAGTTTTGCTTCATAATTGGCGCACGCCAAACCTTTAGTGGCGCACGCCAAGTGCTGCAGATAGCAGTTTTCAGCCTTTAAAACCTAATTTTAGATCGAATTTATCAAATATTCCACCCCCAACTTCATATTCTCTATTTTTTCCTCTCCTTGCAGACACACCCACGCCCCAAGGGACTCTCCTAGCCGGAATTTACCACTAGTTTAGAACTTAATATCATTGTAAACCTTAAGGATTTGTTAGTTTGATTTCTAAGTAATCTAGTGGAAGAAATTCATCTCTTTTGATGTATGGAAGCCATTGGAGCTCTTGCAATTGAATGAAATCACCAATTTCGAGCTCATATATTGTTCTTGGTAAATCTTTATCCTTTACTTTGTGTTAATTGTATTTATTGATATGAATGATAACCTTGACATGTTAGAGTTCATACCTATGAGTGGCTAGTTTTCTACTAGCCAAGATTATGTATTTGTGATAGTTATTAATCTCTATTGGTTGATTGTGAATGTTTGTTCATGTTTCATAGCTTCATGGGTTGTTGTTATCTTTTCCTATTTTCATTGAATTGCTTGTTGGTGTTGGATTGATCAACTAAAGACTAGCACACACTCACTTAGTCGAGACCGGAAGGAGATGCTTGGTGTGGGAGAAGGAATAGGAAAGCCGGAAGGTAAAATAAACCTTAATTGAATTTGATTTCTTATCCGGGAGTATTGACATTGTCATTGCATTCAAGTTCATATCATGTTGAATCATTGTGTCTAGGGTTCTTAGACCAAGGAGGAGACAGAGTAGTTTCATTCACTTGTATGAGGAAAAACTACTAGCTTAGAGTGCACCGTAACACACACTTGAACACCAATGGAAGGTTGGTAGGTAGTTCATTCCCACGATATCATTGAGATTTTGTGTTGATATATTTTAAAATATTTATTTTGGAATATGTAACATAATTACTCTACAATTATTTGTATCATATTAATTTGTTTTTGTGTGACATGTCTTGAAAATTAATCTTATCTATTGTGTCACATTATTATTTTTATTACACTATGATTATATTCTATATTACCTATTATATCTTTTTTTCTATTATTAATATATGTATCTATACAATATATATGTTGGATATATTAATATATAAGGCCTGCTTTTCATAACCTCCGGCCCTCTTACATTTTCCAATTAAATACCTGAGCCCCTACTCTTTCGGCCCTTTTCATAACCTATTCTTCTTTTCGATTTGAAGAAATAGCTATGCTCTTTATGATTCTCTGCAACTGTGCTATATGTGACTCACTGGTGCTGCTCGATAAAGTTGTTGCTGCGTTTGGAGCCATTTGGTGCTTAGATGGCAGAGTTTATGAAGAAGGCATCGATCTTTGATGCTGAAAAGGAAAGTTGAGCCCTATGAAATGAATTTTGAGGTCAATAAAGTCCCAAAACAGCTGTTGTCACTCTCGTCTGCAACTAAAGGTTATCTCCTTCCTCTCTTTCTTGCTTTTCTTGTATGTGTAGGTAAAAGGTCTTATCTTTGTCTATGTTATTTTGACTAATATCTGTATTAGATATAATCTATGAAAATGTCATCAACTTATTGCATGCCAAAATCAAGTCGCATTTTGGTAATCAAAATGATATTCTCTGCAATCTGATGTATATTAAGTGTCTAAATGTGTTAATCTGAATATTAATCGTTTTTGTGTCTAGAACAGATAATATGGGTTTGTCATCATGAAAAGTCTAAAATTAATGTGAGAAGGGTTTCAATGTTTATCTGTGTAATGCATGTTTATTAAGTTCTCATATTTGTTTTCTATATCGAAATATGTGTGCATTTACCTTTGGCTAATTTGTTTGAATCTGAGTCAATAAGACTATTTGTTTAAACGCTTAGCCAAATAAATACATGTTTTAACCTGCACTTTAAGTGGCTTAGTTATATATTTTTGTGAGATGTATTTTCTAAATGCAAAATATGTCTTGGCTAAATATATTTTGTGTATAATATATTTATATATATGTAAGTGTCACTTGTTCACTGTCGCCACTTCTTGGAATAAATATTATGTGTTCACATGTCTTTTTCATTCACAGCACTTGCATGTCACATTATATTGTTTGAGCTGTCATGCATTGAACCTTTATGCCACTCTCACACACACTGCACAAAGTCTGTATCTGTTCTCTCTCTTTTTATAGCCGTTTGGCTTCTGTGTTTTGTTGAACTGTACACAATTTGCTATAATGCTTGAAATCTACTAATGAGTGTGTTAAGTGTGCAGTATGTATATGCCCATCTACTCTTCAACAGAAGAACCAAGCAATTATAGATTATAAAATCAATTGAAAGAAATTGGAGCTAAGTAATTGCAAACTCACAAATGCAATGAAATAACCTTGGTCAATCTTTCGTTCTAAAAAACAACTTAAAGTCTCTCAAGGTGTTCTCAAGAGCTTGAAACAAGTGGAGAAGCTTGGAGCTAGTAGAAGCAAGTAGAGTAGGAGTTAAGTTTGAGTGTTTGAGAGTTATTTCGGAGTGTGATTTGTGAGGCACGAACATTGTAAGTGAGGATAGTTTTTGTAACACAACCACTTGAGTGATACTTGTAAAAGTGAGGAATTGTGTTCAAGAGAGCTGTTGCAATTGTTGTTCGGGTTCACCAAGGGCTGCTCATACTTGGTGGTGGTTCAACACACAAGGCTGTGTGTGTTGGGATGTGCTAAAGTACCAGGCTGTTCGAGAGGCGGTCTGCACATTGTTGTCCTTACGAAGCTATAGGCTTCAGTTTTTGGTAACCTTTGTATCACTCTTGTAGTGGTGTAGATTCAGTGTAACTTGGTTTAGTTATACTTGAATCTACAGTTCAAGTGTTGTTCTAAGCTTGACTTGGACTAACACTTGGTGTGATTCAAGTAAAACTTACCCCTGTGGTTTGTTTTGCTTGATTTGTTTTTTGTTTTGTTGTTTCTATCACTTAGGATTTGCATGCTAGTCTAAAGAACTAAAATATGCAAAGTGTTTGTTTCACCTTATCAACCTAAACACTTAGGCTACAATTTGCATGCTAGTTAATTGAACTTAACTCGCTAAAATCGGTTTGACTACAACTTTGTTAGGTTCAACATAGATCACTTAGACAACTATGATAACTTAGCTTTCTATAGTTAAATTAAATGTCTTTTCGCCTGCTTAATTGACTCAAACTAAGTTGGAACTCGATTTATGTCTAACTCAGATTAGAATTGAAAATCGGTAATTACTCTATTCACCCCCTCTGTAGTAATTGTTTGCGCTGCTTACGGTCCAATGTATACTAGTAGAGATATACTTGATCATTGCATTGTCTTGGCTAAGCTTTTATCATTTATCACCCTTTGTAGTAGTAGATTTTAGATAAATTTACCTTCTTGTTAATTTGCGACTTAGATCAAGATAATAATAGCTTTTGGTGTTCAACCTCACAATCCTCGTGGATACAACCTTGACCACTTACTAGACTACAATTGACCCGGCACAATCGCCGTTAGATTGACACCTAGAAAGTCTCGATCAAGTTATTTGGCACCGCTTGTCGGGATTGTGTAACGGTTGCTACTTATACTATCTTAAAGTTCGTGAGAATAAGTCAATCTTTTTTAATCTCTTTTCTATTTTATTTCTTTGGTGCTTTCCACTTTGATAAGTCACCAAGTGCTACTAATTGTGTTCTTGCTGTTTTCTATCTTGTAGTTGATGAACCGCTCTTCTACGCTGTAAGGCCCCCGATACTCCTTACATTCCGGATATCTTCACTTATATTAGGGGATCATTTTGTTGAGAATAAGGTTGGCCAAGCCCTATGAATTGGTCATGGTGACGATCTTCACAAGAGTCATTACACCAAGAAGAGGAAATGAATGAGGCAAAAGGAATGGTACAAGGATGGCATAACCACTTAAAATTCCCTTTGAACAAAAATCTCTGATCCAAATGACTATCCTCCACCACCACCATAAGAACCATATCCACAAATTCCACCACCTCCACTTGAACCACCACCACCAATTCCTCCACCACCCCAAGAACCATATCCATATGATCCTCTCCTAAATCCACCCTACCAATACAGACCGCTTTGTGAGCAAGCCATTCAAAGAAAAAATCGAGTTCATAATCCTATTCAGCTACCTCACATTGATGCTAAAAACTTTTCAATCAAGTCTCATATGTTCGGTCTAGTGAAGAGTAGAGCTCAATTCCACGGAAATGCCTATGAGGACCCGCATTCACATCTTTACAACCTTGAAGAAATATGCAACACGGGATTCCAAAATAGTGCTTGTCAAGAATTTACCCATCTTGCATTATTTCCTTTTTCATTGAAAGGTCAAGCAAAATAATGGCTTATGTCACTTCCCACCAACACTTGCAATCATGGGATGACATAAAAATCGAAGTTTTTGAAGCAATACTTTCCACGGGTAGATATTTGGAGTTGAAGGTAAGAGTTACTACTTTCAAGCAAGATTTAATTGAATCTTTGGACAATGCTTGTGACCGCTTTAAGAAGCTTTTAAGGGCGTGTCCAAATCATGATTATACTTTTTAGAAATGCAAGTCCAATTATTCTATAGAGGCTTGCATAAATTGTCGAGGAAAAATTGATTCGGCATGCCATGGATCACTTATGATGAGCACGCCAAAGATGTTTATAAGGCTATTGAAAGAGTGACAAGAAATGAGAAATTGTGGGATCCCGCCCAAGTGAAACGGAAGTTGCCATTGGGGATGATCATAATTTTAATGAGGAAGAAATTTTGAGAGAAATGGCGGTGATAAATAAGAAGGTTGATGAATTATGTCGGGGCAGAGAGTGTTGAAACACGGAGCACGTGATGATGTGCCATTGGGTGTTTTTCATATCGAAGAATTAACAAACTCCGATGTATCTACACAAGATGAAATAAGTTTAATGAGACAATGTCGGGATTTGAACAACACTCACACCTATGTTTTTGATCCACCTCCCATTTACCAACAAGTTCCTACTCAACAAGCCCATGTTCAGCAAAGTTCACAATCAACGGATGAGGTTTCTCATTTGAAAAGCTTGATGGAAAATTTGATGGGAGTTGTTGCAACTCATGCTGTCAATATGCAAACAATGATGACTTCTATTGGTATGATGTCTCAAGAGGTTGGTACTTTGAAGACATCTATGAGTGGGCACGATATGAGAATGAGAACGATGGAGGCATCAATAAGAGTTATTGAAGACCTTTTGACTAGGGAAGGTGAGAGAAATAGTAGTAGACCACTGGGTGGATTACCGAGCAACACCAAGAGGAACCCGAGAAGGGTAGATGCAATAATCACCCGGAGTGGAAGAATGTGTGGAAGGAATGAGGTTGACAAAGACTTAGAATATGAAGAGAAAGTGGAGGATTTGAGTGAAGAAGAGGAAGATATTGTTGACGGTAACTTGAAAAATGATGGCTATGTCAAGGTGGAGGAAGAAGAAAAATGGATAAAGGTTCCAAGGCTATTGAAAAACCTGAGATCTAGTGACTTAAGGACCATATTCAACGAGCATGTTGTAGAGAGAAACCGTCAATGGAAATGGCTCGGCTCACACCGGTAATGATTCAAAAGTTTCTGGACATCCTTCAAGGAAAATGGTGCAGAATGATGACACATGGCGTCCACCAAATGCACAAACATTCAAGGAAGCTTCTACCACTTCATCAAGCGACAAAGGTAAGAGAGGTATGACTTTTATCCCGAAAGATTTTGATCTTGATTCATTACCATAGCCCCCTCGAGAGGAAATTAAAAAGAAGAAGTTGGATAAAAAGTATGCACGCTTTCTTGACACTTTTCGGCACTTAAATATTAATATCCCTTTCATCAAAGCACTCACGAATATGTCGGCATATGGTAAGTTTTTTAAGGACATACTATCCAACAAGAAACGGTTGGAAGAGTATGATACGGTTTGTCTAAGTGAGAAGTGTTCCGCTGCTCTTCAACACAAGCTCCCTCCTAAGCTTAAAGACCCTAGGAGTTTTACGATCTCATATGAGATTGGGGGATTTTTGTTTAAGAAAGTGCTATGTGATCTCGGTTCAAGCATAAATCTCATATCCTACAATGATTTCATGAAACTTGGCATAGTAAGCTAAAGCGTGATGAGATGACTCTCCAAATTACGGATAGATCCATAAAATGTCCAAAAGGAGTCATTGAGGATGTACTAGTGAATGTTGATAAATTTTATTTCCCCATCGATTTTGTTGTTATGGATATGGAGGAAGGGTACACTACACCTCTTATCCTCGGTAAACCATTTTTAGCAATGGGGGAGGCCGTGATCGATGTTTGTAAGTGAGAGCTTAGTTTGGGAGTGAATGATGAGCGCGTTGTCTTCAACATCTACACTTCATTGAAACATCCAAGCACTACACTAGAATCTTGTTCTTTTGTGGACACTTTCTGTCCCCTTGTCGTGGATCGTACTAACACGAATGTAGTTGGAGAAGATGACTCGAGCAATAAAGTGAAGGCTCGCAAACTGAAAGCTCAAAAATCAAAGGAAAAAGTCAAGAATCGTTGGGATTGGTGGAATTCATCTAACATATGTTGGTGACCGGTATTGATAAAAAAGACGGATGCGGTGCTCGAGGATGACCCACCACCGGTGCATTGGAGACCTAAGCAAGGAAAAGTCTAGCTATAGACTATAAATTTAGCAACTATGGGTACTATTTTTCTTTTACTTCTTAAGCATTATCTTTTGCTGATTTTGTGCTTATTTGCTACATGCTTACGTGAGTAATTGTTAGTGGTATCTTTCACGATAATCTATATAATTTCCATCACTTACCTTATAATCACGCCGAGCAAACGACGTTAAACAAAAGCGCCACCGGAGGCAAAAGTAAAATTAAGTATAATATTTTTGCTCTTTTTGTAATGTCCGTGTGGCCAATGATCTTTTTTGTCTCTACATTTTGATTGATACATTTCTCATACTTGGGATTGCTTGTCATTTCATTAGTTGTCTTTCTTGTTCATGCCCACCCACCCACCCATTTATTGCATCCCGGTATTTCTTTTGACTTGTTTTGGTGCACCATTGCTTTCCCAACCACTTCTTTGCTCCTCACTTTACATCGGGGACAATGTGATGCAAACTTTCTAGGGATCCAATCTCACCGGCAGTGTACCGGGTCAATTGTAGTCTAGTGTGGTGGTCAAGGTCGTCTCCCAAGGTAAATGTGAGGTTAAACACCGATTAGTTGTCATTATCTTGATCCGAATCGCAGTTTTTGTTTAAAAGACTAATAACTAGCTACAAAGGTTGTTCAAACGATAAAAGAAATCGACTAAGATTATCTTTAGTTCAAGTATTTTCCTTAGATTATTCGGAATTGATCAACCTACCTCCTTCCATTATTGTTCTATTGCGTGAATGGTACATTCCTAAACACGCGATTTTCCTTCCTACGAGTGTATAAAATCACACTATACCTTATCCTTGGTTCAAGCACCTTAAACCTAATGACTTGGCACGATAAACACTTGAATGCAATATTCCCGGATAAGGAACCAAATTCGCTACGGTCGATTCTACCTTCCGTCCCTCTTACCTCTCTGCCTCACAACTAACATCTCCGCTCGGTTTCTATTAGTTGTGTAGGTACATACATTGGTTAATTACTCCAATAGACATAATATCAATCAAAGCAAGCAAGAGGATTTCAACACAACGAAAGCTAGCAACATAAACGATCAATTTCAAAACAATAAAAGGATTAACTATCATTATTATATCATCTTAGTCAATACAAAGAACTAGCTACTCATTATTACAACTACTAACAAGTTAAAGCTAGTATTCATAATAATAAGAACAATTAGATCAAGGTAAAAGTTGATAGACTACCAAATTCGGAAGATGAACTTGAGGTGAGGTTCATCCACTCCAGTTTTTGATGAAGATAGAACACAACTAGTTATTTTCTACATCCACCGCAAGACTTGAGCTTCACAAAATGATAATTCTCAAATGTTACAAAGATTTAAGTGTTAAATTGATAGATGTTTTGGCTAAGAGAGCCTTCTAATAATAAGGTTGCCTTCAAGTTTCTTCTTCAAAAACTATCTGTCCGAACTCCTTTTCTTTCTCTGTATTGCAATAGTTAAATGGCAAAAGTCGGATTTTTGAATAAATCGGCGCGCGCCATGATGCTCTTGGTGTGCGTTATGAGTAACTGTAATGGTTGAGATTTGACATTCATTTAATGCACCTATCGCTAAGCTTGATGTATTGGCCGCGCTTATATGAAGTCTTGGCCTGCGCCATGACATCACCAAATCTCAGTTTTGCATGAAAATGAGCCGCTTGCTTTTAAATTTCCTTCCTTTTCCTTATTATGCTCTCCTATATCACTGCACAACAAACACCAACATAATACTAGTAGTTTCTAATAATGAATTATAATTAACGAGCTCAAAATTAATTGATAATATGTAGATATTAGTTGTATGAATACGAAATAAAAACGATTCGATTTATAATGAATTTCACTATAATTGAAACGAATTGTCACTATATATTTAAGGAATTGGAGTAAAACATCGTGGAAATTCATCATCCGGTTGACATACATCAACCACTCCCCACTTAGCTTTCGCTCGCCCTCGAGCAGACAAGCGATAAAATAACTTGAGTTACAGCTAAGATAATGCAATGTCGGGAATTGGATGTCAACTAAGTGATGTAACTAATCAAAAATTATAAATGTACGTTTACCGTGATCCAAGACAAAAGCGGGGTGTGTGTGTGAATATTTCTCGATTTGTTGTCAAGCAACCAAAGTATGAAATCATGCATGCAAAACTCGTAGAAATGCAATCCATAGGCTTAGAATGATACCAATCTCCATTAATTGAGGCATTCGTGAGTCAAGGAGATAGATCGGGCAGACTTGCAAGCTTGTAACGTTAGGCTCGGGAATTGGCTTATCGGGGGATAAAAGGATATATCAAAAGAAAATGAGCAAGATAGTAAGCATTCTACACCTTCGACTCCAATGAAATACGAGCCGGTACTTCTACTCCCTTATAGCCACTACAGACGTCTCCCTCATAACCAACACGAGAATAAACGTACCATATCAACTTAATCAACTTCCCAACCCATATTACTTGATTTTGATAAGATATTCTTCCGCATTTTTCTTTGAACTACATCCATTATTTGATCATATTTACACTAGAAATGAAAACGTTTTTTTTTTCTTTTCAAAACAACAAAAGGATTATACATAGATGAAATAATGTACAATAATGGCTCCAAACTCGACAAAATAGCATCTCAATAAATAAGTACAAGTGTCATCCAACTCTCAACTTCCTAAGTCGTCACCGCACAATCCAGAGAAACTTACTATACTTGCGGGATAACAAGGAAATGTATACCAAGATTCGGTTAAGGGTTGGATCATAGCGAGGTTAATCACGAATGGCTGTTTCGAGTGGGGTCTCGCCACTCTACAAGGCTGAGATGGGGACAGGTGGAAATTTATGTTCAGGTAGGCCATTTGGCTCTAGTTAGATCAAAGAAATGCCAGGTCCGTCATCCCTAACTCCGACTCTAAATACCTTTCTATTTCACCTCGAAAGGATATCAAAACTAAGTTCTAGTTGCTAAAGGGGCATGCTTGCATGATCAAATAAAAGTTTACTTGTTAACAAAAATTTGAAATATACGTAACTTTAAGTGTTCACACTATAATCACAGGATCATGATAGAATGCATTTATAACTCATTAAAGTTACTTACTTTGTTAAAATATCTATTCTCTTAATCACATATCTTAACTCGTACCAAAATTTATTTTATCCACTTAAGTGTTCGAGTTTGACTAAAAGTTAAGCGTTTCTTAAGTATATAGTGAAATAATTCTGTGGTTTCCCGACTACAGCTCCAATCCCCACTTACGATCTAGCATTGTCCTCAATGACTAGTGAGGATAGAAGTAGTAGGAGGGAAGAGCACAAAATCGATTATAGTAATGGTTGATAACTTGAATCGTGAAAAAGCATGCGGATAAAATAATGAAAATTCAAAGGCATGGTGCACGCCAGGAGATATTTCGGTACAAGCCGAACGTGTTTGCATGCATGCAAGAAAGAAACTGACTAACTATAAATTAGAAAGAAACAAACTTACTATATTATACAAGGATAGAAAGGACACAACAACAGTCGACAAATGTGCCTAGCAAATGATTACAAGCACTCAAAGGAAATTGAAACTAAAAGCGACAGATACAACAATTTTATTGAAACTAAAAACGGGTAGAACTGGAAAGACTTAAAACGAACCAACAACACATCCAACTGACAGAACACCGACATTATCATTCATCATCAGAACTCGAGCTGGGCGGGGTGGAAGAGTTCCCGGGTGGGTCAACTGGCAAAACGCCTGAGCGGGTCTCACGGCTCGGAAGAACTTCATCACCAAACTGAATAGGCAAACCCGCCATATGGGTGCACAGGTGAGAAATAAGACATGCAAAGGGAAGCGGTTGACAAGGGTGACACTGACCTGAAGCAAAATGGATAGCAACGCTGTGAATGAGGGAGCCCCAATTTATGAGCGCACCAACCCGGATAGCATAGAGGAGGATAAGCTCCTCGTCAGAAATGTGAGAAAACAGAGTGGAGGGAATAACTCTAGAATTAATAAAATGCTTCCATGCACGCGCGTCGAAATCAAGGTCAGCAGCAGTCAAAGTGTTGGTCGGGCATAGATTGGATGGAAAAAAGTACGAATAGCCTCATGGACATGATACGTGAAGTGGTGAGGATTGTCAAGATTCCACATTTTCTCGTAAAGGGCCATGGGCTCAACATAGGTCTCGAGATAGATGAAAATGCAATTTATGACGCTGGGTTTAAAAGGAACTTGCACACCACAAGATCGGCACTTCATGGGTGCCACTCACCGAGCCGGCTCCATAAAGGATCGAATAAAACTCTCACACCACGAGACGCGTTGATTCGACCGTGAGGGGCCTTGAGAAACCGGGACCAACCGACCCAAGCGATTCGGACTCGAGAATTGTTTCACCTTCTTCTTCGATTCAGCCTTCTCATAATGAATCGGGCACGGCCGAAACAAAGAGGTATAGCGGTTGATGGCCAATTCCGAGCCATACCGATGATATGTGGAGGTGAGCGAGGTGTGTGAGCTCAGAGATGAGTCCTGAGAACTGGAGGAGTCAAAGACGGTGAACGCAGGTGTTAGTTCGTTGTTGCCAGAGGACATGATAAGGAGGAAATTATAAAAGCAAGGGAAGGGTTTTTATTTTTGGTGAAGAAAGGAGAGAAAATAGGTGCTAATATATAGAAGAGGGGGAAGAAAGGTTGTGAAAAGGGGTCTAAACTCTCTCAGATAGCAATAGTAAAACTCGGAAGGGTATGTTGTCATCTCGGCGAGCCTGCTCGAAAATGACAGAGCCTTGAATGAATAATGTGGCTCACGCCAACGCAGGCATGCCTCCTCAAAAGTGAAGCTAGAAAGATGATGAGAGGGGCGACGCTGTGACCGAGAAAGTGCTTAAGAGCTCTAATTTCATGCGTAGTATTCCCAAAGTGGAATCTACCATTAACCCAATCGGCAATGGGTCAACTTTCTTCCTAAAGGCCTCACCACCGCCAAAGCTTAGATGGGTTATCTAGCTCCCAAACGGTGTTATACTCACCTGGTAGAATGGCAGGATACAAAAATAGTTATTGATGATTTTTGGAGTGAAAGGGACAACGGTGGTGCAGAGGTCGATGTAACGAACCTCATCGCTGGCAAGACTAGACAACACCGAATAAAATATCGCAAACATCGTAAATTGATAAAGCAACTCGCTCGTCATGCGAGCTCCCTAATGGCGATCATCAATGATTTTTTCAAGCCTAGGGGTAATGTGCTGAATGCTGAAAGTGCGTTCTAAAAGAGGAGGGCGCTGACTGAAGGTCCTAGAAAAATTTTGACGGGCTGCAGCGGAAGCCGTTCTTTCGAACAGAACATCCTGCTCGGCTTGAGTCAGAGCTCTCGACTGGGGTGTAGGCACTAGGATAGTTTTACGCTTCTTGCTTGACGGGTTTTTCTTACTACGAGAGGGTTGGTCTGACATCTATGGTTATGGTGGCCAACACAACAACACAACAACAACAACAATTTTATCCAACAAAAATTAAATCCCATCCTCTGGTTTAATATTAAAACTAAATAAATCATGAAAAAGGATAGATAAATTTATTGGAACAAATTCAGAGAGAGTTGTTACCGCTTTGAAGAAGCTAGCCACGGAAATTAATGCTGGGCCGGAAATTGGAAGAGGGCCGCCGTATTTAATGGTGATTGCCTCATGAACACTAAAAAACGTCCCTTTGTATGCCCGTTAAATCACCTGCTTGAATTGGATTGATGAGGGATGGATGATAAGAGGATGATGAGAAGAAGGAGAGAAGTTGGTTGCTAAGAGTTTTGATAAAAAGAAGAAAAATATTTTGAAAATGGAGAAGGAGGAGGCGTGAAAGGGTTGATTTGGTGTAATGGAGGAGAGAGGGAAACTGATTTTCAGCTTCGAAATGGTGAGCATGGCGCAGTTATGACATACCATGGCGCAGCTACGAGTCATGATATTAAATCGAAATTATGGGATTAAATCGGTGCGCGCCATGACATCTTCATGGTGTGCGCCATGACATCGCCTAATGAACCGAAAATTCACTATTCACATTCGTGAGAGCAATCCCTACACAATTCTATACTTAGGAAAATTTTTAGCACCTCAACACACTAAGCTTATCAAGCATATCACATATCAAGACAAGTGATAAACTTAAAAATAGAATTTATACGGTCTAACGGGTTGCCTCCCGGGAGCGCTTTTATTTAACGCCGTTGGCTCGACGAGATTATACAAGAGAGAGCTAATGGACATATATAGATTGATCGTAGGGATTACTACCAACTAATACCACTTAAACAAATAACACATAAGCACGTAAACTCACCAAAATTGATGCATAAGCGTAAAAAGATAGATAGTACCCGGGTTGCTAAGTTTATAGTCTATAGCTGTAGACTATGCCTCTTTATTAGTCGGCGGGGGTCGGTGAGGAACATCACCTCCTCCGCTTGAGGAATGCCTTCCTCCTTGACGAACAATTTCACTCGGTGTCCATTGGCTAGAAACGTGGTTTTCCCGCCGCTGAGCTCCACCGCCCGGATGCATATACTTTAGTTACTTTAAAGGGACCTCGCCCATCTCGATCTCAACTTTCCTAGAAACAACTTTAAACGTGAATTATACAAAAGCACCGCATCACCTACATGGAACTCACGACTTTAAAATCTTTTTTATCGTGAAACGACTTTGTGCTTTGCAGATACGGGCATTTTCATAAGCATCTAAACGAAATTCTTCCAGCCTCCGTGAGTTGAGCAACGATGATCACCACGGCTTAGTGGATCAAAGTTAAGAAACTTGATAGCCCAAAAATCTCGGTGCTCTAACTCAACCGTAAGATGACAAGATTTTCCGAATACTAATTTATAAGGAGAGCAACCAACGGGTGTTTTAAAAGCCGCTCTATATGCCCATAAGGCATCATCAAGTTTCACCGACCAATTTTTACGGTTAGTGTCCACCGCTTTTTCAATGATCCGTTTCACCTCTCGGTTAGACACTTCCACTTGACCACTAGTGTGTGGGTGATACGGTGTACCTATCTTGTGCTTCACACCATACTTTTCAATCAATTTTGTGAAAAGTTGATTACAAAAATGAGATCCTCTATCACTAATGATAGCCCGAGGAGTGCCAAATCTTGTGAAAATGTTCTTTTTAAGTAACTTCATCACTACTCCGGCATCATTGGTGGGAAGAGCTTGGGCTTCAACCCATTTAGATACATAGTCAACCATTACCAAAATAAACTTATTACCAAACGATGGAGGAAAAAACCAGGTTGAGCTAAAGAAATAGCTTTTCTTATTTTACCAATAATCACGGGTTGATTATCAAGGGTAAAAATAATTCTGTCTGTGAATTGTGTGAAAGGTCCATACAATTGACAGAAGTTATTGCCAAAAACAAGGTCCATGCCATTTTCTTGCTGGTAAATCGTAGGAATGTGAAATAGTTCACCTGCGATTCTTATATTAAGATTTTTACAAACTTTAGAGACTTGTAATGTTTCTTTATTTGCAATTGTTAATCTTATGATATTGGGTGCATTTCCCCAATGTTCATTTGGTATAACAAATTTTGATGCTAGGCAAAGACTAGCTCCTCAGATCTACATAATAAAGGTAGATTTATTTGTTTATATCCGTGAGAACTTTAATTGTTCTTTATATAAATGGAGTTTGGATTAGTAATGTTTCTAGTCATTACTAATTCTTCATCAATCCAGGGTTCTTCCCGAATGGTTAAATTATCAGATCCACTAATTATATTCATCGGGTGAATAACTACATTCATCGTAATAATCTAAATTTTCATAAAATATATAGATTTCTTCAAAAGATTCAGATATATCTTCTATAGGTTCGAAACCTAAATCAAAATTTCTAAGCGGTTACCCTTATAAGGATATTGTTGTTTATCGACATTCATTTGCATAATGACTTTGATATTGCAGATCCAACATCTACAATTTTTCTTGCCTTTTGGGCAAAATTCCATTTTGTTAGTATTTTCATGATTCTTGTCGATTTCCGATGGCTTTGAAATACTTACCGGTTTGAACTTTGAACCGCTTATTTTTTGTTTTATAAGAGAACTTTTTCTTCTTATAATGCTTTTAAACTTATCTTTGTATAAGTTTTTGTGGTATGCAACCATAATTTGTAGTGCATCCATAACTTTCAAACAACATTTCTTATTGAATTTCTTCAATTTTTTCACAGTGTGGATAAATCACAAATTTTTGTGAGTTCTTCTTTAATAATTCTATTGGCTAAGCCAAGACTATTAATTGCTACCCCAACGGTTTCAGTTTCAAACCTTAGAAGGGATTTTTCTCCTACAATAGGGATTTTGGTCAAATATTACTTTATAAATCCATCAGACTCGATGCCGTGAAGTTTATAAAGATTTGTTTCAAAATCATATGTAAAAGTGTCTAAGTGACATATCACATAATCAGAATTTGATAAGGCGCTTTAGCCTTTTCTTGTTGTCTAAGAATCTCATTGGCTTTATCAATGATAATTGATTCCTAAAACATAGTATAAAACTGCCTATGATGCCCCTAAAGAGGTTTTCTCGAGTAAATTCACCCACTTTGTATTCTTTACAAATGTTTGAACTATTCCAAATAGCTTCTATGTTCTACTAAGAGGAGTATGTTGTTGGTTGTTCCATAAGCCTCTTTGTTGGTTTGAATAAACAAACTTAACTCATGCCCATTCATCTATGAGCTCTTTTCTATTTGTCCTTTCATCAATGTTGAGGATAGAGTTCTAGAATCCTTAGGTTCTCCCGAACTTTAGGATAACTAGTAAAAAGGTTCCATCGATACATTTTCTTTTCTTAAAGGATGGTTCTTCTCCTTTTGTGCCAGAAGCTCCTGCTTCAGGTTGTTTCTCTGAAGGCTCATTTTTAGGACTAGCTTCAGACTGTTCTACTGTAGCATAAATGGTTTCAATACCAAGAATTCTACTTAATTCTGGTCTTGTTTCCATTTCTTTCTCAATTTCGAACTCATCTAGAGTCATCAATTTAAGTACTTCATCTAAAGGTGAAGTATTTTGTTCATCTAGGATGAATTCATCTTTTCTAGGTTATCCTGCAAATATTCTTCTAGTTTTGTGCTTATGCTCATTGGCAAGGCCATCTTAATGCATTTGGATCGCTTGAACCAAGTTCTTCTTTTCCCACATTATGGTCGATAATTATATTTTCCGCCTTCTCTCGAAAAGGTATGTATGTTGTAAGATTTTTCTTCAATGTGGTAGAAACTTTATGTATTTCCTCATTTATTTCTTTTTATGATTTTTGTCAAGTAGTAATCTAATTTGGTCCTAGTAGCACGCCTCGATATTTTATCATGAATATCTTTTAATTGTTTTAATACGATCTTGATCTCTTCATGGATAAGATTGACCGTTTCATTAATAGTTGTCATACTAGTCATTTTGTTGTCCTATTATTATTTTGAGATATCTCTCAAGTTTATCAACCTTACAACTAAGAAGTTGTACTTCTTGATCGGCAAGTCTGTCGATCTTACAACCCAGAGTTCGTATTTCTGTGTTGATTTTTTCTATTACAATCATCAATTCTTGATTATTTTCTTGTAATAGGTCTTGTTTATCATAATTTAAAAGGTTGGAAAATCTATTCCAAATGGTAGGATTTTTTGATAAATTCTGACAAGGATCTTTACTTAATCCTAAAAAGGATAGTAATTTATACATTCCTAGTAGTATACGTAAGTGTATACTTCATTTAAGTTATTGCTTAAATGTTGTATTGCTTTTATACTAACTTCAAGTAGTAGAGAACCAATATTTAGTGTTGGTGTCTCTATTTAAGGATTTTATCCTTAAATTCTGCCATTTCTAAGGATATGTGGTGTATTCATTTGAATCTACCAATATTCGAGCTTGAGTTAATTTCTTTGTACTGTAAATTTCTCTTAAATAGATTTCTTCTTGAAATCCATTTTTCCAAATATGATATCTAGCTCTTTTGCCTTCAAGAATCAAAAATTGAATTTGATTACCAAATTTAACTAGTCCATCTACGTAACTGTGTGTTTTCTTATGTAAAGGAATTATTTCCTTTAATCTTTTTTTCTTTTGAATACCGATCCATATTAATGGTTCTTATTCCAAAGAATCCCAACATTCCCATTTTAAAGGTGATGAAACCTTTAAGGGTTTTCTAGATATTTCTTTGAAAGATATCTTTCTAGATTTTATATTTTTGCTAAGGAATTTTATCATTGCTTCTCTCCGTAGTTTCGAAACATATAGGTTTTTTTATTATATTCATTTATCCATAAAGCTTTTAAGCGCTTAGTTATGCTATCTACTCTTTCTTATATTGACAGAGTAGTTCTTTATCCGATCTCATGGATGCATCTCTTTCTAGCAAGTTATTTCTTGTCAGTAGGAGTTTTAGCAAAGCTCCTTCTGATGAGGTTGCTCCAACAGAGAACCTATCATTTTCTATTGCAGTGCCTTTTCAACGCCTAATATACTATTGCCTTTAGCAATATCAATTGCCCAAGAGTCAGTAGTGGAATCTATATTAGAACAGTTCTTTTCTTTTATAGTTCCTATTTCTGAGAAAACACCATCTAATTCGATGTATTCAGTTTTTCTATAGTCGATACTGTGATGACTATTGGTTAATGCGTAACTTATTAAATAGGTTACACTAAAAGTTTTATCGCCTTCATTCATCGATCTTCTTTCAAGTGATGTATGAGTGATAAGGCTTTATCTAAATTTTTGCTATGTATTCTAAGTCCAAACTTAGGATAAACTGCAAATATAAATTTATTGTAGGCTAGGTTACCTTTTGCTACACCGAGTACACAATCTTTTCTATTGTTAATTCTATTATCAATTAACGCTAGTTTAATAGGCGATTTATGCCTTCTTGAAATTGAGATTTTATACAAATTTTTATGGCTCCAAGATGGACCATACTAATTGTAGATCTATGTTCTTCTTTTATTTTAAGAAGATTTTTATTTATCTCTTGTTGGGTAATAAGAGGTAAATATACTTCTCCTCTGACATCTTTAGTGTCTACAGAGAATTTTCAAGTACTAACAAAATAAAAATTTTGTTTTCTCGCTTAAAGACGCCGCTTATAAAGCTAGGAATTCTAAATATTTTTTCATTTTTAAGATCTAGTTTAAGCTTTAATCTTAGATAATAATTTTGGCTTTGAATTATTACATTAGCATTGAATACATTAGAGGATTCATGACGGACGAGTTGACACTGTGACTTTCTCGATTCTTCATCGTAATTATTTGGACTTAATGGACCGATCCATTTTTAGTTTTCTCTCTTAGGATTTAAACAAGGCTCTAATACCGCTTTACGAGCTCATACAAGTGGTATGAATTCTCATGGAATAACTTAACGGGGTGTACCTTTGATTTATGAAACTATAATGAAGATGGCACCATCAAATGTATAGCTCCTTCCTGTATGATCATTGCTTTTGAATCGCCTAAATTTATCAAACAATTCCTTATTCTTCATATCCCCTGGACTTTCCCCTACTCCCACACCAATAGCAACGCCGGTGTACATTTTCCCTATGGCCTCCTGCCGAGCGGTACTTTTCCGATGACGCTTCAGCTACTCCAGGTTCTCAGAACAATTGAATCATGGGATATGTAGAAATTGGATTTGTAAAGACAAATTTTATTCAAAACAAATATATTTACATACACACCGAAACTAATACATATCTATGACGGTGTTACCATCTCCATTATAGATTATGGTAAAAATATCGCTGGAACATATCGCAAGTAGTAAAATATCGCTTTGAGGTTGAACATACCGCTTATGTGGCTATCAAGATATCGCTTGAGCTCAAGGTTCTAAGATATCATATAATCCTATTAAAGAACCCAATAAGCAACAAAAGGAAATTGATATTCCTTGCACTAGCAATAAAAGAGCAAAATATCGCCTATTCCGGTCAAACGGTAACCGTAAAGAATCATCAAACCCGCTGATTCCTAGCATCTTGAAAAAGATGTAAATGATGTACGCATATCAACAACAATTGTTAAACCCTCCGACTTAGTCACCGGATTTAGACTAATACAACGGATATTCAACATCCTAATAAATCAAGGTCACACTTCAAAGATCAACACTGCTGATTCGGCCATTTCACTACCAAAATATTATTATGTGGTTTTAATGGACCATATGCAGTATATACACCGCTTGGTAAGTCGCAAAACATGCAAGAGAAGGAATTTCAGAGTGCAACATAAAAATATAGTACACTCACCGAGGTAAAAGTTTCAGAGAAATTCTTTTGACGACAACACTTGACAACACCTCCTAAGCCGATGTCAAGCAGCATTGCTTAAAAGCAACATTTAAAGAAATCGTCGACGAGAAAAAGAAACCAACACAAATGGTTTCGCTTGAATAATCTCTACCATAAAACCAAAGAGAGAAACAATGTTAATTTATGATCAATGAAGAAAGATTCAACCAACTCTTCAAGTATGCTAGAACGGCAAACAAAGATCATTTCTTAAAAGAAAAGTTCTTTACAAATGTATAGACCGGATTCGAGTCTATACAACTTTACCAAGGAGCTAATCCCGCTTTACCAACGGCTATTCGTGTATGGGATGGTAAAATTAATTTATCCTAACAAAATCTCCTCGAAATAAATTTATTACCGTAAACAATCAAAAAGGCCATCAAGGTCTTTCAACAAAGGTAATTAAGAAGTTGATCGCTTAATCTTCCTCAAAATCAACAAAGACTTTTCCAAGGTGGGAAAGATGGTCTGCTTCAACCATCATATCACCTAATCGAAATTGGAATATCCAAAGAAAACTTGATTATACACCTTCAAGATCAATGGAATTCACGCCCAAAGAATTTTGAACAAATTAATGTTCATTGATTTGGTCAATTAGTTGATCAATTGTTAAAAATACGTGATGATTCACTTATTAAGGTTAATTATCAAGATCATCATACTTTGGTAATTCCCAAAACATTGAAGCAGTATCACTATCAAGATATAAAATCACTTCTTCAATATGAAAACATTCCGCAGTGGATGGGTGATGACAATCCATAATGAACACATTTGTTCTACATTAAAAGGAGCCTTTGACAAGATAAAGACTGAGTATCTATGCACCTATTGCAATAAAAAGATACAATAGACAAATGTTATTGATAAAGATCACAAGAATGAATCAACATCAAAGATATGATGACGGCAGCATCAAGACGAACGCCAAAATCCACCTCAACATCACTAGTGGATAATATGTAAGCACTTACGCCAGGCAATAATGACAAAGTCAAGTGAAAAAGAAATTCTCGGTGAGAAATAAAGAAAAAGCAAAAGCTACTTGCCGCCAACAAACACAAGAGGACAAGAAAACTTTTTCTTTATAATGTAATAAACGCCAAGAATGACGAAAATGTAAAACGAATATTCGCTTGAATTATTCGATCCTTCTTTCATTGACCTATAAAATGAAGAAGTTATTGCATTTGTAAAATATCAATCTCTTTCCGCATATCGCAATTTGTATCTTTTAGCTTTACCTAAGAATGATGAGTGAGTAGTCCTCTCCTATAATGGAGATGGTAACACCGCATAGATATGTATTAGTTTCAATGTGTATGTAAATATATTTGTTTTGAATACAATTTGTCTTTACAAATCCAATTTCTACATATCCCATGATTCATTTGTTCTCGAGAACTCCTGAGTAGCCAAGCTGCCATCGAAAAAGTACCGCCGGGCAGAGGCCATAGGAAAATGTCCACCGCGCTATATTGGTGTGAGCAGGGAAAGTCCAGAGGATATGAAGAATAAGGAATTGTTTTGATAGAATTTAGACAATTCAAAAGCAATGATCATACACAGTGAAGGAGCTATACATTTGATGGTGCCATCTTCATTATAGTTTCATAAATCAAGGTACACCCTCTGCTAAGTTATTCCGCAGATTCATACCCTTGTATGAGCTCGTAAAAATATGGCTTTTAAAGGGTAAAACAATAAGTGGGCTTTACCTAAAGTCCAAATACATTTATTTCAATGGGCAATGGATTGAAACGCATGAACAAAGAAAAAAGAGCCAATAAAAAAACAAGTGTCAACACCTCCTTGCAAGTCTCTCTTCTTCTATATATGATGTATAGATATTTTGGATTGTCTAGTAATATCGATTGATTCTCGACTTATTTTATATAATATTACTTATTCTTATCATTTATTGTATTCACACCCTGTAATGTACTATAAATACTCCTTTTACCATTGAAATAATA